>OY757911.1:70986972-71001972 GCA_963585895.1 Sepioteuthis lessoniana | reverse complement strand
CACTTTTCTGTTCTTAACTTGAGGACTAAGTAACTAAATAAGCACACTGACTGATAATTGCCAGTCGATATCTACGCATGTGAAATTTGAGAGACTGAATGGCGGTGGAGGGCGAAACGGTTCTTGGCGGTCAAACTGTCGACTCGCCATTTTGTTGTTAAGCATTTATTAAATAGTGTGTACCGAAACACACTCCGACGCCGACCGCAACTGAGGCAATTTTCTTCTATTGTGTTTAATTGTTATGACTGCTATTACGCAATAGATAAATGTAGAGTTAGTAAACAGATTTGGTAGCTTTTCTTTTCTGTTGTTTGTTAAATGGCTATTTGTGAGTTTAAAAAGTAATGCTTATTTTAACAATTATTCAGTCTTATGTAGTTATTTCACGTCTGCTTTCTTTCGTTCGTTTCGACTTAACATCAAAAGAGGAAGGCAAATAATTTTTCTTAACGTTCAAAGCACTAGAAACTTTGTAAACTCGTTAAGTTTCGTTAGACAACCGTCAATTTTAAATGCGTACCTTTATACATGTGTGGAGGGCGCCTGCAGAAGAGTGAAGTCAGTGTAGTCAGTTCGATCCTTACTAGAAGATAGGTGCAAAAAATTGGATCGGCAAGCAGTGTTTAAATTTGCTCTGTTGCCTGTTGTAAAGGCTGGAATTCATTTCTTCTCATATCCAACAAAAGCTTAGTTGTCATCTAGTTTTGGAGACAAACAATCCTAAATTCAAATCCAAATTTGGCTTTGTTTCTTTGTTAAATGGTATATCAGCCCCCGTGGGTTATTTAACACTAAAGCCATCTTTGTAGAATAGTACTGGTATTATCTAACCCACAGCTAAGAGGATAAGGAACCAAAAGTAGCTAACCAATTAGCTTGCCACTCAATCCAGGAAAACCTGTTTGCTTCTAAATCTGCTGCACCTTCACTGGTATGACGTCGTATGTACACTACGTATATATATGTATATATATATATATATATATATATATATATATATATATATATATATATATACATTTATACACACGAGAAAAGATATATACGCAAAAATATTCATATAACAATGAACTTTTGTATCAAAAACGTCTTCTGGCCGGCCGCTATATCGAAACAATTTTGAATCACACCAATCCTAAATCAGTTCCTTTTTGTGTGACTTTTTCTCACGAACAGACAAATTCAGTGACCACAGCTTTTATACATTCTAATATCAATACGTGCGTTTTGTATGTGTACACATATCGATCAGTATACATGATCTTCTACTATTAATATTACCTTTATCTTTAGTCTTGAACGAACGAAAAAATATATTGTGTTGCAATTCTATTTTCCGTCAGTATATATATATATATATATATATATACGAGAGTGGGTCGAAAAGTTCATAGTTTTAAAATTTTATCAAAAGTGATGACATTATATCCGTTGTAGATGACTTTTTGAACCAATGAGAACCAAGTAGTGCATTACCAATGGAAGAAGTGTGCTGATAGCAAAGATGTTAAAAATAGATCTCATTCGGTCATATTCCATGAGACTATGTAACTATTCAAAATAATCCACGAAGGTTCATATGCCATCAAAAAAAGGAACCAAACAAAACAGATAAATTGTTCCAAATATTGCTATGCATAGCTAACAATTCAATTAAAGATTAGCCATCTACTTACACATTGTTAAAGGATATAACAGTTCTATTTCTAATAATTCATTTTAGCCATTGTCATTTGTTTGCACACAGTTTGATTATACGACAGTGCTATTTGATCCATAAATAGAATCCTATTAGATGCTACCACTTCGGGTCAGAGTGAACCTGAAAGCAATAGCAATGAATAAGTACTCCACATTCCCAAAAGCTCCAAAACTGGAGCCTCACAATCAGATTGTTTAGCGTCATATACTGCACATTTGTTGAGCGGGGAGGTCTTATCTCTCTGAAGAAATACAAATCATATATCCTATGACTCTAGCCAACTGTGCTGAATGAAAGAAAGGGTGAGTGTATAAAAGAAAGAAAGAAAGAAAGAAAGAGTAATTGGTTGCTTGAGTCAATGAATGGTTTAAACTTATATGATGTCATCATCATCATCATCATCATGTCGCGCTGGTAGCACGGATATCCCTGACCCTCTCTCACCACTCATCCCTATCGTTCATCGCCCTAGGTAGGTCTTCAGGACAACATCCCGTATCCTCACATAGCTGCTGAATGTATGTTCGTGCTGGTTGTCCTGCTTTTGCACGGCCATGTGTGGGGGTCCATAAGAGTACATCTCTTATGAGTTCGTCCCTGCTTCTCCAGCAGTGTCCTGCATGTCTGGTTCGTCTAACTTGAATAGTTTTCGTGATAGGAGGCAGGTGGCCGTCCAGTTGGTGTCTTGTGGGGTGTTGCCGCCAGGACTTGTTCAAGATTGCACGCAGCATTCTTGTGTAATTGCCGTCTAGCTTCTTCTCCAGCCGTTTTGTTAGCGTCCATGTAGTGCACCCGTATAGCAGTATCGATGTGACCGCTGCCTGGAAGAAACTGCGTTTCATTTTATCGATTAGGTCTGATTTACATATAATCGATAGCCTAGTGATAGCTGTCCATGCTTTCGTTAACCTCGTTTCGATGTCCTTTTCGGTTGATTCGATGCTGCTTCCTAGGTAAGTGAATTTGTCTACTAGTTTAAGAGGGGTTCCGTCTGGAGTGGAGATGTCCCCTGTTTGATTATAGCACATATATTCCGTTTTGTGTGCATTAACATAGAGGCCTATGCCTGCAGCTGCTCGTTCCAAAGTATGCAGTAGTATTTCGGCTTGGTCGGGTGTATTTGCCAGTATCGCTATGTCATCGGCGTAGTCAGCGTCGGTAATTGTTTTTGCGGGGTACCTTCTGCTTCTTTTCTTCGTCAGCTCGAAGCCATTTTCTCTGATTTTGTCAATAGATGTTCTAAGTACGTAGTCTAGACAAATGATAAAGAGGTACGGAGCCAGCGTGTCCCTTTGTAGTACTCCTGCTACAATGTCGAAGTATTCTGTGTCTCCATCTAGTGATCGTACTTTTACTTTAGTGTTTCTATAGAGAATCGTTATTGCCGCTACGGTTTCTTTAGGTATGCCGTACGCTAGTCTACAATGCCCGACTACGAAACCGCATAGAACCCAAAATCGAGAACATACTTAGGAAAAACCAAAATGGCTTCCGAAGAAATAGATCCACGACCTCACAAATATTAACCATCCGTAGAATCCTTGAAGGTGTACGGCCAAAAAACCTACAAGCGACATTAATATTTGTCGACTTTACCAATGCCTTCCATTCCATTCACAGAGGAAAGATGGAACAAATCCTACTAGCGTACGGCATACCTAAAGAAAAAAAATCCTTATATGATGCAAAACTAGTAAAACTAGTAAAACCATCAACAGTAAACCGTAAAGTTACACATTGAGTTTTTTTTAAAGAAATGCAACAAAAATGGAAGAGAAAGAAATATTTGAAGTTTTATGTCAAGGGAAAACAGACCAGACTGATAAAATAAAACGCAGTTTTTTTTTCCAACCAGTGGTCGTGTCGGTACAGCTATATGGATGCACTACATGAACGCTAACGAAAAAGCTTGTCGGCAATTACACAAAAATGTTACGAGCAATATTGAACAAGTCCTGGAGGCAGCACCCCACAAAGCTGCAGCTGTACGGCCTCTTACCACCCATCACGAAAACTATCCAAGTTAGACGAACCAGGCATGCGGGACACTGCTGGAGAAGTAGGGACGAACTCATAAGTGACATACTCCAGTGGACCCCTTCAACAGCTCTGTGCCGATACAGTATGTAGCCTTGAAGACCTCTCGAGGGCAAAGGACGATAGAGACGGGTGGCGGGATAGGGTCAGGGATCCGTGCTGACGGATATGATGATGATGATGTCAAGGGAGGGAGAAGAAGGGAGGAAAAATAGAACGAGGAGAATGAAAAGGAAGGAAGTAAAGGAAAAAGAAAAAGAAATATATTTTTCATTTGATCGGAAAGACTTGAAAATGATCCCCTAATAAGTGGAAAACATTAATTTCTCTATATTTATTTTATTTTCTATTCATTAATTTCGCCACCTCCTACGAATAATGGTTCATTACAAAGAACAGTCTGCACGTGAAAGAAAGAAAGAAAGAAAGAAAGAAAGAAAGAAAGAACGTTAAGCAATAGAACATCGACATCACGAACGCTTGGATTCCTCGCGTGACCTGATGGTTTGCGAACTAGCTAAACAGGACACTGATAACGAGTTCGATTCTCAGTTGGTGTCCCATACTTTTTAACTTTATGATAAGTCGAGACAATGACGTGGACGTAGCGTGCATTTACGTAGACAAAACCAGAAATTTTGAATAGAAATCGACAACGGTTTATCTCAGAATTATTTTGTGCGTGAAAGAAGAATGAAAGAAATACAAAAAGGGTGAAAGAAATATTTATATTCTGTTTGCTAACTGAATATCTTTTGTAATCTTAACAAACATTCCGAATACTCTTTCGTTATTTAACAGATTTCTGATTACCTACTGTCAGCTCAGTCGGCATTTTTATGCATATATAAACAGTTCTATTTCAAACAATTCAGTTTAGCATAAGTGCACAGTTTAGTTCTATTTGACCCATAGATAGGACTATTTCCGATGCTACCACTCCGGGCCAGAATGGACCTGGGAGCGATGGCAATAAAAGTGTATTCTGCATTCTCACAAGCTACTACATTACTGGAACCTCGTCATCAGACTGTTTAGTGTCATATCTAGGACACTCGCTTGGGAAGTCTTACCCCTCTGCAGAAATGCAGCCGGTGTATTCTACAGCCCCAGCCGACTAGTCAATAGAGATACAGAATACGCCAATTACATCTTCAATAAATGTCATGGATAACACATTAAACTCCCCGATGATGAAGCTTCACTCCTGGAACTTTGGGGAATATCATCATTACTCTCAAGTCTACCCTCACCCGGAGTGGAAGTACCCATTGGGACACTAATTATGGGTCAAGTACAACAGTTCAATCATTTGCTATACTTGAAACCATTTTAACAAATGATTAATTCTAGATAGAATTATTATTAGATTTTGTTAGATAGCAATACTCGAAATGATTTAGTTGTGCAGAAATAGAATAATTGCTGCTAACTAGTGATACTTAAAACCACTTAAATATGTGCAAACAAATAATATTATCAGCCGTGAGAAAATCAATGATAGATATTAAATTAGATAAGAATGCTTGATAGATAAAAATACAAATGTTAAATAGCAATACTTGAAATCATTTAACCGTGCGCAAACAAATTACTAATATGGAATAGAATTATGAATGTTAGATATCAATATTTGAATGTATTTAAATGTATGCAAACAAATTTGCACTGTCTCGTTTAAAGATAATCTTACCAACAATTTTTTTGCTTACAAATCATATATATATATATATATATATACAGGATTTGACATTAAATAACCCACAACTATTAATAAGCCATAAAATACACCCAAACCAACTGATTGCCTGCTGAGTAAAATGTTAAATGTGCTAATTATATATATATATATATATATATATATATATATATATATATAATTTTGATGAATAGTAGATTTTTTTAAATCAAAATAGAACTTTTAAAAAAAAATTTCCCATAAATGTAAACTGTGCATTATTTGAAATTAATTTAGCTTCAAAAATTATTTTAATTTTGCAGAAATCTTTGTTTTCGTGTAATTCAAATTGGTAGAAAATCAAGCAGAGTTGATTAGAGGTCTATCATCAAATTTTTGGTGGCTGAGAAAAGCAAACTATATCAAATTTACTAAAGATGGTATAATTTCTCTTGTGAAGCATCTCTTGATCCAAAAATATTTACAAATAGGCTATACTTGAGTTTCCCTCTACGAACAAAGTCGAAAAGACAATCCATGCAATAGACACACTGACTCTCCGGTAAAAGAAAAGTTCCGAACGCAAGGAAAGAAGATTATGTCAGCAGTCTTCTGAAACATAAAACAACCCATCATTATTGATTCCCTTGAAAAGTGTGCTGTTGTAAACGGGGCCGTTGCCTTGCCGAACACGAGAGACTCTGCTATCAATTCCCTGAATGTTTCTCTATGGAAAATCTTGTAATTATTCCAGAATGATTCGCATTCTGTCTACGTTGTGTTTTTAAGATCTGGACAACAAATCAAACGCTAATCGTAGTCGCCGCTCAGTAAATAGACGAATGCCACCGTTCAGTTAAGTAAGAAAAAACATCTGCGCCTAGAAACAAAGAGCCCATCACAATCGATTTCGTTGTATACCTTCGTAGTGTAAGGTGCACTAAACCAATTCATCCCAACACATTATACATTGAACGAATATTTACTCATAATAATAGAAGCAAATTTAAGCGCACTGAATTGAAACCTATTTTCAGAACATTTTTATTAACTTCGTAAATACTAGCAGAACCCGAGAAAATTCCACGTTGTATAAGTTTTCTTTTTCTTAATTCGATAAATTTACAAAAAGAAAATTTCATTTTTTTAATGAAGTCCTTAAATTATATACACTTATATAATAAATTTTGCACGAATTATTTTATACATTATCATCATTTATTTATTATTCATTACTTGCTGCCTGGCAAATAAACAAAAAATAAATTAGATTTAATGTTCTGTTTATTTTCATCTGTTTATAAATAAGTTACGAACATTTTATTAATATTAAACAATTTGTTGAATTTCTATCACCATTTACGACATATCACGTAATCTTTTTGTTCAAAAATGAATTTAAAAAATAAGTTTCCTTTCTTTTTTTTTCTTTTATTCATCTCTCTCTCTCTCTCTCTAATTTTTTCTTTCTTTCTAATCATATTTGTTTTTTACTTTTCTCACTGTCAAAACAGAATGGTCCATTACTTATCTAAGGTGATGACAGGGCATAACATTTGAAGGCATGCGTTCGTGCCTTATTTGATCAGCGCTATTTTGCGACACTCTTTTCAGAGCAACAAAGAATTGAAATCGGGTGCCACGTATGGTTAGCGATATAGATTAACCGATTATTACGAGTGAGATATACTGAGGACACTACGCCTAAGACGTTATAAAATTGAAGTAGTTTGTATACAAGTAGTCAAAAAACAATTGGGTCACTTCTTAAACTCCTGTATATTTTCGTATCATGGTTAGTTGGTTTAATTGGGGTTTTATAGCCTATCAACCCTTCAATACCAAATTCTCTTTACATATATCATATATGATTTGTAAACGCTGAGTTTGTGAATAACATTTTTATACGAGCTAAGGCCCAATTGTGTACATACAGTTAAATGGTTATATATACGATTTGTAAGTCCATAATTGGCAGGTAATCTTAAATAAATCAGATCTAAATTCATTTGCACACAATTGTTACTATAAATTGCACACAGATAAATGGTTCCGAATAGTTCTATTAAGTATTAATCATTTATTTGCACTCTCTTAGATGGTTTCAAATATTGCTATCAAGCATAAATAGTTTTATTTGCACACGGTTAAATGCTTTCAGGCATCGTTATGTAACACTAACGATTTCATTCAGGTACATAGTTAAAGAGTTTCAAGTATTGCTAATCAACACTAATAATTGTATTTAACATAATTCATTCGTTAACACAGGTAAATTGTTGCCATATTGCTATGAATCACTAATAATTCACTTTAACAGACATTTGTTTACCGACAGTTAAATGGGAAACAGTTCTATTTCAAACAATTCAATTGAACGTAGACCATTTGCTTGTGCACTGTTTAAAAGTTCAACACTACTATTTGACCCATCAAACGCTACCACTCTGGGTCAGAGTAAACCTAGAAGCAATGGCAATGAAGGGGCACTCCGTAATCCCCAAACCCCTAGGATTGGAGCTCTACCATCAAATTGTTTTGGGTCATATCCAGGACAAACATTGTGGGCGGCGGGTATTACGCATCTTCTACAGCCCTAACCAACTGAGCTTTTGGTATCATGGAACTTCTCAAAAATCTCTTTCCTGAGACAAGTAACAGTGAATTTTCAGCGTAGAATCAAGAGTATTTTTAAAGATACATATATATATATATATATATATATATATATATATATATATATATAAGAGAGAGAAAGTTGGAAATAAATTCGACAGCATGTAAATGTAAAATTAGAAAAAAATATTCAGAAGATGTATTTATTCATAGAAGAATAATAGGTCCACTTTTAACATTTTGACGTTTTTAACCATCTTCAGGGCGATGTTAGTATGTGATGCTATTTCTGATCCCAAAAATCATTTTCAAATGAAAATAGGACACAAAACTTGGAAAATTCTTAGCGTTCCATTATCGTTAAAAACGTTTTTTTTTTTCAAAATAGATATGATGTAGTTAGTGTTAGAAATTTTCTTAGTATTTTTATATTACCTGTTATGTTTTAAAAAAAAAAAAAGGGTGACGTATTTGCTGTAGAGTTGTTTTTTTTTTAATTTAAATATCTTATAAAAATTCATTTTTTAATAGCATCTATGTGTATAGTTTAGAAATCATTTTTTATTTCAATTCTTAAAAAGTTACTTTTATTTTTGTTTTATATCAAAGAAAATATTGTATCTGTTGTAATTTGCCATAAATATCTACTTTAGAAAATCTCTTAATTAGAAATCATGTCGAAACTATTAAGGTTAATCATAATCTATAAATGATTAATAAAAACTAATTTCATCATCATCATCATGTCGCACTGGATATCCCTGACCCTCTCTCGCCACTCCTCCCTATCGTTCATCGCCCTAGGTAGGTCTTCAGGACAACATCCCGTATCCTCACATAGCTGCTGAATGTATGTTCGTGCTGGTCGTCCTGCTTTTGCACGGCCATGTGTGGGGGTCCATAAGAGTACATCTCTTATGAGTTCGTCCCTGCTTCTCAAATTATGTATATTGTAACTATTTAGAACTAATTTAACTAAAAAGGGCTTAAGTTTGTCTGATATTATCATGATTAGAATCAATGGTAGATTCAACAATCTTTCTGTATTGTTAATTATGTATTTTAACAAGCATTTCAGGATCTTTAAAATCAAAACTATGGTTAGTTTCTAAAAAACGTGCATTGTCATATTATTCATATTTAAATATGTACATTCACAGAATATCTTATTCTGTGTTCAAATTCAGTATTTACACACACACACATACATCCGTAGATATATACACACACATACATATTTGCGTATGTGTATGTGTGATGGACTCTCCCGTTGATCTCAACGTATGAGAAGCCACCTGTTCGATTGAATATATGACATGTTGAACTACCTGCACTGGTGATTTGTTTGTAGTTGTGTAGATTTCTCTAGAACCAGCCTAACTTCTTGGTTGACCTGGTAACAGAATAATGGTGTAACCATACACCACAGATTCCACTGAACTTCTACTTCACAGGTTTTGAATCCCACCAAAGCTAGCGAGCCCAATCTACACGACAACTTTATTATGTATATATATATATATATATATATATAAAATAAGTAATTTTTTATATATATTTAACAGCATAGAAGCTTGTCTGCGATCACAAGTTTCATAACGTCATGAAACGTGTGATCGCAGACAAGCTTCCATGCTTTTAAATATATGTAAAAAATAATCTAAATATATATAAAAACTGATATAAATATATATTAAAACTGATATATATATTTACTTATTATAATTATATGAGAGTTCTATCACAGATACTGAACACTCTCCAAGTTATATCGCATTTGGTCTGCCACAAACCCACGAAGTGAGATAGTGACAACCAACACTGTTAACATATATATATATATATATATATATATATATATATATATATATATATATTAGAAGAATTGATATATATATATATATATATATATATACTAGAAGAATTGAGAATAGTCGCCATCAAGATACATTTTTCTTTACCCAGTTTTATTCTACTCTAAATACTTTGTTTACACCTTGTACCTGTTGACATAATTTTTTGCTACCTGAAATTTTAGATTATTCATCTTTTATAAGTTAGAGTGGATTTTTTTATGACATATCAACCTTTGTGGGTTTTTCAACACCAAAATCATCTTTGTAGAAAACCAGTAGTGGTACTATTTAATCTGTAGCTTGAAGGATTAGGGGTTTCTTATTTCTCACCCAGGAGTATTAATCGAAAAGTGAATAGCACGAGCAGAGTTCAAACTCACTTACTTCGATGTCGTAGTCCAGCACGTTAGCCACTACACCATCGGGGCTTCTTCCCACCTTTTATCATTTATAGGGGTGTGGTGTCGTTTTATTAATTATCAGTAAAGATTATAAAATAACTATCTATGTGACTAGTCCTGACTTTTTGCCCAACGTATAAAGGTACTTCAGCGGTTATCATACAGGGCTACAAATATTATCAATAATTAACCTCTTGATTGAATAAAGTTTATAATACTACTTAATGTCACTGATATAATTTTTAGTGAGAAGTTAGAAAAATTCAGTCTAAAAATAAAGAAATTTAAATAATGGCTCTAATTATTCCCGCGAAAACTGCAACGGATAGAATAAGTTTTCAGCAACAAAACACTACTTGTAGATGTAGTCACTGATATTTGCTAAACAGTTTTGCCAACAAGAGTCTATACACTGTCCCCCAAAAAATTTGCATCAACGGAGGTGACCCACTTTTTCACACCAGTTAAGATGGCGTCTTTGTTCGGAAAGTGTTTTCGGTGGAATTTTCACCGACATGATTCGCACGGATATGATAGTAGCGCTGTTTATTTTATGGCTTAAGTAGAGGGAAATATCAACATCTACTGCTATACCACCAGCGTCAGACGTTATTGTTGAATCACGAAATACACTTGTAGTCAATAGCTTGGCTAAGACGAAAGCAAGGGGGTAGTATACCCACATCGATGCATGCATCTTTGCTGAAATAAAGTACCTGTACATTTCTGCATATGTATAGTGCCTGCTTTGTAGTCCTTTCCCCAACCTTGAAGGTGACAGTTAGCCAGCCCTGGCATGTCAAGGAGAAGACTGAACAGCAGCTTATCAATTCCATCAGCGACTTTAAAAAATACGCCCTGAAACCTCCAGACACACAAGAAAAAGTAATACTGCCAACCAAAGATGATATTAAGAAGGAAAAGTCTGGAGCTGTGTTAGTCTCCTTGAATTAGACAATAAAATGAGAGACATTATTTTCAAAGCATCGCAATTAAGAATACAAAATCTAGTCTTTTTTTAGTCACCAACAAAAATGCATATGCCGTAGCGATTTCTATATAAAAAAATAGATCTATCCAATAATGTTATTGTGTTCTCTGTACCTGTTGTAGTTTCCATGGAAATAAATAGGAGGTATTCAGTTTGGGACATTCCAAAAAAAAATCAAAAGACTAAAGACTACAAATAATACTAAATATACTCATGTATTACTCGATTTTTATATGAATACAAATTTTGGGCTACCTCGTCGGCTGCGGCTGTAGAATACACCGACCTCTCCCCCACAACGAGCGTCCTGTTTATGACTCTAAACCACCTGATAGTGAGGCTTAACTCCTGGAGCTTTGGGGAATATGGAGTACCTCTTCACTGCCATTACTCCTCGGTCAGCTCTGACCGGATTCATAGTATCAGTTAGGGTCCCATCTATATGTCAAATAGAAACGTTTAATCATTTACCATATTTACCCAGCCCCTCCACTCGGGCAGGATATGACACAAGGTCAATTTTTAGGTGGAGTTTAACAGGTTTGAATTCAGAGTTTTCCTTCTCCTAGACTAGTTGCCTCACCAAGGCTGAAGAACCCAGTCTGCCATAATATTTACCCATAGCTGGAGGGAGAATAATTGGATTCAGACCTTTCCCGAGGGTATTAGTGCTATGTGAAATGCAATAAGTCTCGTCCAGGATTTGAACTCGTGTCGCCGTGTCCATTTCCTAAGACGATAACCATTACACCACAGACACCAATGAGCGTCCTGTTTATGACTCTAAACCACCTGATGGTGAGGCTTCACTCCTGGAGCTTTGGGGAATATGGAGTACCTCTTCACTGCCATTACTCCCCGGTTATCACTGACCGGATTCATAGTATCATTTAGGGTCCCATCTATATGTCAAATAGAAATGTTTAATAACTTACTATACTTGAGATCATTTAACTGTGAGCTAAAAATAATTGATATTAAAATGAATTATTAGTATTTGATAGCAATGTTTGAAACCATCTCTGTGCAAAGAGAAGTATTAATATTAAATAGCAATACTTGAAACAATTTAACTATATGTGAACAATAAATAACAATACTTGGAACCATTTAACTGTGTGCAAACAATAAATAGCAATACTTTAAATCATTTAACTATGTGCAAACAATTGAACTCTGACTCGTTTAAAAATGTCGACTACAAACTATTGGCGAAAAAACATATACGATTTATGTATTTATTGAATTTGACATTACATAAATCTACCAATAAACTAATAACTCAAAAATTATATATATATATATATATATATATATATATATATATATGAGTGTTCGCCAATTCGTCCGGGAGACGTGGATTCAACCCCAGGTCGCGTCATACCAAAGACTTTTAAAATGGTGCTTGATACCTCCTTGCTTAATACTCAGCAATATAAGGGTAAAGTGGAGAAATCCAGTGAAAGAAGTAGCGCCCTCACCTACACCTCGGTGTTGTAGCTATTGAAAAGGGAGCCTTCTGGTTGCCCACTACTACGGTTGCCAACTTTACTTAGATATATATATATATATATATATATATATATATATATATATATATATAATAGAAATATGTAGAAAGTTGGATAAATCAAACACTTAACAGGAGTTAAGTGTTTGATTTATCCAACTTTCCACAGATTTTTATCCTACTGTTAGATTTACTGCAAATGTATCTTTTCAATATATATATATATATATATATATATATATATATATATATATATTGTGTGTGTGTTGACATTGAATTACCATTAAAGGTTGATATACCATTAAACAAAATAACCTAATCTAACCAAACCAAACGTTAGTAGGTTCAGATTTAAACCCAATCAAATTTTGGAAAAATTGTAATTTTATAAAAAAATAATTCCGCGAAGAAATGATTTAACATGAGTCAAGAATTGACCTATACACGATATCGACTAATACACGGTTATATACGGTAACACTAGAGGATACATCAAGGAAGTAGGGACCAATAGTAAGTGAACAGAAATAACCAAGGTGGAAACATCGGTTTCAATTATTGTTTCTTTAATTTATAGGCGAGTAATGCCTATCTCAATAAACAGGAAAATAATAAGCTTGTTGACATGTGGAGAGATCTGTACCTGGTGATCTCGTCCAAGGTACTGTTTTCTGTCAATTGCTTACTTGTTAATGACATATGCGATTAAAGAAGAAGATAAAAGATAAAACAAAAAAGAACAAAGAATAAATAATGCGGAGAAAGAAGGTGTCAAGGTTATTAAGTGCAGGCCGATTTACTCGCCACTTTTCTTTCTGTGCGTAATTTGGTAAGAAAAAAGTAAATCTGGAATTGACTCAAAGAGAACATTTATATTAGATGAATGCATATGTGTGTGTGTGTGTGTGTGTGTAAACATATGAACAAAGATAGATGAGCTGATAAAGAGAGAAAGAGAGAGAGAGAGTTATGAACAGATTTAGATAGATAGATAGATAGATAGATAGATCTCTTTAGAAAGAAAGAAAGAAAGAAAGAAAGAATCGAATATACTTCTCGATATACGCTATTAGGTAAACATAGATAGATAGATAGATAGATAGATAGATAGATATACTATCCCTTCTAATTAGTATATATCTATAACTTTTCAATAAAATGTTTTTATTCTTTAAAACCAAAAAACGATTTTATTTCTATTGGAAATATATAGTCAAAACAGCTATTATTAATTCGTATTTATGACCAAACTCTTCATCATAGATAGATAGATCGGATTAACCCTTTAGAAAGAAAGAAAGAAAGAAAGAAAGAAAGAAAGAAAGAAAGAAAGACAAGAATAGAAAAAGGTTGACAGATGTGAATTGAATGATATACATAAATATATAATTTCGAAAAAAAAATCAGCTAATAAACTATAACAGTATTTCGAAATATATTGCTCATTATTTCGAAATTTAAGTAGAACTGATATAAAGCAAAATTGTGATAAATGGTCACAATAAAAGTTAAACTGCTACTTAAAGTTTCTTTCTCGGTCTGAAGAAAGAAAACGCATAAAACTTTTTATTGTGGTCGATTGCGGTTTCACTTTCTTTGTTTTATGGTATATCAAACTTCGTGGGTTATTTAATGCCAAAGCCATCCTTATCGAAGAATAGCAGTGACACTATTTTACCTAGAGCTAGGGTATTGTATGCTACCTGTATATATATATATATATATGTGTGTGTGTGTGTGTGTGTGTGTGTGTGTGTGTGTGTGTGTGTGTGTGTGTGTGGATGGATAGATCGATAGATAGATAGAGAGAGAGAGAAAGCGAGAGAGAGTGAGAGAGAGAGGAAGAGAGAGAGAGAGAGAAAGAGAAAGATTATCAATACGGGGTTTTAAAACTTAAATTTTTTTTATTTCAAAATGTGAAATGTTATTAAACTTTGTATATTTTCATTTATATAAGGTCCAAATAAAACATCTGAATAAAAATTTGCATGTATTTTTTACTGAATTCATACAAAAATTAGAAAAACTACTTAATATTTTTTAGATTTGTAACTGTAATGAACATAATTTTCATCTATCAGTCACCGAATAAAGTTTCATGTCTCATTTTGAAAATTTCATTCCACAGGTCATAAAAACAAAGTTTGGTCATTTCCATTTGTTTTAGGGATAAGCAATTAAAAATGAACACTTTCTTTTTAGGAAA
>OY757911.1:70926972-70984472 GCA_963585895.1 Sepioteuthis lessoniana | reverse complement strand
GGAGCTGGTAAAATAAGTAAAATCAACTTTTTTTTTTCATATAGAAAAAAAAAAGAATCAAAATTTTTACAAAAAAGAATACTTCTGCATATGTGACTAGTTTTCTCAAATTAATCTATGACACAATATCTGAAAATCAAACAGTCTATAATAAGATAGAAGAGAATAAACTTCCGGCGTTTGCCAGAAATCGTGTTATATGTCTTCAATCACAAATGTAACCTATCACAGTCAGCATGATATATTATGTTTGTATCGAGTAATGAGATTGACAGCTGAGTTCGTATGTACAACATGAGAATGAAATAGTATTCGGATTATTTTTCTTCACTGATTATATATCATCTTTATGATTCAGAGATGAATAGATAGATAAAGAGTTTGCTGGAAAGTAGAACAAGCTGGTATAGATCATTAGATTTAAACAGAGCATTAGATATCTTTTAGATTAAGTTAGCAAGCCGGCTTTCTAGATAAATAGATAGATAGATAGATAGTAAGCCAAGATAACTTTAGAGGAATGCCATATTAGCGATAATAGTACCGTTAGATTGAGTTATATCAACCATCTAATTGGGAAAGCCTGCTTTCTTTAGTCTGCATTTGAACACTACCTATTACCTTTGCTGGTACAACGACTACCTGAGCAGATTACAGGTACGCTAATGCTTCTGATACTGTACACACCGACAGTCAGATAGATAGATAGATAGATAGATAGATAGATAGATAGATACTTGGACCAAGTGCATTTGAGTCATTGCCTACGCTATCCTAACAAAAACGTATACGCTCCAAGAAGGCTTGGTTTAGTTTGGTCTGTTTTATGGCATATCAACGATTGTAGGTTATTTAATGTCAAATACTGTATATACATATATACCAAATATGCATGATATGTAAACAAATTTTGTCGATACCGTTTTTAAACGAGCCTAAGCTCATTCTTTTGCACACAGTTAAATGGTTCCTATTATTATGTATCACTAACGATTCAATTAGCCATTTGTCATTTGTTCACTCACAGTTCAATAATCCAACAGTTCTATTTAAAACAATTCAATTTAACGTCATTTGTTTGCACACAGTTTACATGCCATACAGTTCTATTTGAATCAAAGATATGACCCTACCAACTAGCTACCACTCCAGGTCAGAGTGGATCTGGGAGCAATGGCAAGGAAGGGGTACTCTGTATTCCCCAAAGCTCCATCATTGCTGGAACCTCACCATCAAATTGTTTAGTTTCATATCCAGGACACTTGTTGGATGAGTTTTACCTTTCTGCAGAGATACAGTCGATGTATTCTACAGCCCCAGCTGACTAGGCAATATAAAGCCTTAGATTAATGCATTAGGGATATATATATATATATATATATATATATATATATATATATATATATATATATATAACCTTAAATTAATGCAAAATGAATTATTTATATATGAACCACAACAAAAAGAGTAATCATTATCATGATCCTCTAGGCAAACTGAGAGTATGGATTCTCTGATTCTCTCACTCTCTCTCTCTCTCTCTTTCTCTCTCTCTCTCCCTCTCTCTCTCTCTCTCTCTCTCTCTTACACACACACACACACACACACACCATCCGTCCATTCAAACATTGCTCTTGGTAAGTCCTTTAGAAGGCATCCATTGTCCGCACAGAGCTGATAAATATAAATCTTTTCATGCCATCCAACACTGCATTATGAATAGAGGTCAATAAGAGAACCTCGCTTTTTAGTTCGTCTTCACTTCCCAGACAATGCCCGGTCTGTATTGCCTGTCTTTCTTGGATGGCTTATGAGATTGGAGTTAAGTTTACATACAGCTTCTGTTTTTTGGGGTGACTGCATCCAGGATTTGTTTAAAACTGCACCCAGCATCATACCATTATCATTTTATTGTCATCAAATGCTCCGAAATTATTAGTAACATGCAATTGCAAGCGAAATATCATACGAGGACATGTATCTCCCCTGGATATCAATAAACATATCAGATTTGTTAACTAGAAAAAGAAATTTAAAGCCTCTAATCTCATTGACAATAGTTCTATGAAAACACTTTTACAAATTACTAGCATTATTTATCAATGGTTCCCCAATGAAGATTAAAAAAAAGATGATATTGCTCACAGATCCACACACTTTTCTCGCAGAATAGTATATCACTTACCTGATCAAAGTACTGTATGAATGCTTAACAACCAACATATCCAAAAATCAAAATATTCTTTTGTGTGTAAAATAAACAGGCTTAACAAAAATGCGAATTCATCAATTTAATGACATGTGGATTTATATCTCTGACCACAATAAGCATTGCTTGAAAATGTTTGGGAAAGGCACCCCAAAATAGATTTTACAACAATATAAACGAAATATTTGGAAACTTGTACGAAAACAAGGGACAATTACTAAAACTTTCTTAAAACACACTTTGTAATATTCAATAAAACTACCTTTCACCGACAACACACACACACACACACACACACATATATATATATATATATATATATATATATTTGATAGCATGGATGTTTATCTGCGACCCAGGGTTTCATGCCACCTCATTACGACGTCATCATCAAAACCTCCCAGTGAGGTAGTGACAGTCATACGCTGTTATAATATATATATATCCTCATAATGTCACGCTGCCAGCTCGGATCTCTTTCACCACCCGTCTCTACTTTCCATCGCTCCCGGGATGTCTTCAAGGCTATATGCTGAATCGGCACAGAGCTGTTGTATATAGGTCCTAGCTGGTCGTCCTGCCTCTGCTAGTCCATGTGAATGGGTCCACTGGAGTATATCGATTATGAGTTCGTCCTTACTTCTCCAGCATGTCTGGTTCGTCTAATTTTGATAGTTTTCGTGATGGTTGGTAGGTTGCCGTACAGCTGCTGCTTTGTTGGGTGTTGCCTCCAGGACTTGTTCAATACACCTTGCAGCATTCTTGTGTGATTGCCGTCAAGCTTTTTCTCCAGACGTTTAGGTAGCATCTATGTAGTGCATCCATATAGCAGTATCGACACGACCGTTGCTTGGAAAAAAAACTGTTTTATTTTCCCGGTCAGGTCTGACTTCCATATGACCGATAGTCTATCGATAGCTGTTCATGTCTTTACTAGTCACGTGTTGATGTCTTCCTCGATTGGTGAGACACTGCTTCCTATGTAGGTGAACTTGTTCACTAGTTTCAAAGGCCCACTCTTTAGATGTCGCCTCTTTGATTACAGTACATGTATTCCGTCTTGTCTGCGTTGACATGGAGGCCTATGCTAGCAGCGGCTCGTTCCAAACTATGTTGCAGGGATTCGACTTGCGCGAGTTTATTTACCTGAAGTGCTATGTCATCAGCTTAGTCCACGTCTATAATAGTTTGTGCTGGGTATCTTCTGTTTCTTATCTTTGCCAGCTTGAAACCGTTTTCTGTTATTAAATCTATTGACGCTATAAGTACGTACTCTAGGCAGATGATAAACAGGTATGGGACTGTGTCTCTTTGTAGCACATGCAACAATGAAGTAGTCTGTGTCTCAATCTGGTGAGCGGACTTTTACTTTCGTGTTTTTATAAAGCATCATTATTGCTTCAACGGTTTATTTAAAGAGGCCGAAGGCGAGAAGTATTTGCTCCATTTTTCCTCTGTGTATGGAGTCAAAAGCCTTGAAGAAGTCGACGAATAATATTGTTGCCTCAAGGTTTTTTGCACATACACCTTCTAGAATTCGACAGATAGTCAAAACTCCCCTACCCCTGTAGGGTCGAGTTCTCTAGCGAAGAAGTAATCGTGTTGCCATTAGCACCTTTGCAAGTCTCTTCGTATTTGAATTGAGATATCGGCGGCCGTTTGAACGGATTTGTGTAAACAATAGTAATTGTGATTCATAACCGTTTAAAAATGTACTTCGTAGCTAATATCTCCTCGTAGCTAAATGGTTAGAAGCTTTGGCTTGGCGTTTGAGTCAACCGAGTTTCGATCCCAGCTACGGGGAGATACTGTCTAGCCACACTGATGAGTTCTGATAGAACGAAACAGATCTGTCTGTGGATTACTATATATATGTATAATTACTGTTCTTATTTGCAGGATTAGAAGAAAGGCTCAATATCTGGGGCAAAATATTTTTTTTAAATCAGACCTCAAACCAAAATGCAGAATTGAAATTAAGTTTCATCTTTGCTTAGATAGCATAGTAGAAACTTTTCATGTCCTCTCCTGCATGACTCAATTCGAAACAGTTTAACAACCATTTGTAAAAAAATACTTTAAAATAATCAAAATGAGCATTAGAGAACTCGTCTACCTAAACTTTAATATACGATATTCCTTAAGTGCAGTTATTTTCATTAAAATTAATGTGGACTTCATAGGAAAGAGTATATATTTATTTATTTCGTGGGTGCTTTATTTTTGGAGGGTAGGCTTTTTCTTTCTTTCTTTTCCCTGAGGAAAGAGTGTTACGGAGCCAATCTAAAACCTGGTAAAAAATGTCCATATTTTGTAAACACAGCGGCTTTTGCTCATCCACCAAAGAATTTCTCGTAACTTAAAGAGACCAGCATCGAAAAAATAAAGTCTAAAAAATTTCGGCTTCGGGTTTTCCTTACCGCGCTTTTAACCTGCCATTGAACTCGATTGAACAGATTTGAAAATAACAAAAAAAAAAAAATAATAATGATAAAATGAAACGACTGAAAACGTTACAAACGTTTAAGGATTACTAATAATCTTTTGACATATGCTCTCTCTCTCTCTCTCTCTCTCTCTCTCTCTCTCTCTTGTTCATCCATTTATTTTATACTGATTGTTGCTAAGAGCGTGAGAATTCAGCCTTTTCTGCCATCTAAGGGATTATCTGATGAATGGCTTTGCATCTAAATCCTGTTGGCAATGCTAAGAACTTAAATATTAATAGAGAAGATCTCCCATGATTGACCTACGTAAAGTTAATAAAGACAAATGAACCTTTATTCTTGTTTTTTCCCTGCTTAATAAATTTGTATTGATTTTTATTTTCTTTAATTTTTTCACGCAAATCCTAACAGGTTCACCTACAGCTCCACAATCAACAATCTTTTCTTTTTAAAAAATGTCTATGTATGATTATGTATGAATATTAAAGCATATCAGTAATTCAAAAACTACGCTTGTACTTAATCAATAGTTGATTAACAGCCAAACAGTGTGGCTAGATGTTTTGAAATTTCGGTGTTTATTCACATCACCATTGAAACATTATCGTGCCAATTAATTGATTGTCTAGTAGGTCATTGTTTTCTTCGATTTTCAATTCAATTAAAACTTCGTGTCAGTAAATATTAATAAATGTTGCGAACACCAGATGATTAAATACAATTAGTTAGTCTCGCAGAGCATCATTGGGCTATTTATACGTGATTTATTCAATAAATACGGTAAATTTTGCCTAAGGAGTGAGAAATAAAAAGCAGTTTTGCAGTTTCACCTTTACTCCTGTGTTATTTCATGTCTAAGATAGCCAATATCAACTTCTTTACTGACCGCCGCGCCCAGAGCTTTTTCTTTACCGGAGAGTCAGTGTTCTTCTCCCTGGACCATATTTTTGATTTAGACTCATTGTGGCAAACCCATGTTTAGCACATTTGTAAACATCATCATCATCATCATGTTGCGCAATCAGCACAGATATCCCTGACCCTCTCTCGCCACCCCTCTCTATCATCCATCGCTCCCGTTAGGTCTTCAAGGCTACATCCTGTATCGGCACAGAGCTCTTGTATATTGGTTCAAGTTGATCATCCTGCCTTTGTTCGTCCATATAAAAGGGTCCACAGGAGTATGTCGCTAATGAGTTCGTCCCCACTTCTACAGCAGTGTCTTGCATGTCTGTTTCGTCTAACTGGGATAGTTTTCCTGATGGGTGGTAGGTGGCCATACAGCTGCTGCTTTGTAGGGTGCTGCCTCCAGGACTTATTCAATATTGCTCACAGCATTCTTGGCGTTAAGCTTTTTCTCCATACGTTTAGCTAGCGTCCATGTAGTGCATCCATATAGCAGTATCGACACGACAACTGCTTGGAAGAAACTGTGCTTCATTTTATTAGTCAGGTCTGACTTCCATATGACCGATAATCTATCGATAGCTGTCCATGCCTTTGCTAGTCTCGTGTTGATGCCCGTCTCGGTTGATGATACACTGCTTCCTAGATAGGTGAACTTGTCAACTAGTTTCAGAGAGCTACAGCTTAATGTAGAGATGTCGTCTGTTTGATTAAAACACATATATTCCGTCTTGTGTGCATTGACATGGAGGCCAATGCCTGCAGCGGCTCGTTGCATTTGCCAAAAGCCCTATGTCATAGGCGTAGTCGGCGTTGGTAATTGTTTTTGTGGGGTACCTTCTGCTTCTTTCTTTTGTTTGCTTGAAACCGTTTTCTTTGATTTTATCGATAGATTGACTAAAATATGCTTCTCCCTGCATATCGTAAATTTTCTGTAAGTTTCACATGGTTTGTAGATTTAAACCAAAGATTATATGACTGACCTCTATTTAACGCAAGAACATTCTGTTTTTTGCTGTTATTTTGAATTGACTCAAAACAAATATTTTTTTCGAGATTAAAATAATTTTTGCTATAATCCAATTGCAAACAATGCTGAGTTTATGTAACATATTGGCCCTCGACGAGCCGTCAATCAAGAGATGCACTTGTGTAAATAAGCGGAAGAAACAGGTGCATCCGGTCGAGGATGTCGGAATATCACCTTGACCTGTGGACGTGGTTGAATTTGGTGCAGATGCGTACGCCCACAGGAAGCAGGTGGGTGTCAAACAATTATATAACCAGGTGCCACAGACAGCTTGAGTTAGTTGGAGTTGGAGTTGCTGTCAGTTGGAGTTCGACGCAGTGAGTTCCAGTCGCAGTTTGAGATAGGATGCCCGCGGAGTGAGAAACAGTTCCAGGCAGAGGGCTGGGTCCTCAGGACCCACGGTTGAGAAGCCCAGCAGAATGAGGAAAAAGTGCTGCTATGGTGAGAGGAACTTGGGGTCAATATGTAGCAGTCTCTCTCCGTCTCCAAATACACCTCTCTCACACAAGAACCATCAACCCTTTCGCAACCCTTTCGCAACCCTTTCGAGAATCAAGTGTGAGAGGTATATTTTTATAAGGAAGCGTGTTCGTTCGTTCATTGAAGTCGTCAGTATGTTGACTATATTTCCGTGAATAGTTATGTATGTATTACGAGTATAAAACATCTAAACCAATGGAAAAAATTTTTTTCATTAAAATTCTCCTTATTTATTGAATGAAACTTTCATAAATATGAGTGAACAATCAAGAAAATAAATAATTTATCAAATATTCAAGAAGAAAACTAATGACCTTTCATGTTTGATATTCATAATTGCCCTTTTTAAACTATAGCCAAATAGACCGTCCGATTAAATTTTTGTCTATTTTAAACATCTCTATCGAAATTTAAACTTTTGATTGATTTTTTCAATGGAGTAAAAATTCAAAATGTTCATTTTTTTAAATTGTCGTATCTACCTTCATCTGATGGGAAATGTACAGTTAAATCTTAGATTTAAAAAAAGACCCCCTAACGAGTGTCCTATGGCCAATTTGGCTGCGGCTATAGAATACACCGACTGCATCTATGCAGAGGGGTAAGACCCCTCCAAGTTTTTTTTAATTATTATCATTTGATAGGAATAATTGATACTGTTTATATTAAACAGAGTTACTTGAAATAATAATTGTTTACAAAGATCTAGAATTATTAGTTTGATTAATCAGTGTAACTGTGTGCCAACAAATGTTCATTGATAAATAGAAATAATTATTTGAAACAATATAATTATGTACAAATTATTTGTCTTCAATGGGAATACTTGAAATTTTCAACTGTGAGCAAACCATGTTCATTAGATAGAAATACTTGATATTATATAACTATGTGAAAAAAAAATTTTTTTTCATTAAGTTTGTTCAGACTCTTGCCTTCATCTTTATAGTTATCATATTTACCAACCCCTCCGCTCGGGCAGGATATGACACAAGGTCAATTTTTAAGCGGAGTTTAACGGGTTTGAATTCAGAGTATTCCTTCTCCTAGACTAGTTGCCTCACCAAGGCTGAAGAACCCAGTCTGTCTTACTATATAGCCATAGTTGGAGGGAGAATAATTGGATTCATACCTTTCCCAAATGTATTAGTGCTGTGTGAAATGCAATCAGTCTTGTCCAGGATTTGAACTCGTGTCGCCGTGTCCATTTCCTACGACGATAACCATTACACCACGGGCACCTCATCTTTATAGTTATATTCACAATGTTTCGTCCGATACGGTCTTCGGCCTTCTTCATGTATTTTATGTCAAACTCGGAAGTCTACACGGAACTCTGAAATATTGTCCCGATACCGTTAACCATAACCAGATATGAGTTTTATGCTATATTAAGTGTTCGTTGTTATTTACCTTTAATCAGGATTGAAGTTACGTCTTGGCTCCCGAGTTCGAGATGAAATACCTGAAGAAGGCCGAAGGATGCATCGGGTGAAACGTTCAGAATATAACAATAAAGGTGAAGACAATTGTCCAAATACGCTAAATTATAAAAACTATCAAGCTTCATCTCAGAAATTTAGACAAATAAAACTCGAAAACAACTTTACAAAAAAATGTAAATATAAATATACGATTACCCTCTTGGCGTAAAATAACCCTGGACCGAGTGAAATGCCGTTAAAAGCAATCACTTAATCAATCAAAACCTAGCTCTATGGTTGCCATTTGAGGATATTTGATATCATGCCACGAGTCATTACAGAGGCAGTGTCAGTAAAGACTTTCAGCAGTTTCTAGGAGTGAAGACATCTCCGTCGTGTGGCTCCTCAAGGGAACCATATTAAAGAAAATTAATTAGTAATTATGTTGATTATAAAAAAGCATTTGCGCATCTAGTCTCATTACTTAACAAACCGACCTTGTATGTTAAGTTCTATAAATATTTATAACTATTTCAGCAAAAGAAAATTATTCGATTTTCATAATTAATCCTGACCTTTTTACTTGATTGGCTTGCTGCTTGTTGCATTCGTATTGAAAGCCTCAATCGTTTTGTATGGCATCAAATTCGTTCAAATTAAGTCGACCGGCGTTAAGTGCTAAGAAATGGTATTGTTCTCCAAAATAAAGTGATTTCGACAATGAAGACACCAAACAGAAATTAAGAGACTTTAACATAATAATGAGAGCGTTAATATTGATGACAAATTCGGCCTATGATTAGTCGTCAGTTTTCTTCTAGCTTCCTTTCTCACATATCTATCCAAGGGAATAATGTTATCTTCTTCAGTGCCGATGTAAAGAATTGAAAATCAATTAGTCGCTCAGGGAATAAATGTTCAGCATAAACGCGAGGCTTCATTGTGTGAATTTTCGCTAATTAATTCCGTTGAATTTTTTTCTTTTAAACGCCGGCTGCTGCTGTTGCTGTTACTGTTGGTGATGATGGTGGTGGTAGTGATGATGATGATAATGATGCTGCAATGAGCTAAACAAAATGTCATTGCTGAACGAATTGATAAATATAAAATATTTTAATACAAATACAAACGAATTACAAACGCCTCCAGTTTGAAATTGCGCCATCTTGAATGATTGTATATTTAAGTGCTTCCATTTGCAAAATCAATACCTCATGAAGAAGAAGTATATATATATATATATGTGTGTGTGTGTGTGTGTGTGTATGTATGTATGTGTTAGATCTTTAAATCATCTTTATTTCAATATTGTGATTAAATGGTGCTAATGAATTAGCGTATGAAGGCGTAGGTGGTATTTGACGAATTTTTTTAGTTTTATTAATTTCTGCAATTGAAAGCCAAATATGAAATCAAATGCATGAAAAAGTAATCATACTTACACACTGAAAAGCTTATTAAATTTCAAATTGGTGAGTGAAATCTTATTATTAAAAAGTGACAGCATCAGTTCAATGTAGGATCGACTATCTCGGTAGAGTGCTCCGAAAGTAATACTTCCTACTTGTTTCCATGGAGACAACAGATACGTGTAGTAAAAGAACACCATGAAAAAGGGCAAGTTTTCAGCTACATCACACTTACCTGATTTTCTATTCTCTATGCATTTGTGCCTGCAATTAACAAGAACCTACATGCCACGTTTGTGAGAGGATTGCTTCGAAAGTATTTCATTATGCTGTTCAACGATCTCAAAGGTGGAATGGCAGAAGAGGTTGAACGTTTTCCTTAATAACCCGTAATTGGTCTGCCTTGTTCTATATAACAGACGTATGTTGTTGAATTCTTCAATGTATAAAAAGATTTGCTGAACAGAGACTAAGCAATTAATGTAAGCGAATTAAGGTGGTGATTAATAATGGTAAGTTATAATTAATCAATATTTATTAATAAATTGATATGTGGCAACGGTGAGTTGAGTGACCAGCCACGTTTGATAAATCAAACTACGAAATTATATCACTGCCTTGGTCAATCAATGTACGCAAATAGAGCGAATAAAAAATAAACTATATGGATATTTTCTTAATAAAGCTATTGTCATCGTTCCAGTTAAAAATTTGTTCACCCCTGTAAGGGAATATTTTTTACAAACACGGCGTTTATGTTCTTGCTCTTCTCTGACAAAAATGTATAACCAATTGTATGGATTATGGATAAAACAGTTTTGCTGCTGAAAAAATGCTCTATTCAATGGTATTATTGTGTTCTAGTATATGTCGTATTGGTTTCCGAGTTAACAAGTAGAAGGCATTTCAGGGCGAACTATGTCTATTCCTAGATTATATAGATATTATTATGAGGGAACAAGATATGTTTTTGGCATTTCATATATAGAAAGATATCAGAAAATATGCTGTCAATAGTTCTTGGGGCAAGAGACTATGAAAAGAATTTCGCCATTAAGTTACCTACATATTTGGCGCAAGGTCTCTGGACAAAAGTATATATGCTCTATGATCTTATGATAAAGTAAAGGTTATATATTTTTTACTCTGGCAGGGCTTGGTTTATCACCTGGCTCCTGAGGCGCCATGGAAGTACTAACTTAAGTTAAAGTAAAATTTAGTTATTTAAAAAAAAATCTTTGAAAAATTCAAGGTTTTATTTCAACTAATATTGAGCTGTTTTTGTTGATTGGGTCAAAGGCATTTTGGGAGCTACCGGGCGTGTCTGGGCTTTGCTCAACATCCGATTCCCACATTAAAAAAGGCCTTGTGCCAAACGTTGGTGCTTGTGGAGCACCAAACAAATAACTATATGGTGAATAAAGCCTAAATAAGGTTTCTCTGCTTCGTATCGTTTATTCCTTTCAAAGATACTCACATGAAATGCAACTGAATGATGTTTATTTTTCAACACAGTTTCTTTTGCAACCCTCATACTTCTTTTATCGGTGTTACAGTCCTTGGATTGCTTTGTTCTAGAAAAAAGTCATTAACAACAGATATGACGTCATTATATAAACTTTCCTACCACTGAACTTTCCATTTCACTCGTGTAGATAGAGTAACGTACATTCATATGATTCTTCGTCACCTCATACATCAAGGAAATCGACAAATTCCAACAGAACTTACTAAGTTGCCCCCAAAAATAATGTCGTTTAAAAAAGGCATGAAATGATTTATCCTTGTACACTGTCACATTGCCAAATATCTTACCTCATCATTAGTATGTCCTGACAATACAGTTAATGTAAAAAATATTAATGCTTATCTTGCTAAATAAATACGTAGATACATACGAACAAATCAAGATAGAAAGATTCATACATGCATGTGTGCTATACACCAATATAGCTTTCGTGTTTTTGTAAACGTTTATAAAGAAATTATTGTGGCTATCTATCTATCTTTATATATATATATATATATATATATATATATATATATATATATATATATATATATATATATATATTGAAGTAAATAATGGAGTGTAATCCGACAATATGTGAAGAAAAATTGATAACAAGGTTAGTAGAAGAGATTTTTGAGAAGCAAAAGTCGACAATATAGCGTTTCAGTCCTAGTGAACCATCATCAGGTCTATGAAGGGTGATATTAGTGATGCTAAATCAACGATGGATGTTTAAAAATGCAAAATACAAAACCTAGGGAAATTTTTGTATAACAAGAAAAAGTTGGCCATTTAATTAGTGAATCAACGTTTGTTGTTTTAAATTACATCATTTGACTTATAAGGAATATTATGTAGAATTTATGTTCCATTTGTTTATCGGGAAAGATTTCGAATCAAAAGGAGGTAGTATTCCAGCAGATTTTAATAAGGCTGTAGCTTGAATAGTCTCGACTCCTCCTCATATTTTCAATTCTCCAGTCTTTGTACCAATCCTTTGGTAATTGCACCGAGCGCACCAATTATAATTGGTATCACCGTCACCTTCAAGTTCCACAGTTTTTCAGTTCCCTGGCAAGATCTAGGTATTTATCCTTCTTCTCGCTTTCTTTCGATTTTACTCTGTGGTCTGCCGGAACAGCAGAATCAACATTTTTTTTTTTCTTTTTTTTTTTTTTTTTTGTTGACTATCACTCGGTCTGGTCGTCTGGCCGAGATTAGATGATCCTTTTGTATCTCAAAATCCCTGAGGAGTTTTTGCGACTCATTCTCCATGACAGATACTAGGTTGGCCAAGTACCATTTTTTCGTATGGTCAGATTTCAATTTCTTGCACAATTGCCTGTGGATCAACTTCCCCACTCAGCAGTGTCTAGTCTTAGACTCTTTTGTGCTAATTTGCTGAATTCGCTTATTATGTAATTGATCGTTTCATCTCTATCATCACATAACCTACATATGCTGTTTTGTTGCGTCTTATCTATTCTCACTTTGATATTCTTGGTTCTTATGATGTTGCTTTGTGCTGCTATTAGAAGAGATTCAATTTCTCCCTTAAAGTCTCACGTTTTTTTAGCCACGTCCATGTTTTCTCATGTGAGATGTCGCTTGTTTGTTTCTTAAAATGTCCATACAGTTGTTTTTCTTTCCGTTTTTGTTTTTTTCTTGTTATTTTCGTCGTTACTCTTCGTATTGTCAGTGTTGGTTCTGGTCACTATTATCATTTTTCCTCAGCGCTTTTCTATGTAGTCTTCAAGTCGTTGTATTATTTATTATTATTATTATTATTATTATTATTATTGGTCTAGTGGGTAGAGTGTTCGCCGATGGTCGGAGACCTGTGTTCAATCCCAGGTCGCGTCATACCAAAGACTTTAAAAATGGTACTTGATACCTCCTTGCTTAAAACTCAGCAATATAAGGTACGTATCGAGGGTAAAGTGGAGCAATCTAGGGAAAGGAATAGCGTCCTCCCCTTACACCTCGGTGTAGTAGCTATTGAAAAGGGAACCTTCTGGTCGCCAACTTACTTACATATCTATCCTAAACAAATATTTAATATTCCGATGTACATTTCTACTTTCTAAGCAGAAAAAATCCTCGGATAAGATAAAGAATTTTTCTCCATAAATTTTTGTTAGTTTTGTTAGATGTTAGTTTTTTGTCTTGTTTTTATGTCTTCCTCTTTTTAATTTATTTTCCCTTGAATATGAAAGTAATACGGGGTGTCTCAAATAGATGCAACCCATTAAATGACGATCTATAACTGAGAAAGGAAACTCAATGTTAGCTAATGTGAATTTATGCTTGATCTGGATTCTGTATAGGTACAGCTGAAGATCATTCTTTAAGATTCTGTGCAATGATGTACATGAAAGACCATGTTCTTGGGAACGCCTTCGGGCTACTTCCTCAGATTCCTTCCGACAGAATCTCTCACTACATCCACATTGTCCACGTCATCTTGCATTCAACTTCCTGTCAAATCTTAGATTTTCTGCCTTATTGTGCAGGTTGTTCTACTGACCCTGAGACTTGAAATTTTGTGTATCCAACGATAAATTTGAGTTTTCTGGGAATTATTGTTAAAGTTAATTTTTTCCAAAATTTTCTGGTACAGTTTTCAATGATTTTATCTCCAAATAAGTCATAACGCAAGATATTTTTTCTCTCTGGTCCAAGGCATTGTAATCGATGATTATTGTTGTTATAGTATACTTTTTTTAAATCTGAAACAAAAAAGAACACAACATTATTATTAGTTGAGTTATTAGTAGTCACATGGGTCCCCTTTATATTGAGACACCCTGTAGTATCGAAAAGGTTAAATTTTTAAAGAATTTTATTCAAAGATAAATACCTGACACAACATTTTTATCAGTCATTATTCAAAAATGATTAAAAAAGATTTTTTGCGTCGGAATGTATAAATAAACAATGAATATTTTTCGAGAAAAACAATGGGAGTACTACTTACGTTAAAGTAAAATTTAATTATTTAAAAAATGCTTTGAAAAATTCAAGGTTTTATTCTACTAATATTGAGCAGTTTTTTTGTTTGCTGCTGTTGTTGTTGTTGTTGTTGTTGTTGTAGTTGTTGTTGTTGTTGTTGTTATTGTTGTTGTTGATGTTTTATTTCGTTTTTTTTTTTTGTTGTTTTTTTGTTTTTAGAAAATATCTCAATTGCAGAAAACACCGCCAAGTTGTGAAACAAAAAAAAAGTTAATTTTAAAAGTTAATTTCAAATAGTTCTTTTAAACTTTCCAATGGTATCTTATACACTGAAATCAAAAGTGAGGGAAAATATTCTTGAAAATAAAATTCACACGCAACAATTTCTTTTACACGGGGCAAATGTCTATATTGTAGATTCCCGTCGAAATAATTACTGCTTCTCATTTGGTCATCCGTTTTAAGAATATTCATATTCATCAGTGAAAAACAACAAAACAAATTCACCTAGAATTTCTCTAAAATATTCAACATATATTTAAAGTACTAATTTTTTGAGGGTGAAGTGTAATAAAAATGAATAAATAAATGTGACTCATTTAATATAAAAATATGTGTCTGTTTTTGTTCTGACTTATTTAGTTTTTTTTTTATTATTTTCTAAAATTCCTAAAAACAAGTATAATGTGAATTTTCTTCTCTTTTCTTAAAAACAGAAGCTAACAGAAATGAATAAACCAAATAAAAAGCCAAGAAAACCAATATCATACTTATCTCATCATTTTTTAAATTAAAAAAAATTAATTGAAAAAGTAAGACACCCATAATAACATACAAACATCAGTTATAAAAAAATGAGAACGGAATAAATTGTTAAAAGATCATTAAATTATGTAAAAATCAAGACTATAATTTATAATCTTCACAAATAGCAAAAATATGGAAAGCATGAAAACAAAAAAGAAACGGTTGACTTAAGAATTTTGAGGTACACTTTATTTTTCATTTATATGTTGTTTTTTTTTATTATTTGTTGTTTAAATTGGGAAAACTTTATTAAAATAAAAAAATTGCTGATTTTGTCATTTTTTTTTTACAAAAACACCATGTTTTAGCTGGTGCGCGTTTTTGTTCACTTCATATATATATATATATATATATATATATATATATATATATATATATTATATTATATATATATATATATATACTTGTTGGTATGCCATATTCATACTTATATTACTTCCTGCTTGTTCCTAACAACTGACGACTCCTTTCAATACGGCTTCATTGCCGACTTCCGTAAAGAATTGATCGTATAAACACGGAATCCTTAGAGATGTTCAAATTCGTAAAAGACCCTGGCCTTTTCGTTCCTAGGGGACTGATGGACAACTTAGAGCTGTTGCTCCTCTCTCTCTCTCTCTCTCTCTCTCTCTCTCTCTCTCTCTCTCTCTCTCTCTCTCTTATATAACCATTCGTGAAGATTTTTTTGGTTTTTGTTTTGTTTTTAATTTCTTACCAAAAACACTTTATTGCTTTGTCGACAACAGACATTTTCCTCATGGTTGCTTTATTTTATTTACACTTATTTTTCAGGTTTTTCTTCACTCAGTTTGTTATTACTTACTTTAGATAGATAGATAGATAGATAGATAGATAGATATGATTCATGTTAGATAGATAAATAGATAGATTATATAAATACTATTATTGCTGTTTTGCTAGTAAAAAAATTGGTAGGATGCTTATGCGAAGCTAAACCTGCAAGGGAATCTAATTTGTGCTAATCTTCGAAATTTTGCCCTAATATTGAGAATAAATTATTGTCGGTGCCAAATTGTTGTTGGTGCCAAATTATAACATATGTGATAGTTCATAATGTATAAAGAGGATCTGGCATTAAAAAACCAACAATGGTTGATATGCCATAAAACCCAACAAACCAAATCCAAAATATATATATATATATATATATATATATATATATATATATATATATTTACTAATCTAATATCTACCAGCATTCACAGTTACCAGAAAAAAAGAAAAAAAACCGCCAGGAACAAGAGATAAGAGTATCTCGAATAACCGCCCGGAGGAAAAAGAAAAAATATCATAAGACAAAAAGAAGGAAAAGGCCAACCCCATCATACCAGTTGAAAAAAAATCAAGAGATATGCAGTCAGTTGGTCAAAAGAAAACTAAAACCCTCCGTGAACGCTGCAATGCTACAATTACAAGTGTGCTCAACACGAGTGGAGCCAATTATAAAATTAAACTAAATCGCGAGTCGGAAATCTCCTACTAAAGTTTCACCTTAACGGATCATCAGGAAGTCTCATACCGACCTCGGTATGAGACTTCCTGATGATTCGTTAAGGTGAAACTTTAGTAGGAGATTTCCGACTCGCGATTTAAGTTAATTTTATATATATATATATGTGTGTGTGTGTGTGTGTGAAGAGGATTTAGCATTAAATAACCTAGAATTGTTGATATGCCATAAAACTCAACCAAACCAAATCATATATACTTAATATATTTGTATAAAGAAGATTTGACGTTGAATAACCAATAATGAACGATATGCCACGAAACTAAACCCAACCAAACCAAATTCTGATTAAACACCGGATGAAAGTAGCCTCCATATTAATGAGATATAGTTCTGTGCAACTTTTATCTTGGACATTAAATAATACGAATACGTAACTACAGTGTATCGACCAATAGAAATAAATTAAATGCCAATGGGACTATTTTGAAGAAAATTAACATTTCAATAATTGTTCATTTTTGTTTCTCAAATTTTTTAACACAAAACATCGTCTACTTACTTGGTGTGAATCCACACATTTAAGTCTGTTTCTCTAATATCTTATTAGTTCATGAGTGGGGTCTTTGTGGTTTAGTCGCTTACGTGCTGAATGGCGAGTTCGATTTCCAGTTGCGCTTTTATATTTACTTTTGGACTAATGCCCTTAGGAAATGTACGAACCTCCTTCATCCTCCACCAGCTATGAGTTAAATAGTACCACCACTTTTCTTCAGCAGGGATAGATTTGGTTTTAAATAACCCACAAAGGTTGATATGCCATTTAACAAAGAAAGCAAACTAAACTTCCTTTGTTCATAAACATCTTTAAGAATTTAGTGCCTACGAGAATTAGTAATTACCTTTACTGGCAGTGTAAACACAACCACTGAATTTTTTTTAGTTTTGATTTTCTGGTGAGTGTGACAAACGAAGGAGGTCTCCATGGCACAGAGGTTAACGTGGTGGAATATGACATCGTAGTAATCTAGTTCGAGCGCCAGTGGCGCTATTACATATACTTTCGGACTCATACTCACGAGGAAGGCAGGAACTCCCTTATTCCTCCAGCTTTAGGTTAATTAGTGTCACTGTTATTCTTCTACAAGAATGGATCTAGCATTAAATAACCCACGAAGATTGATATGCCATTAAAAAAAGAAACTGAAACCTGAGAGAAAAGAACAAAACATCTGACAAAGTCACATACGCAGACACGCACACACACGCACACACATATATATATATATATATATATATATATATCATGGTTGATATTTCTTCCATCCCCCGCCTTTAGTTGTAAAATGGACTGCTCATGCTTACAAAAAAGTCCTCTCACATATGATGAATAAAGCAGACCGGATTTGGATTCTGGTCGTGTAGCTCTGGTTTGCTCGGTTCGGTTGTTCGGTCAAGGCCGCCTGACATATGTGCCAGGGAAACCCAATATACGGGTCACGTGGCTCAGACCGACATTCCATGGGCCTCAGGGGGCCGTCCTACTGGGCTCTCATCTGCTTCAGCACACCTTGGTTTATCGCATAGCTCTTTTTAAGGGAATGCCGACAGAACCCAAGGCATCTTTGGAGCCGCCGGGCATGTCTCGGCTGTGGCGCTGCGCCCGGCTCTCATGTTGAAAAAGGCCTTGTGCCGTTTTTTAGTACTTTGGGGGTCCTGAATGAATACATATATGCTGATTAAAGTCTAAATAAGGTTTGTCAGCTTCGTGTCTTTTATTCATTATATGTATATACATATATATATATCGGGAGAGAGAGAGAGAGAGAGAGAGAAACTGAAGAGAGAATGATGAAAAGGCAGGTGAAAATCAAATTGAGAATACGTTATGAGTATTGCATCGGAAAGATATGAGAGTAAGACAACTGTTAGTTGTTGGATTTTGTGGCGTACGTTTGTACGAAACTTATGCCACACTGTTGATCTACATAGTGACAGCCCAGTAACAAGCATACTAAAATAACTGATGACGCAAACGGTATGATTTTTTAGAGTACCTTCTCTTAGACATTTCCCCTCAAAGAATACCTACAAGATTACAGAGATTTTATCCTGGAACTTTCTTCGCTAGTTTTGATTTTGGCGCCAACTTCTAGAAAAGTCGGCTTCGCCATAGCTTTGTTATTAGACATACATACATACATACATACATGGCGTAACGGTTATCATCGTAAAATATGCACTGGACTGCGGAATCATAGTGAGCGAATTCGAACTCCAGTCGCGCTATTACGTTCACTTACGGACAAGTACTTCTTGACGGATGGCTTTGGCATTAAATAACTCACGATGGTTGATATGCCATTAAACCAAACCAAACCGTAAAATATAGAATCGGTTACTCGATTTCAAATCCTCGATGAAGCTGTCTTGTAATGCCACGGCCGCAAATAGACTATAGGTGTAGCACTATCCCTCAGGTTTCAGTCGGGCCCCGTGGTAACCTCACCGTGATAAGAAATGACGGACATAAAACACTGTTGTCTCGATAGATTCGAAAGTTTATTGTTACTCCTTTTCACAGTAGTCAGCGAAAAGAGAGAGATAGAGCATAGGAAATGTGTCAACTGATTTAGAAGAACAAGCAATGCAAGGCAAAAGGAACAGCCACAGACTTTGTCATTTCTTCACCGCTGACTCGGCTGCCACCGCCCTCCGAGCCTCGTTCTTGTGTCTGTCACCTCCCTGCTTCTTTCGCTGGTCTTTCTCTAACTACACCTACAGCCTCGAATCCCCTTCTTATATATGTTTCATTAAAATATTTTTTAATCGATGCTTTTATCACACGCCATCTTTAAAACTTTTACTGACATGTCAACACAAAAAAAAATGTTTATTCGTCTTGACCTTTACAAATCAAAAACCCACCTAATATGAATCCCTAGTTTAGCTAGAAAACAATCTATTTCTAACATAATTAACTTAAACCCTCAATTATTTTACAGTCTCTCACTTTGCGCTAAAACCCTTCAGAAAAATATGGATCCATCTCCTTTCTATACATTTATGAATAAATTGTCGGGTAGACTAAGCTCTTTAGACATGGTACGGCAACTGGTCATAGAGAAGGAACACTGTATTTAAAAATATCAGAACTCTGCTGAACTTTGTGTCATATCTTGTCTATGGTGGAGAGTTTGGGTCAATACATACAGATTAAGATACAAAAATTGTGGTAGATAGCCGTTGTTAAAAACTCTGAAATTAATATAATTTTACTTACTGTCTTTGGTTTGAAAAGCTGTATTTTTTTACGCACTCATCAATCAACCGATTTAGCTTTCAATCATAGCCTGTTCATATCTGTCTATTTATCAATTCAATTTTGCTCTTTTGTACTATATTTCTATCTATCAAGCTTGCTAGCTGTCCATTGCACAAGAAAAGAGATCTGCACATACTTTCAAACGGAATTTATGTATAGTAAAAGGCTTTTTGCCCCCATTTTTTAGTGTCAACCCAAAATTCAAAGGAAAAACGTACGACTTATCAAGAAAGGCATGAATATCTAAGAAAACGAAAACTAAGAAAAAGAAATATAAGAAGAAAAATACATCTAATTGAAGAAAGTGATAAGTAACAATTTAAATAAGGAAAGGAAGGCGTTCTGAAGTTTTATTTCATATTTTAATCGACTTTCCAATCGACTTCTTTCATGATCATGTGTCCGTGGAAAAAATTAATAACATATAGAAAATTTCCAAACTTACGTTAGTCGTACACAAGGACACTTAGGAGAGGGTTCAATTTCACTGCAATAGTAATAGTTGGATTGACTAACTTGCTTGCCATTTCTCCAATACAAAGAAGAAACGAACATAGAAAGAAACGAACATAGAAAGAAAGAAAGAAAGAAAGAAAGAAAGAAAGAAAGAAAGAAAGAAAGAAAAAGCTATAAAATGATGATAGAAAAACGTATAGGAAAAATAGAAAAGAGAGAAAGAAGGAAGAAAAGAAGTGGGTAATAAAAAAGTAAACGAAACAAAGGAAAAAACAAAGAAACAAAGAAAGTAAGGAAAAGCCATCAAAGGGAAAGAAAAAAAGAAAGAAAAAGACAGAGCCATAAAAAGAAAGAAAGAAAGAAAGAAAGAAAGAAAGTAAGAAGAGACGAGCGGGAAAGAAAAAAGAATAAAATCCCCTGCTGTATCATCTGAAAGTCTTCATCAACTAGTTTCAAAACAACTCATATCTCCCGATGTTCTTTGTCGGCCAGAATTTCCTTATCATATTTCTATCATGACGTCACCAGAATAAAAAAATGCAGAATCAGAGGAAAATTACATTTTGACTAAAAACAAAGAAAAAAGACTAGCAAGAAAAGCAACTTAATATCGTGAATTATTAATGCTAAAAACGAAGAAAACTCCATGGAAGAAGAAGAAGAAGAAGAAGAAGAAGAAGAAGAAGAAGAAGAAGAAGAAGAAGAAGAAGAAGCTTTCAAAATGAGCTGTCTGTATTTCATTTTGATGCAGTCTAAGTCGGTATATGATCGTAAACTTTCCCCGAGCGTCGATTATATCTGGTTTCTGACCGCTTTTAGCAAGGACGACCCGATGCATTTTATTGAAAGCTGACATGTCAACTTCTTACTGGTCTTCGGTTACCGTTCCGTTGTTGATCTGTCTTAAAATATGGACGAAAAATCTATAAGTCTTGAAAACAATTTAAGAAAGGTAGGTCCAACCAGACATTTTTATTGGAGACAGTAACGTTTATCACAACTGCTTATATATATATATATATATATATAGTGAGAGAGAGAGGGGGAGGGAGTGAGAAAGAGAATTACTTCTTAAGCACATATGTGGTACAAGGCCAGAAGTACAAGGAATACGACGAAAATCAAAATTGCCAGTATAGACTGATCGCTTCGTTACATACATACACACACACACGCACAAACACACACAAATACACACACACACACACACACACACATATATATATATATATATATATATGCGGATGTGTGTGAGAGACAGACAGACAGACAGATTAACTCTTTAAATCCTGTAAAATCGTCGATAAAAACGCCGATGAAACCGGATTTTATCTACAAACCTTTTCTTCGTTTTACTGACCTGTATCCAATCGTCAGACACGCGATTTTGCATATCGCGTGTCTAACGATTGGGTACAACTCATGAAATTGACAGTAAAGTGAAGGAAACAATTTGTTGATAAAATCCGTTTTTATTGTCGATTTTAATGAAATCGAAAAGTTTTAAACGTATGATCCTTTTTAAAATAAATCTTGAAAATGAGAAAGGTAAATCCAACCAGATATTTTTACGGAGATATTAACATGACTTACTACTTATATATATATATATATATATATAATAGACTTTTCTTATTTATATAATATATATATATATATATATATAGAGAGAGAGAGAGAAAGAAAGAAAGAAAGGGAGAGAGAAAGAGGGAGACAGGCAGTGAAAGAAAGATTATTTCCGAAGCTTAAGTGTGGCACAGGGCCAGATAAAAGCCATCTGTTAAAAACAAACTTGCCAGCAAGAGTCCGTTCACCTTGATATATATATCTATATATATATATATATGTGTGTGTGTGTGTGTGTGTGTGTGTGTGTGTGTGTGTGTGTGTGAATGTTTATATATATATATATATATATATATATATATGCGTGTGTGTGTGTGCGCGTGTGTGTTTGAGAGAGAGAGAGAGAGATCATCATGAAGTCGTCCTGCTAGCATCGATTTCCCTAACTCAGTCCCTCTAATCGTCCCTATAATCCATCCCTCCTGACAAGTCCTCCAGACTACATCCAGTGTCCGCTCAGAACTGTTGTAGGTTAGTTCTTGTTCGTCGGTCAACACTGGTACGTCCATGTGAATGGGGTCCATTGGAGAATATCACTTATGAGTTTGTCCTTGCTTCTCCAGCAGCGTCCCGTAAGCCTTTTTCGTCTTATTTGGATAGTTTTAGAGATGGGAGTTAAGAACCCGTATAGCTGTTGTTTCGTGGGGATGTTGCTTCCAGGATTTAGTCGATATGCTTGTTGCATTCTTGTACAGTTCCTGTCTAGCTTTTTCTCCATACGCTTTGTCAGTGTCTTTGTTGTGCATCCGTACAGTTGTACAGACACAACCGCAGCTTGGAAGAAAGTATTTTTTTAATTTATTGGATGGGACAGATTTACATATGATTGATAACCTATTGATAGCTGTCCACGCCTTATCTAGGTGCATATTAGTATCACTTCTAGTTATTAAGATGCTACTGCCGAGGTACGTGATATTGACAACGAATTTCAGAGAACTCCCATTTAGAGTGGAGTTTGTCTCCTGCTTGATTAAAACACATGTACACTGTTTTGTCCACATTTACGTAGATACCAATGCCTTCTACTACCTGCTCCAGGCTATGCAGCACGGATTCTGCTGTGGAAAGTGTATTAGCTAAAAGTCCTTTGTCAAGCTGCTGACCTCGACTGAATACCCACCAGAAGTATGTAAGACAAGGAAATTTGATAACATACGACTTGAATTTTGCAACACCAGAACAGCATAGAAAGATGGACAAAGGGCTGCATCCTCCCCTTCCCTACGAAAGGCGACCTCGGAATCAGTAAGAACTACAGAGGCATAACTCTTATTTCTATAATGGCTAAGGTTTATCATACTCTGCTTCTCAATCACATCGAACCAGAAATTGAGAAAATTCTAAAAAAATCAAAACGGTTTTCGGATGAATCAATCCGCAACATCGCAGATTCTAACAATCCATGTGTCAGATAATATCTAAAAATCCTGTAAAATCCTCAATAAAAACAGATTTCATTTATAAACCTTTTTTTTTATATTAGTGAGCTGTATCCAACTGTCAGGCACGCAATATGCACATTGCGTGTCTAACGATTGGGTACGGCTCATGAAAATTGCTGTCATGTGAAGAAAGCATTTGTAAGTAAAATCCGTTTTTATCGACGACTTTAAAGGATTTAAAGATTTTAAAACGTTCCTTCTCCTCTTGAGGGTAATCACTCTAAGTAAAAGGATAGCGTGTAAGTTGTTTTTAACTATATGTATATATATATATATGTATATATATGTGTGTGTGTGTATTACCATTGGCCTTAAATATATATATATATATTATCATTGGCCATATATATATATATATATATACAAAAAAGTTTAAGTATGTTGTCTATATACATATGTGCATATGATTACTTACATCGAGATGTTCGTGGCGGTGTCCTCGTGGTGTAATGGTTAAAGCGATGGACTGCGGGATCGTAGTAAGCGAGTTCGTACTCCAGTCGCGCTATTACGTTCAATTTCGGACAAATACCCCAAGGAAAGGTATGAACCCCCTTATCCTCCCAGCTAGGAGAATCGCTTCTTCTAGGAGAATCGCTTTAGCATTAAATAACCTACAAAGGTTGATATGCCATTAAACAAAGAAACTGAGATGTTCGTGGTGTAGTGGTTATTCGCGCACGGCAACCCAAGTTCAAGCCCTGGACAACGCTGTTCGCTTATACCTTTTTAAAAGGTATGAACTCAACTATTCTCCTTTCTGCTTTGGGTGAATAGTAGGGCAGATTGTGCTTTTTAACCTTGGTAAGGTTACCTTTCAAAGAGAAGGAAAACTCCGTATTTAGATCCGTTAAAGTCCGCTAAAAAATTGATCTTGTGTCATATCCTGCTCATGTGAAGGAATTGGTAAATACATATGTGTGTGCGTGTGTGCATGAGGAATAAATCGTAAATTCGATTTTTACCTGAAAGAAAGAAAGAAAAAAAAGAAAGAAGGCTGACTGACAGAACGATTATATATATGTATATATATATATAATCACATAATGAAGAAAAAATTTTTTTAAAATATTCGTTCGATGGAAATTTTAGTTATTAAAAAAATTAATGAATAAAGGAGATAAAAGAACAGAAAGGTTTGGACAAGAATTTGCTGTCAAAACCGGATCTAATTTCAATGTTTGGCGTCATGTATCCTTATGTATCTAAAATAAGATGTTTTAACAAGACTCACAGATCTTTTTTAATAAGTTAACCTATTTTATTTTAAGAAAAAATCTATCTGTTAATTTAGTCATTTATTAAGTAAAACGTTGCGATAAATTCTATTCTGATCTATCCGATAAATACTATTACTAATATCAAACTTATCTTTAGTTAAAGAATGTTCTAGTGTTTTATTTGATTTTTATTTAAGATAGAATTTTAGGCTTTGTTTAATGTCTTAATATTTTTATATATTCTTTATTCTGAATACTGCCATTCAATTAGCGGTAAAATCATAAATATCATTATAATAATTAAACATTAATAATCATATCACTAAAAATAATAAAAAGTTTATTATTACAATTAAACCTATATCGTCATTATTATTATTATTATTATTATTATTATTATTACCGTTATCACATCACCAACAATACCAATAGTAAGTACTCATACCAATAATTTTATCCTATTATTGTTATCACTATCGATTTTTCTATTATTAGCTTTTATTATATGAATTTGGATCAATTTTATGATGTCATTTAAAAATTGGCCCTCTCTCTCTCTATATATATATATATATATATATGTGTGTGTGTGTTTATATATATATATATATATATATATGGAAAGAGAGAGGGAGAGAGAGAGAGAATCAGATTCGTATGTATTCGTGGATTGCAGTATGGTTGGTTTTATAAAATTTTGAATTTCTTTGAGTCAATTTACACCGATGTCAGTTTAACAATTGTATGTGATAAGTCTGTGTGAGCTATTGATGAAAGAGGGATAAGCAGAATGGGTTATTTTCTAACGTGATATCTTGGGGGTATATAACTGTAGTTTTAGCGTTCTGAAACCAATACATTTTTTTTTTCGCATATTTTTGTTTACATCTTCTCTTTTTCAGCAAAATGAACTGAGGAACGAATGATTAATAAAGAATTAACTTGAATTTCTTTGTCCGGTCGGAGAAAAATTCGTCACAATCATTTGAAATGCTTCATCAAGAGATAACACTTTGTCACGCTTACGTGTTCTGGTAAAGCACAAGAGGTTCAAAGATGGTCATGAGAATATGAAAGATTACTCCAGGAAAAGGAGGCCGTCCACAACGTTGAATGGATAAGGCAGGTGGTTCGTGGAGATTGTCGTTGACTGTTCAGGTCAGCTGGTCATGAAAAAAACACTGGAAGATTATCACCGAAGATTTAGGCATGCAGAAAGTCTGCGCAAAATTCCTCCCTAGACTGCCGAATGTTGATCACAAGAAACTCCGAATGCAGGTATGTCAGAATATCGTCATGCGTCTTAAAACTGATCCAGACTTGTTTCGTAGAGTTATCACTGGTGTTAAGAGATGAATTTTGGGGGTAAGACCCGGAAACCAAACGCCAGAGCAGTTAGTAGAAGTCTCCGACGTTACCGAAAGCAAGGCAATCAGAGTCAAAAGTCAAATCCATGTTAATCACGTTATTCGATGGAAGGACCATTGTCCACTGCGAATTATTGCCACAGGGACAGATAATTGATCAACAAGTCTTCGCTCAGTACGCAAGAAGAGACGAGAGTTATGACCGGACAAATCATGGCAGCTTCAACACGACATTGCACCTGCGCACAACAAACTGAGCATCCGGTCATTTCCAACCGAGAGGAATATCACCGTACTGCAACAATCTCTCTTTTCACCGGGTTTTGTGACAACAGTCCCGTTACTTTTCAGACTCTCCTTGTAGTCTCCTATTATATATACTGTTCAAAAATATATATTAGCAATCGTTTTAAGTTAGAAAAAACTTTCTACTATGTTACAATTCTAATCTTTTAAAGACGAACGTATTAATGTAGTTCAAAATGATTTAAAACATTATCTTAGACATTTCATTATCTAAGACAGTTTATTATCTAAGACAGTTCATTACCTCAGGCAGTTCATTATCTCACAGACCCATAGATGAGACTCTAACGAGTACTACTACAATCACCACAATTCAAGAACTGTAGCCTCACTACTGGATGCATTCTAGTGTCATACAAAGGAAATCATTTTTGGTAGGGTTCGTTGTCTTATCTTTTGAAGATGAATCAATGTATTCTCTAATCTGCTGACAGAGTGGTTGAGATCGGTGAGAATACTGATAAGATTCCTGAATATTTGACGAAACTTGCTGTCACTCTGATTTCAGTAAAGGTCATCAGCTTAGAAAAAAGCAAGTCATGGGACTAATATATATATATATATATATATATATATATAGAGAGAGAGAGAGAGAGAGAGAGAGAGAAAGGGAGAGAGAAAGAAAAAAAATGACCAAGATAGATAGATAGATATATTTAGAAAGAAAGAAAGAAAGAATCGAATATACTTCTAGAAATACGTTATTGGAGATAGATAGATAGATATACTATCGCTTCTGATTAGTATACATCTATAACTTTTTAAGAAAATGTTCATTTAAAAAAAAAACGATTTTATTTCAATTGGAAATATATACAGTTAAAACGGCTATTATTAACTCGTATTTATGACCAAACTCTACATGATAGATAGATAGATAGATCTGAATAGACAGATATAGAAAAAGGTTGACATATGTGAATTGAATGATAGATAGATAGATAGATAGATAGATAGATAGATATTCGTATGAATGCCCTCCTACGTATCTGTATACATAAAGAAAAGTAATAAAGTCTTTACAAATATTGTGTAGGCTATGGTGCATATTATTTTTTTTTCCTCATTATTTTTTGTGCGTGAATTCAAAATGAATACATAGCTATCGGCAGGATTAACAGTTTTTTTTTGTTATTGTTGTATTTTGTTTTTTGTTTGTTTTTGTTTGTTGGTTTCTTTCTTTTGTCTTTCCGTTCGTTCCTATTTCGTTCCTCGTTTGTACACATTGACTCTTTCCATGCACATTTTTCTTTCTTAGTCAAGTTTCTTTTTCCCTTTCACTTCTCCTCAATAATTATTGTTTCACACACATGCACAAACACATGTGCATGCACATATAAGCGCCCACACACATACACACACATACGCAAACATACACGCACATATACACATCCACGCATATACACGTATACGATCACAAACATATATACGAACATAAACGCATTCATTCACACACGCACATATGCTAATCCACACGCACAGATATACACATATAAATATACAAGTAAGTATATATATGGAAACTCACACACAGATGCATTTACATGTACGTATACATACACATCCACGCACACACACATTTACACACACAAACTTGTAAGATTAAGCACACACACACACACACACACACACACACACATATATATATATATATATATATATACGCACACATAAACACATAATATACGTACGTATACATACTCACTCGGAAGTAGAGATACACAAACGCATATATAAAAGCATACACACTTACAATTACACATGCACATAAGTCCATATGCACAAACACACGTACATAATTATATACACATTCGCAAACACATATACAAGTACACATAAACATATATATATATATATATATATATATACGGGCAACTCATACATACATACGTATGCATAATTACATGCACCTATACATAAGCGCATACATACACATAAACACACACACACACACACACACACACACACACACATGCATACACTCAACTATGAGAATGGGTACAAACGTTTATGCATAAAATTATATAAACACTCAGATGTCATTGAAGAAGCTGGTTCAGGCTTCGAGTTAATAATGTGTGTATGTCCAAGTGATCGTACACACTGCTGCGGCCACTGTATAATTACGCTGTGACACGCTGTGACGCCTTTAGAAAAAGAAAAACTTTCAAAGGCAAATTTGTCAAAGAAAGAATTAGTTTTTCTTAATCCTAGTTTCTTTTGTATCTTTCTCTATGAATAATGGTACAATTCAGAGACGATAAATTTGGCAAAACTTGTTTTTCTTTTTCCGTTCTTCTTCTTTTTTTCTTTTGTTTTTTTGTTTTTGTTTTTTGTTTTTTTTTGCTTTTATTCATTCAAGCCTCTTTTATTTTCATTCTCTGATTTCTTCTCTATCCCTTCTCTCTTCTTTTTTTTTTTTTTTTTGTCTTTCCCCTTGTTTTTAATAATTACACCCAACTTTTTTAAAAACATTTTTCCTTTTTTTCTTCTCGCTTTCTGTTTCTTCGGGCTTTCTTTTTTCTCCGTCATTCCATTTTCTCTCTCTTTCTTTCGTGTTTTGTTTTTTGTTGTTGTTGTTGTTTTTACACAATTTGCAACATTTTCTTTTAGTAGCTACTGAATATCTTCTTCTTCTTCTTCTTCTTCTTCTTCTTCTTCTTCTTCTTCTTCTTTCCCTACATTTTTTCTTATCTTTTTCTTTCTTCTCTTGTTCTTTCGTTGCCTTTTTTCCCATCTAATCTTTTTTCTTTTTCCTACCATCCATACTTACTAATCTTTTCTTCTTCTTTTTATTATTATTATTGTTTTTATTATCATTATTATTGTTATTATTATTATTAAAGGTAGTAGTAGTAGTAGTAGTAGTAGTTTTGCCATCCACTTCACAATAAATCTTGATCCTCTTCGTTTCCTTCTATCTTTCATTCTTTCTTTCTACCTTCTTTCTTTGATGATTATTTTCTCGTTTATCAAAATTATAAGCAAGAATTGTTAACTTTATAAGAATTTCCTTTTTTACTCAGAAAATTATACGGTCAATGCGGACGAGCTGGGCAACAAATAAAAGACATGAAATAAAATTCCGGCCGTAACGAAATAATGATTACAGCATTCATAATGATGCGGTTAAAGATGCTCACAAGAATATATTTATTGAAATAAAATAACGATGACGATGATAACTATAATAATAAGAACGAATAATGAATAGAAACTAGAATATCATCGACGAAATGTATATGTTTCTGATAAATTAATATATAACAATGGTTTTGATGATGTACGCATTATCACGTTCAGATACATACATACATACATACATATATTGTATCTATGTAAAATAAAATTGTAAAGTTGGCAACCGTAGTCGAGGGCGACCAGAAGGCTCCCTTTTCAAAAGCTACTACGCCGTGTTGTAGAGGAGGGCGCTACTCCTTTCCCCTGGATAGCTCCACTTTACTCTTGATACGTAACTTATATTGCTGAGAGTTAAACAAGGAGGTATCAAGTACCATTTTTAAAGTCTTTGGTATGACATGACCTGGGATTGAACACAGGTCTCCCGGACCATTGGTGAACACACTACCAACTAGGAGTGGCGAGAGAGGGTCAGGGATATCCGTGCTGCCAGCACGATATGATGATGATATATATATATATATATATATATATATATATATATATATATATATATATATATATATAACCCTCCATACGAGCAGGATGCGGTTCCAGGTCAATTTTTAGCAGGTTTGAATTGAGAGTTTTCCTTCTTTTTGTCTTAGCAAAGTCAAAGAGTTCAGGCTGCCCTACTGTTTATCCTTTGCGAATGGTAAGAATAATTGGGTTCATTTATTTCCCATTGGTATTAGCACTATGTGAAAAACAAAAAGCCTGATGCAGGATTTGAACTTTGGAAGCAGTGGCAATTTACTACGGTGGTAACCATTACATAACGAGCGCCTCCACACACACATATATATATATCAAAAATGAGTTAAAAGCGTTTACTTTAAAAACTATTTGGTATTACTTTAAGTTGCATGGAATTATTGATACAATCATCAGATAGCAATTATCACGTGAAACTTAAAGTAACATCTAACAGTTATTTTTGTTTTTTGGTTGTTTGTTTAGTTAGTTTGGGTTTTATTGCCTATCAAACTTTGTAGGTTATTTTATGCCAAATCTATTTTAAGCAAATAAACAGTTCTATTTCAAACAATTCCGTTTAGCATAAGTACAGAGTTAAACTGTCCAAAACATTTCTCTTTCAGGCAATTCAGTTTAGTTAAACAGTTCAATTTCAAACAATTCAGTTTAGTGTAGGTATAGTTTTTTTGTTTACACGCAGTTAAATCTCAAAACAGTTCTATTTCAAACAATTCAGTTTAGCATCCAAAACAGTTCCATTAAAAATAATTCAGTTTAGCATAAGTACGCTGTTTGAATATCAAAACAATTCTATTTCAATCAATTCAATTTAGCATAAGTACACACTTTACTTCCTTTTGGGTCATAGACAGGACCCTATCAGGAGCTACCACTCAAGATCAGAAAGGACCTGAGAGCAATGGCAATGAAGGCGTACTCCGCATCCCCAAAGCCCCAGCATTATTGGAGCCACACCATCAGATTGTTTAGTGTCATATTCAAGACACTTGTTTCCGGGGTATTCCTCATCTGCAGAAAAGTAGTCGGTGTATTTCTACTGCCCTGGCCGACTGGGCAAGAATTTTTAAGCATTGTTAGTGATTAAATTATATATATATATATATATATATATATATATATATATATATATATATATATATATATATATGTGCTGTTTTGAACAAATCCTGGCAGCAGCACCCTACAAAGCAGAAACTCTACGGTCCGTTTTCTCCCATCTCACAAACCATTCAAGACGAGCAATAATTGCTGGACACTGATTGAAAAGTAACCCATAAGCATCGTTCTACTGTGAATTCCTTCACTCAACAGTTTTGGCAGGCTGACATCTATCAGCACTGTATGGACACTGGATGCAGTCTAGAGGACTTACGAAAAGTGATTGCCGATGAGGATGGATGGCACAAAATCGACAAGGGAATCAGTGCTGTTAGCTTGCCTTGATATATATATATATATATATATAAGTTGTTGGCGACCGAAGTCATGGACGGCCCGAAGGCTCCTTTTTAATAACTACTAAATTGAGGTGCAGGAGAGGGAGCTAATCTTTTCTCTGGATTACTCAACTTTAATGTTGATTCTTAGCTTATAATACTGACTGTTAAGCAAGGAGGTTTCAAGTACCATTTTTGAGTCTTTGATATGATTCGAAATACGATTGAACCCCGGTTTCCCCAAACCCCTGGTGAACACTCTACCATGGACCGGCATATTGTTATTTTCAACAAATCCTAAAAGTAGCACCTAATGAAACAATAGCTTTACAGCCAGATACCTCCTCCCCTATCAAAAACCATCCAAATAAGCGGAATAAGACATGCGGGACACTGCTAGAAAATAAAGGACTAACTCATAAGTGATGTTCTTCGAAAGACCCCTAAACATGAACGTGCAAGTGTTAGCCGTCTAGCAAGAAATTAATAATATTAGCTCTGTGCAGACACAGGATATAATTTTGAAAACCTGACAGGAGCGATGAATGACAGACAGAGAGAGAAGGGAATCCGTGCTGTCAGCGTGTTTCGATGATTTTATATATATATATATATATATATATATATATATATATATATATATATATATATATATATATATATATTCTCATTGACCTATCGTTTTGCCTGCATATGAGCCAGTTTTTTTTTAGTATTTATCTATAGATAATGAGCACGAATAGATGGACTCCTGGTCTTTTCAAGGACAATAGGCTGTTTCTTTTTTTTCTTTCTTTCTTTTTATTTATTTATTTATTTATTTTATTTATTCTTTTTTTTTTCTTTTTTTTTCAGATTGGCAACTTTCAATGAAAATCACTTGACCAATATTTATTTGACACCAGACGTCAACCTGTTTTGACTTTTATCGAATTTTTCGCAGTTAATGAAATAATCAGTCGACCAGAATAATGTTAATCTTCTCCAGCCCCCTTCCTAAAACTCTTCCTGCCATCTAAAAATCTTCTATGGCGTTTTCCCGACGTTTGTCACAAAATATAATCTTCTGTTCCAATTTTGTGATATATTTAACTAAATATACTTTTAATAATTCAAGATTATCCCACTAAAAGCGAATTTCTAAAGGCAAAAATGAAGGATTGCGCATATGCAACGTCCACTATACACACCGCACATAAGACTTTCATTTTTATTACTTGAAAATCTATCTCGGAGGTAAAATTTGAGAACGTGGAGGATATTAAAAGAAATATGACTGAGCTCCTTTACAACATATAAAAAGTTTCTTCTGTGATTCAATCAATAGAAAACTGGCAAGAATAGGGGAATTTAATACCAAGAGGACTAATTTAAATAAATCTCGTTTTATCATCGGTCACTTCCGTATTAGTTTCAATACAATTTAACACATTTCATTTATTATTGCCCATAAATAATTAAACTCGAAACGATCTTTTATAAAAAGTTTATTTTCTTCTAAAGCAAAGATATCAAGATTATATTATTTCTAGTGGAAAATTATATTGTCAAAACGGATATTATACAGTATCATTTATACCAAGACTCTCGAGCATTGATTTGATTTAATTGGTTGTTTTGTTTTACGGCGTATCAACCCGTTTCGGGTCATTTAGCTCCAAATTAAATCATTTTGATAAAAGTGCCCGTGGTGTATTGTTATTGTCGTAGGAAATGGACACGGAGACACGAGTTCAATTCCTGAACGAGACTGATTGCATTTCACATAGCACTAATACCGCTGGGAAAGGTAAGAATCCAATTATTCTCCTTTCAACTATGGGTAAATAGTCGGGCAGACTTGGTTCTTCAGTCTTGGTGAGGCAGTTAGCCTAGGAAAAGGACAACTCTGAATTCAAACCTGTTAAAATCCGCTTAAAAATTGACCTTGTGTCATATCCTGCCTGAGCGGAGGGGTGGTAAATATGATATGATAAAAGTTTTGAACAATTCAGTTTAATATAAGTATAGTTTTTTTTCACAGAGTTAAATGTCAACATTTTTTTTATTTCAAACAATTCAGTTTAGCTTATATACACAGTTTAGTTCTCTTTGACCCCTTAGATAGGACCCTATCAGGTACCACTATAACCTCGGGCCAGAGTGGACCTGGAAGCAATGGCAATGAAGGGGTACTCTGCATTCCCCAAAGCTCCAGCATTACTGAAGCCTCGCCATCAGATTGTTTAGTGTCATATCCAGTACACTCGTTGGGAGAATCTTACTCCTCTGCAGATATGTTATAGGGGAGTCTTTCCCCTCTGCAGAGATGCGGTTGGCGTATTCTACAGCCCCAGCCAACTAGGCGATGGAGCATTGAAACAAAGAAATTGCATAGATGAATCTATGAATTGTACTTTTATAGATATTTATACATTTTAGCTTTTTTTTGTGCGTGTGTTTTTGGTTTAGACTGTTCCATATTCATAGTTTGGTGAAAAATTTTCTCTGTTGTAGAGTTTTGTATTAAATTATGCGTAATGATGTTTATTCTAAATTTATAACATTCGACTAAAACTGATAATACCCAGGTATATTTACCCCTGGAAGAAAATTAATTTTGTAACTGGTGCACTTATTTCTGAGCGATACATTATATATATATATATATATACGTGTGTGTGTGTGTGTGTGTGTGTGTGTGTGTGTGTGTGTGTGTGTGTGTGTGTGTGTGTGTCTGTGTGTGTGTGGTTTACAAGGGTGAGCTTGAAAGTTCATATGATCACGTCATAACTGCTGTTGATGAGGTTTTGACCAATGGGATCCTAGCAACACCGATGGAAGAAGTGTGTGTACCACAAGAGGAGGAGGCTATGTTGAAAAATAAATCTCATTGGCTCGCATTCTTTGAGCATATCTTGGTTAGCCTATGAACCTTTCAGAACCCAGACCTAAAATCAGTCATGATTTCAATTCTTTCCAAAATGACCATTGATTTATATTAAAAAGCTCAACAAAGTGACATGAATAAAGCTAATATCTCCAATCCCCTTGGGGTGTAAAACTGGACAATGAACTTAGAAAGTTGTGCATTGTTACCTAAATCTATACCCTTTTTTTTCCCAAGTCACATGTACCCTTGTCTTTCGATTTGATTGTTCGTTTATTACTTTAAAAGAACGGACAGGAAACTGAATCATAAAAACATGACCCTTGAGGAATTAAAAAACAAAATCTTTTCAACGACCAACAAGAAAATGTGGCTGGACACCTGTTTCAGCTCGTCTAAATCTAGTCACGTGCTGTGCAACCGCTTTTACTAACATTTTCTAACAACAGAAATTAAGTATTCCGTTTTCTTGTAGCAAAGCGGGGTCAACTAGAGTTGCCCGCATCAACTTGTTTTCCTGATGCCATCAATTATGTTGGTTGACTGAGTTTATTTTCACCAATTCGCATTAAACAGTAAGTTAAACAAATGAAGAAGGAAGGACAATTTCATTGGTATAGTCTGATTGATAAATTTTGTTAGATATACACCCGGGGTTCACACATAGTATTCTATTTATTTAAATCATATATATATATATATATATATATATATATATACGAGGGTCATACAAAATTTTCTAAATAGCAAAGCTAAACATTAGGATTGTGGAAATACATGAAATACTAAAAAAATTAATTTAGATTTCTAAGTTTTATAAAAAGTGGTAGTGTCACGACTAAAGTATTCGGCTCAGCTTTTCTTCCCGCGTGAGGCTTAAAACTTATTGTATATGTATCTACCCAATCCTTCCACATGAGCAGGATGCGACACATGTTCTATTTTTAAGCGGAGTTTAACAGGTTTGAATTCAGAGTTTTCCTTCTCCTAAATATACTGCCATACCAAAGTTAAAGAGTTCAGCCTGCCCAACTATATATCCATAACGGAAGGGAGAATAATTGAATTCATACGTTTCACAAATGTACTAACACTATGTGAAATGCAAAAAGCCTTGTCCTAGACTAGAACTTACGAGGCCGTGTCCCTTCTCTACGATGATAACCATTACAACTATATATATATATATATATATATATACCTATATACATGTGTGTGTGTGTGTGTGTGCGCGCACGCGCTTAATAAAATCTTAAAATCCAGTAAAATCGTCGTTAAAAACGGATTTCCTTAAGAAACCTCTTTTTTCATATTACTGAGCTGTACCCAACCGTCAGACACATGATATGCATATTGTGTGTCAAACGATTGTTTACAGCTCATGAAACTTACTATAATGTGAAGAAAATATTCGTAGATAAAATGTGTTTTTTATATACGTTTGTATAAGACTTGAAAATTTTGATACATACAAATGCCCCCGTCTCTAGGTGGTAATCTCTCTCAAAGTGAGTATCTTGTCTTTGATTTTCTATATAGCTAAAGAAACAGACTCGTTATGAAGATACTACTGTTATTGAGGGAACACCTAAACAAGGTAATAACTAAACTCTTCCCACAAAAGTAATAACAACCCAAAAGAAACATTGACTAATGATAAACAACTTGAACTTTAACGGTCAACCCTTCATACAAACAAAAGTGAGTCATGGATGCTGTTTCTGCCCTTTCAACCATCTACAAGGACAAATTTGAAAACACATACATCTACCAGGAAACGAAGAATGGCTGCTTCTTTTATACAAGATATATTGGTAACACATTTATCATACACCCAGGCGGATTGGCAAAACTGAATAATTTCCTAACCAACCAAAATATGATGAATGATTCGATGAAATTCGATCACAAAACGTTTACCCATTCAATCGCATTTTTAAACAACCGAATACATATAAACAAGAACGTACAATTGCAACCAATATTATACACAAAACCCACTAACACACGCAACTATCTCCAATACAGATCTTCCCACCCCAAACATCTCAAAGACAGCCTTTCCTAATCACAAATGATCAGACGAAGAATCTTCACAGACGACAACGAATTAAAAATGGTCATGGTTAAGAGAATTGGAACAGTCTACCTCTGTGGTTCAAATAAAAGGTTCAGTTCAAGATTCTGTGTGGTCTCCCGAGTGTGACTTGAAACAGCAGTAAACTTAATCAACAGTTTTCAGCTCAGGGATACAGAAACAAAACAACCAAAGACATCTTCGCCTCGAAAAAGACATCTTAAAACTAAGCTGGAAAGTGAAGATATAACAACATTCAACAATACTCTTCAACCACTAGCCCAGATAATGAAGAACCTTTGGGACTTTTTGAGAATAAACAACTTAAAAGATCTTCTTTAAGAACCAGGCATACTAACCTATCGTCGACCAAATAACCTCAGAGAAATGCTAAGTAGCATCAACATACTCAACCATAGTAAAGTAATCCATCGGAAACTCACAATAAAATTCACTAGATTTTTCGAATCATGCAATATAAAGAACAAACTATGATGCAAACACATCAACCAATTCATTCAATAGTTTCACAACAAAAAAATCTTTAAAAATTTTCCACGAATCAAATTGATGAAGCAAAAAAAAATGATTTACTGAAACAAGTAAGCCGGTCAAGTCACGGCACGTTCGAAACATACTCCCCTTCAAATCTAATAAAACACATTAAAGCAGATGTTTTCACAAAAGAGAGGCAGATGCATCTATGAAACCGAATAGAGTCACTTTGACCAAACAACATTCTTCAGACAAATAAATATGCAACATAAACATTATATATATATATATATATATATATATATATATATATATATATATATATATATATATACATCAATGGAACTACTATATATATATATCGTTGTTCAATTGATTCAAAATAAAATTTCATATCTGAAGAAGCTATCTTACTGAAATATCTCAACTGATTTTTCCGTATTATCTTTGTTTCATTATATATCCATTTATTTACAGGGTATTACAGGTTGTTACACCCCTGGGTTGATTGTCTAATGAAGAGATATAGGCTTATTTTATATACCAAATACAAAAACTGCTCTGAAAGTAATGCCTCCATTTTATTTCCACAGAAAATAATCACGTTAAAGAGAATGAGTTTTCAGCAACAAAATACAGTTTTTGCACACAATAACACCATCGATCTGCATATCCCATCAATAAGAGAGCCGCTTTAAAATTTGTATTATACTGGTACACAACGTCAGAAACTGATGTTGGTGGTATGGTCGTAGAAGCTGAATATTTCGCCAATAATCAACCACTTTTACTAATGTTTTTCACAATCTTACAAGTAACATCTGTAGTTTGGTATAAAAGCAGACTTACATCACTGAGTATCCTCATGCGGAAAAATATGCGACAAGCGATATTTATTGACTCATAAATATTTGCGGAGTTTAAACTTTGTATGTGAGCACAATTGGGTGATGAGTATTACAGTTCAACAGCGATGACAAGGAAGTAAGAGAGAAGAACGAAATGAAATTTACTTTGATTGGTTCATTCATGCGAATCGGTCTGATCAAAGATGCACTATGCGATGAACATTTTCCTTATCACCACGCAGCTATGAAAAAGTGGATCCCCAACGCAGGTACACATTTTTACGAGTGAGACATGCAGGATCTGCAGCATCGCTCACAAAATTGCATAGCAAATGGACGTAAATAAATGGAAAGATCATAATTACAGTAACTGAAAATGAATAAGGGATATTCCCTTTGGACTGTTCCTTGTATATTCCCAAAAATAAAACATTCTCATATGATAAACAACACACTATCATTATTATTTTACTCTTTTGAGAGTTTTTTCCCCACCAGCTTTCCACTGAAGTCTGAGTGACAGCAAGTCTCTTTAAGTCTCCAGAACTTTTTGTATTCTGGCCGATCTCAACAATGCTGTAGTTTGTATTGTCTCCATTCGTCCTCTTATTTCCAATTCCTCCAGCTTCCGTACTAATCCTTTGGTGACTGTACCGAGCGCACCAATTACAATTGGTATCACCGTCACTTTTTTGTTCCACATTTTTTTCAGTTCTCTAGCAAGGTCTAGGTATTTATCTCTCTTTTCGTTTTCTTTCAGTTTTACCCTGTACTCAGACGGAACACCAAAGTACACTATTCAGAAGGTTAACTTTTTTTTGACTATCAATAGGTCTAGTCGTCTCGGCGAGATTAGGTGATTCGTTTGTATCTAAAAATCCCAGAGAATTTTGTGCGTCTTATTTTCTTAGAGCAAATAGAATTTGTTTGTATGGTAAAATTTAAACTTCTCGCACAATTCTCAATGGATCTCTTTTCCTACCCAGTCGTGTCTAGTCTTATACTCTTTTTTTCGCCTGTTTGCTGCATTCACTGATCATGGGATTTATCGTTTCGTCTCTATCATCACATATATCTTACATTTGCTATTTTGTTGCGTCTTATATATTTTTGCTTTAACGTAGTTGGTCTTTTTGACATTATTTCGGGCTGCTAGGAGAAGAGATTCAATTTCTCCCTTAAGGTTTACCGTTCATAGCCATGTCCAAGTTTCCTAGTGTGAGATTTCGCTTATTTTCGCTTGAAAATGTCCACACAGTTGTTTTACTTCCCATATTTGCTTTTTTGTTTATTTTTGTTCTGTTGCTGTTTGTTGTCCGTATTGTTTCTGGTCGCTGTAATCAGTCTTTCCCGCGCTTTTTTATGTAGTGTTCTAGTCGTAGTCTCGATGCGTCGACACTATCTTGAATGCTGGTAAGTCCTTTTTCTCCTTCTTTTCTTGACACATACAGTATGTCTTCGTCATCTCCGGGATGTAATGCCTTATGCATCGTCAGGAGTTTTATTATTATTATTATTACTCATTAGAGTTTTTCACATCAGCGTAAGCTGATGGTCTTTCACTGGATATTGAGTGACAGCAAGTCTCCTCAAGTCTCCAGGACTCTTCTCAGTATTCTATCCGTTTTCAATAATGCTGTTGTTTGGATGGTCTCCACTCGGAAGCCAACTTCCAAATCTTCCAGACCTCTTAGTATTCCTTTAGTTACCGTGTCAAAAGCACCAATCACGATTGTTATAATTGTCACCTTCATGTTCCATAGTTTTTTCAATTCTCTAGTAAGGTCGAGGTACTTATCTCTCTTTTCACATTCTTTCAGTTTTATTCTGTGGTCAGCCGGGATAGTAAAGTCGACAATTTTGCATATTTTCTTTTTTTTTTTTTTTTTTTTTTGGTTGATTATTATAAGGTCTGGTCTTCTGGCCGACATTTGGTGATCCGTTTGTACATCAAAGTCCCATGGGAGTTTTTGTGTGTCATTTTCTTGGACAGGTGCTGGGTTGTACATTTGTTGCCATGGTCAGATTTAAATTTTCTGGCACATTTCCTAGTAGATCACCTTGCCCACCCAGTCGTGTCTAGACTTGTACTCCTTCTTTGCCAATTTGCTGTATTCGCTTATTATGTGATTAATGGTTTCATCGCATAGTCTACATTTGCTATTTGTTGCGTCTTATCTATCCTCGCTTTGATATGATTGGTTCTTATGGCGCTTTTTGTGCTGCCATTAGGAGAGATTCTGTTTCTCTCTTAAAGTTTCTTTTTTTTAGCCATGTCCTGGTTTTGTCGTGTGAGATGTTGTTTATTAGTCGTTTAAAACGCCCATACAGTTGTTTTCCTTCCCATTTTTGTTTCCTAGTTTTTGTCATGCTGTTATCTATCGTATTGTCAGTATTGTTTCGTCCTCTTTCGTGTTTTTCTTTGTAGTCTTCGAGTCGTTGTATGGATGTGTCAACGATGTCTTCGATGCTGGCAAGTCCTCTTCCTCCCTCCTTTCTTGGTACATACAGTATTATTATTATTATTATTATTATTAACATTTATTTTACCTCTATTAAATACGATAATATAGTAATTGTATATATTATGATAACTCGTGTGTTCTTTTTTGTTGCCGAAGATAGTATATCTATCTATCTATCGATAGATAGATAGATAGATAGATAGATAGATAGATAGATACTTTCTTTTTATATAAATATTACTTATTTGGTGGCATTATAAATCTATTTCTCGTCGGATGACCATCATCAGATGCTGCACGATTTTTTGAGGTGTTCTTATATTGTTTCCAGCGAGAATAGGATATGAAAAAAATTCTAATTTTCAAATTAATATGATTTTTTTAATTAAAATTATGTTTTGATATATTTTTTATCATATCTTTTAAGCAAAAAAATTATTACGGTGGAAATATTACGTCCATAGCCGTTGACATTGAGCACTCAAACTGGATACTCGTACCACTTGGCTTTTCTCCTCGGATTATATATATATATATATATATATATATATATATATATATATATATATATGAAAATGGAAATAAATCCGACGGTACGTAAATGCATAAATACGAAAAAACTAGGTATTCAGAGGATAGTTTTATAGTTGAATTTTTTTCTCAAATTATCTCCTTATTTAGTCAAATTTCTGCTTAAAAGTTACAATATCCCTTATTAAAATTACTGAAGTAATTTTTTTTATACTCACTTTTAATGGTTTTTAATGACACTTCTTGTCATGATACTTCCAAAATCACAAATAGCTACATAAGAAAGAAGAAAAAAAAAAAGGAAGAGAAGAAAAAGAAAAGAAAGAGAAAGAAGAAAGAAGAGAAAAAGATATATTTTTTAACAAATACGTTTATGCTTTAAAATAATATTTGAACACTAATTACGTCATATTATTTGAAACAGAACGCTACGAACGGTAATAGAATGTTAAAGATTTTCTCATTTTTTTTCATTTCTTTTCAGAATTGAATATAATAAAGATGAGATAACATCATATACTAACATTGTCCTGATGAGGATTTAATATAAAAATCGAAACTCTTAACATTGGCAAATAATTTAACTATGAATAAAATCATTCACTAAATAGCTTTTTTTTTCATGTTTGTATATATATATATATATATATATATATATATATAGAGAGAGAGAGAGAGAGAGAGAGTGAGAGAGAGAAAGACTGACTGACCGAGAGAAAGAATATGAATACATCTAATCTTTATATATGAGCGAATTTCTCTGTGATTTCCTATCTCTACCTACATAGGAATATGCGAGAGTGCATGCATGTGTGTGCTTATTTGTGCTCTGTAGTCTATTGGAAATACACACACACACACACACACACACACACACACACACATATATATATACATATATTTGTGTGTGTGTGTGTGTGTGTGTGTGTGTGTGTGTGTGTGTGTGTGTGTGTGTGTGTGTGTGTGTGTTTTATTGATATGGTACTTCATTATATTTATATAAAAATAGTGCGCAAAATTAATGATATATATATATATATATATATATATATATATATATATATATATATATATATATATATATAAGTGAAGATAGCACAGATACCGTCCAATGACAGTCATCAAGTTCCGTTAACTTTGTGTCTACGCTATCCTAACTTAGATTTATATGCTCTATTATCAATTACTGTGAACACGCGTACACAACGGAGTGACATCGTAACTCATGAGGAATTGATATCCTTTTGTACCAAATAGTATGATTATATATGTCTACGTGTGCGTACGCGCGTGTGTGTGTGTATGTGCTCGTGTAATTATATATACATATATGAGTGTGTACGTTTACATATATATATATATATATATATATATATATATATATATGCACTACTGCTGATCAATATACGCACACTTATGTCAGCATGCATGGGTTCGCTTCCATACACACACACACATACACACACACACACACACACACACATATATATATATATATATATATATATATATATATATATATATATATATATCAAGTCTGAAAGGTAAGCACTGGTAAAGCATAAGATACACTTCACGTGGCAATTATAGTTTGTAATTGCTTTTAAAGTGAGCATGAACAATGGCGTATGATTAATTAAATTGTAAATTGGATGATGAGTGATTAAGACATATCGTGTGAATTGATAATTGATAATCTGAAAAATTCATTTCAAGTCTGAATCTCGAAATGTATGCTTGCTGGATGGAATTGTGTGAGCGACTGACGAACGTTAAGGAATCTCTACGCCAATTTCAAATATTTTTTCTTTCTCTTCATTTTTCTTAGAATTATTTCGACGGCTCCACGCAATTCTTTTATGTAGTTTCCGAATAATTTCTGCATTTCGTTTCAGTCATAGCTGCAAATTATTTTATTTAATGTGAGTATACATTCAGTAATGTCACGAATCGAAAGCGAACGCGTATGTGATGAGACTGCCATTTCTCTCGGATCTCGGCCTTTAATCCATTGAAAAACACGATAGAAATTAGGGATGAGTGCCACAATTTGATTGGTCAACGTGTTAATGAATTATCAGAAGTTTTATAAGGAGTGAGCAACCAGTGGTCTTAAGGCTGTTTGCTCACTTCTAAAGCATTAAACGCGGAATTCCACGGCCTCATCTATAGACCAATTAAAATTGTGCATTTCCACTTTAAATCCAATATTTCTCGTAAAATTGAGCCTGAAAAAGTCTTTAAAGTAAAGTTTTTTTATTCCATTCAAGCAGGAGATATAAATTGAATTTGAACTAATTTATTAACTAAACGTTTTAAGTTTAGATTTTTTTTGTGTGTCTACTAATATCTTGTACTATGCAGTCTTATGAGTAGGTAGTAAATTTTAATGTGGTCCTTAAAGAGGAAAATTCTCCACCCCTGAATTATACTAATTAAGATACAACCCGAGATGAATTAGTGTAATATAACTGAGGTTGGTAATTAATTTAGTTAAGTATTTAATTTGTTGCACCGGCTCATTTAACCCAGTGGGTAGAGTGTTCGCCAATGATCCGGGAGGCATAGATTCAATCCCAGGTCGCGTCATAACAAAGACTTTAAAAATGGTACTTGATACCTCCTTGCTTACCCCTCAGCAATATAAGGTATGTATCGAGGGTAAAGTCGAGCCATCGAGGGAAAGGAATATCGCCCTCCCCTACACCTCAGTGTAGTAGCTATTGAAAAGGGAGCCTTCTGGTCGCCCTCGACTACGGTCGCCAACTTTACTTTACTAATTTAATTTGTATTAAAAAATTGGGTGTTAGATAAAATCTTGGACTTGAATTGTAAGTCGCATGCGAAGGTTAAATAGTGCACCCTGGGTCCGTGGGACGACAGTCAGCCTGTCATAACAAAAGTTCTATTTTAAAATCCGTTGAGAGGTCGGATATTAAAAAGTAAACAAATTGAATGCATGTCGGCTGACTTAGGAAGATGACGTTACACTAAAAGTTAATGACATGTTCTTATCCTAATTAGTTGAGGATGAGATAATAGATATATTATATAAACAGGGAGGTTTTTAAAAATTTGTTCAATTCAGTTCTTAGTTCACAGAGTCGAAGATCCGAAGCGGACTGAAGATAAGAAATTCACGCATCCATAACGACAATTAAATTGACCAGGTCAGCTGCTTATGTTATCCGTCTCTCAGGGCTCATATCTTACTGTATATCAAATCAATTGACATATTCTCTCTCTCTCTCTCTCTCTCTCTCTCTCTCTCTCTCTCTCTCTCTCTCTCTGACCCAGAGTGGTAGTGCATGAAAAAGTTCTGTCTACAGGTCAAATAGATCTGTTTGAAAATCATTTGTATTCAACAGGACTGTGTGCAAAAACCATCATAAGAACTACATAAATGATGTAAACATGAATGTACAATGAACATGATTCCCTAACCCCAAAGCATAAAATAACCCTTGACGGATTAACATGTTAAAATCAATTAATCAATCAATCGTATTTCGTATTTACGGTCTAAACTATTATGAACGCATAAAAGAAATATATACTTTCACCTAAGATTAACGGCTATTAAATCACTCTGCTAATGTAACGTTACTTCACCGACACAGCACTAAAGGAAAACACGAGTGCGACGTTACCTCCCCGACACGGCACTGAAGGAAAATACGGGTGTAACGTTACTCTTTAAACGCGACACAAAACGAATCAGTTGGTTGCTTCATACGAAGGTTTTTTCTTTATTCTCCAACCTGATATGCCCTAGTCTGCTGGGACTGTAGAATACACCGACTGCATTTCCCAAGAGGGCTAAGACTACGCCAATGAGTGTCCTGGATATGACACTAAACAATCCGATGGTGAGGCTTCAGTAATACTTAGAGAAACGCAGAGTACCCCTTTATTGCCATTTTAATTTCAAGCTATTCAGTTTGGTCAAATTGTTCTAATTCAAAAAATTCAGTTAAGTGTAAGTACAGTTTCAATGTCAAAAACAGTTCTATTTCAAGCAATTCAGTTTAGCACAAGTACACATTTTAGTTCTATTTAACCCATAGATAGGACCCTATCAAGTGCTACTACTCCGAGCCAGAATGGACCTGAGAGCGATGGCAATAAAGGGGTACTCCGCATTCCCCAAAGCTTCAGCATTACTGGAACCTCACCATCAGATTGTTTAGTGTCATATCAGGACACTCGTTGGTGGGGTCTTACCCCTCTTCGGAGTAGCAGTCGGTGTGTTCTACAGCCCCAGCCGACTGGGCAACGAATTTAAGTGTGTTATATGTATTAAGCAAGAGATGTTTTATTTTAACATTTTGTCATGTCATTTCAGTTAAAACTGGAAGAGTCATTATAGAAGAACAGAAAAATAAAATGATAATTTCCGTGAGATGAGGACATTAAAATAAATATATCATTATTTTAAGATCCAAGCTTCTCATCTCATTTGCTCTTTCAATATTAATTTGATTTGCTTTACAAATTTCAATTACAAGATTATTTCATTACATTACTAAGGTTGTAAGCTTCTAAAAGTTTTTGAAGGCTTTGTTTTTTTAACTGTTGTAGAATACAGAGTCGTTGAAATTGAAATTTGAAATTGAAAAATCTAAATTTTATGTTATCTTTAATGGTCAGATATTCAAGCATAGACAATATATAATTAGCAATTAAAAGACTAAAGAAATAAGGATACCATTAAAATAAATGTATCATCGTTTTTTGAAACAATTAGTAATCTTTTTATTTCTTTTATTCCGTCAATGTTGATATGATTTCCTTTTCAGATTTTAATAACAAGATTATTCAATTACTTAGCGTATTATACTCTTTCCTTGAAAGCCTTTCAGGGATTAAGTTGTAAACTTGTAAAACTTTTTAAAAACATTTAATCTAACACTTTTAGAAAAGGCAGGAACTGAAATTTAAATTTTATATCGATACATATGATGTATTGCGGGTTTTGCAAGTACATGAATGTAGTGAATTCTTGTAACTAAGAAGGTATTCCTAGCCTTGAAAAATCAGTTTTCGAAATCCAAGCTTTTAGTTTGACTCAATCATCGACTTGGTAAAGAGAAATGCACCAAAAACGTCGCCACAAAGAATATCAGTTCGATTGTAAAGTAAATCTGAGCAGCATAAAATCCAATTTTAGAACATCCGGTCAGAAAAGAAATCGCACTTAGTAATTCATGAGACAACCATGCCCACAAAAGTTATGTTTGGTACTTTTTTTATAACATCCTTACCCATTTATCTGTTGTTGTTGTTTTTTTTTCAAACCTTTTGCCTTTAGTTTGATTTGTTTTGGTTTGGTTGGTTTTTATGACATATCAACCATTGTAGGTTATTTAATGCCAAATACTGTTTATACATATATATCAAATATATATGATTTGGTTTGGTTGGTTTTTATGACATATCAACCATTGTAGGTTATTTAATGCCAAATACTGTTTATACATATATATCAAATATATATGATTTGGTTTGGTTGGTTTTTATGACATATCAACCATTGTAGGTTATTTAATGCCAAATACTGTTTATACATATATATCAAATATATATGATTTGGTTTGGTTGGTTTTTATGACATATCAACCATTGTAGGTTATTTAATGCCAAATACTGTTTATACATATATATCAAATATATATGATTTGGTTTGGTTGGTTTTTATGACATATCAACCATTGTAGGTTATTTAATGCCAAATACTGTTTATGCATATATATTAGATATATATGATTTGAAAACACATTTTGAAGATAACATTTTTAAACGAACCTGAGCTCTTTTTTTCTCACAGTTAAATCATTTCAAGTATTGCTACATAACATCAGTCATTTGTTTGCTCATAGATAGGACCCTATCAGGTACAAACAACTCCGAGTCAGAGTTGATCAGGTAGCAATGAAAATGTAGAGGTACTCCATATTCCAAAAATCAGATGGTTTAATGTCTTATCCGGGACAATACAAACGGTGTATTTTACTGTTCCAGCCTATATTGTCTAATTGTCTTCGCTTACGTTAATTTTGATTTGGTTTCTTTCTTTAATGGCATATTAATCTTCGTGAGTTATTTAATGCTAAAGCCATCCTTGTTAAACAGTTGAGGTAATATTTAATCCATAGCTGGGAGGATAAGGAGATTTATACTTTCCCATTTGTCAATTTTGTGTTTGACGAGTTGTGTTGGCTGAATTTGTGGTTTCCGTTTTTCCCGATTTGGGCATTCATATCTCCGCCAATGAAGAGAACGTTGTGTTTCGAGATGCTACGGACAAGAGGGGATAGCTCATAATAGAAGGCGATCAGTTCAGTTTCTTCACGAACATTGGTAGGGATGTAGCAGGAGATGATTGTTGCACTTGGGTTGCCATTAAAAGTTGCTACTATGTTGTATTTTCTCTATGCTATTTAGTGATTTTAGGGCTCGTGGTCCTATAAGCATACCTACGCCTCCTATCGTGGCATTGACAGGGTTTTTCCATACTGATGCAGTGGCTAGAGTCCATCCTTTGCCAGAATCATGATATTTAATATCTTCGCTATGTGTGTATCTGTGTTCTTGGATGCATATTATGCCTATGTTATGATCTATGGCAGATGCTGTCAGCTCCGGTAGTTTTCCTATTCTATTTAAAGTTCTAACGTTGAATGTTGCTATTTGTATTGTTCGTTTGCATTTTAGGAATTTTTGTTTGTGCTCTGTAGCTGATTTTTCGAACACTGAGGGCAGGGCTCCAACCTCAGCAGAATGCGCCCCCTTTTTTTACCCGCGCGAAGAGCGATGCGGTTTGGACATGTGATTTGCGTGTGGGTCATGGTTATCTTTCGATGGCTGTTTTTATTCTCATCTACAGAAGCCACCTTATAGATGAGCAGCAGTAGTTTCCCGATCGAACTAATCGATCCTGACCGATGAACCGTAGGGTTCATACGCCCAGGACCTGTTTAGGCATTGCGCTGAACTGTCATGCTTACCAAGGCTTTCGAGAATTTTTTTTTTTTGTTTTTGTTGGGTTTTTTTTTTTTTTTGGTTTTTGTTTGTTTGTTTGTTTGTTTTTTGTTTTGTTTTGTTTTGTTTTTTGTTTTTTTTTTTTGGTGGGGGGAGGTTCTGTTTTTCATTATTAAGTTTTAACTTAGTTAAAGTCCACGACTATTTTTTTTTTTCATATTTATTAAAGTACTTTATATCTTTTATTTTTTTTTTAGCATCCTTATATACATTGTATTTTACGTTTACCTAGGTTCTTGGGTTCTAATCGTGTTAGTTTCTTTGACCAGGTTCAATATTAATTTGGATTTAGGGTAAAATTGTCTTTGCGTTTAAGACATAGATTGTATACAGCGGTGATTTTCAAAGAAAATACAATTTTTCAATAAAATCATTCATGCATTTTAAATGACCGTATAGTAAAGGACAATATATTACTAACCAGGTTTGGACTGTTGCTTTTGTGTGGACGTGCTTCTTCTTTACTAAATTATCATGTTCTGTCCTATCGTGTCATTTTATGGGCTTAAATAGTGGTTAGTAGGACTACTGCTTGAAGTGGGGAAAGAGGGTCATTTTGGTATTCGTTGCTATCCTATCTTTTTTTTTCTTCTTCTTTCTTTCTTTCTTTCCTTATACTGAATATTCTATACTTGTATGGGAGTTTGTAAATAATTCTTCCCTAGTTTTAAAAATAGAGTTTCACGTTCCAATAGCGTTAGCTTCTTTGACCAGGTTCAATATTAATTTGAATTTACGGTAAAATTGTCTTTGCATTTAAGACATTGATAGTATACCGCGGTAATTTTACAAAGAAAATACAATTTTTCAATAAAATCATTCATGCATTTTAAATGACAGTATAGTAGAAACGGTAGCCCTCTGAAACTCGTTGACAACTTCATCTACCTAGGAAGCAGTATCTCATCAACCGAGACAGACATCAATACGCGACTAGCAAAGGCATGGGCAGCTATCGATAGACTATTGGTCATATGGAAGTCAGACCGGACCGATAAAAAGAAACACAGTTTCTTTCAAGCAGCGGTCATGTCGATACACTACATGAATGCACTAATGCTAACTAAACCGATGGAGAAAAAGCTTGACGGCAACTACACAAGAATGCTGCGAGCAATATTGAACAAGTCCTGAAAGCAAAACCCAACAAAGCAGCAGTTGTACGGCCACCTACACCCATCACGAAAACTATCAAAATTAGACGAACCAGACACGTGGTACACTGTACATAAGTGATGTAATCTTGTGGACCCCTTCACATGACCGAGCAAAGGCAGGGCGGTCAGTTCGAACCTACATACAGCAACTCTGTATAGATACGGGATGTAGCCCTGAGGACCTGCTGGAAGCGACTGAAGATTGGGAGGGGTGGCAAGAGAGGGTCATGGATATCCGTGCTGATTGCGCGACATATGATGATGATGAAACTTTCCCAAGATTATTAGTCCAAACGAGAACGTAATAGCGAAACTGAGTTCGAACTTGCTTACTATTATGTTACAGTCCAGCTATGGGTAAATAGTAGGGCAGACTAGGTTCTTCAGCCTTGGTGAGGCAACTAGTCTAGGAGAAGGAAAACTCTGAATTCAGACTTGTTAAACTCCGCTTAGAAAATTGACCTTGTGTTATATCTCGCCCGAGCGGAGGGGTTGGGTAAATATGATAATGTTACAGTCCAGCACGTCACCACTATGCAACGTGGCACCCTCGATTAACTTTGGGTATTTAAAATGTAAGTAAATAATGGAATAATTTCTAAAACATTTTTTGTCTGATTAGTCCAATTTTTGGAGAAAAAAACGCGATAAATCTAATTTTTCATGATTAGCTCCATTATTCAAACATTTTTTCATTAAAATTCAGCCCATTATGATTGAGCAAGAAAAGAAACGACAAAGAATCTATGATTTACCTAATGCCGAAAGAAAGCCAAAAAAATTTCTGAAATAATTGGAGTTTCTTTAGAACCACCATCAACCTCAGACCTTAACACCCTTGATTATGCTATATGGGGTGTTTTAGAAAACAAAACAAATCTAACTTCCCAGCAAAATATTGGTTCGCTTAAGACTGTTATTGAGGAGGAATGGAATAAAATGTCTGAAGAATTCATTTTGAAGGCATGTTGATACGATAATTGAAAAAAAAAATGGCGGCCATATTGAGTAAATTTATCGTTTTGTGTCTATCTTCATCTTATTGTTTATTTTTTTAAGATTAGAATTAATCTTGTTTTATAATAGAGTCGTTTATTATTATACTAGAATATTCCTAATTTTGCTTCCGCTCGCTGTATATCTAGTTATGACTTCTATAATTTGCAATCTAATATTTGCAAAATACACTCACACATAGATAGGTAGATAGATATGTGAAGAGCGACTGAACGTTAAATGATAACCATATTGTGATATAAGAGAGAGTGAGAGGTTCGTAAACAAGTGAGTAGGAATATAACTCCTTAGGAGCGCGTATATCAGAATAATCAAAGAAAAGTGAACTCAAACGACTGCTAATGCTCAAATCAAATTTGTAAAGATTCTATGGCTTCATATGTGCTTTAATGTATATTTCACAACAATGGATAACACATTTGTGCTTCGTTTATTAAAACGGTGAAACCTTTGAATTAATAAGTTCGAAAGCGATACATTTAATAATTTTAACATCCTACTCTCATCTTTGAAATGTCCGCTGCGAACTGCGTACATGTAAATACCTTGAACAACGACAATTGATTAGAAATAAAGTGAGGAATGGGATGATTTTGTTGGTGTTATTATTATAAGTAGTAGTAGTATAAAGTTTCTTTTGAGATAGATAATTCATTAAATCAAGCACGAACTTCTGTTCTTTGTCATTTTTAATCTTTGTAAATATAAGCATTCACAAACTCTCAGTTAAGTAAACCTATTTGTTCCCTTTCTACCTGACGACACACGAAAACAGGTGGTAAATTGAAAAACGCAGTTCATGTTCTAGTTACGACTACTGATGTAATTTTCTTGTTAAGAACCACGAAAGAGACATTTGACCAATATTTACAATATATGGTGTTTTATATTACTAGTATTTGATTTAGATCTGACCCTCATTATTATTAATGATTTTGACTTGTATTTTGAAAATTTGACAACATACTTCCTCGATTATACGACGCCATCTATAACAAAAAACACAAATGGAGGAAAAGCTGTATCTTTCCCTTCCGAAGAAAAGCGACCTCGGAATCACTAAGAACTACTGTGATATAACTCTTATTGCTGCTGCTACTAAGATTATTATGCACTGCTTTGCAATAGTTGAAAATTTTCTTAGGAAAAATCAGAATAGTTTTCAGAGTAATCGATCTGCAACTTCTCCAAATCATAAAATGGTTTTCAGAGAAATCGATCTGCAGCTTTTTCAGGGCGTAGAAGGAGTACGTGCAAAACATTTCGAAGCAACACTTTTCTTTGTAGATTTCTCTAAGGCATTTGATTCCATACAAAGAGGAAAGATGGAGCAAATATTACTAGTATATGGTCTTCCTAAAAAAAACTGTTACCATTATGATTCTCAGCAAAAGCACAGAAGTAATTGTTTGCTCACCTGATGGTTATACTGATCTCTTTTACATTATCGTTGGAGTTTTGCATGGGGATACATTGGCACTGTTTCCGTTCATAATCTACCGACATTATGCATTACAAACGTGAATACATCTAATGAGAGAAAACGTTTATACACTAAAAAAGATTTTTAAAAAAACAGACACTATCCAGCAAAAATAATTAAGGATGAAGACGATACAGACGATCTAACGCTTCTCACAAATACACTCTGAATCGCTAGTGCATAGTCTGGAGCAGGCAGAAAGAAGCATTGGTCTCTACGTAAACTCAGTTAAAACAGGGTTCATGTGTTTTAATCGAGTTGGTGCCAACTCATTAAATAGCAAGCCACTAAATTAGCTAAAGTAGCAATATCGGCAGCAATACCTCGGTGGTAATATCGCATCTACTAAAGGTAATATCATCATACACATGGTAAATCATGAACTGCTATTGACTGATTAACTACGATATGGAAATTGGATCTCTCTGATAAAATAAAACGGGAATTCTTCCAAACTATAAACATTCCTGTACTACGGTATAGTGTAACTATTTGGACTTTTAGTAAAAGATTGATAGTATTTACACCAGGTTGCTGGGTGCTGTTTTGAATAAATCCTGGAGGCAGCTTCCCACAAAACCACAGTTGTATGGTTACTTACCTCCCATCACACAAACTATCCCTGTTAGACAAACAATACATGCTGGGCACAGCTAAAGTTGTTAAGAAGAACTTATCAACATTTTCCGATGGACTCCAACGTATAGACACACCAGTGTTGCCCGACTTACAAAAACTTATGTTCATTAGTTCTGTGTTGAAAGTCAAGGAAATCCGTGAATATGATGAGTATCCTTCAACTTCCTAATTCTAATTCCTTTTTATCACTTCTATGAACAAATAGAATATACTCTTAACACTTGTAACATCGGCGTTGTGGCTCGCATGATGGGTTGCAACATCTTAGCAAGCGAGTTCGGATTCCTGTCGTGCTAAAACGTTCACTTTCGGACTAATACCCATAAGGAATGTATAAACCTCCTTATAACACCCCCACCATCTGCTGCTTAAATAACACTATTATTGTTCTTCTACAAACATGGATTTTGTATTTAATGACTCATGAAGGATGATATAACATTAAACTAAGAAACTAAACCAAATTGAATACGACACTGACTATTCGGAGACGGGAACACTGAGTGGCTTTAACTGTGTTAATTGAAAGTCTGCAATTCCACCTATTCTCAGGTTAGTGAATTGGTAAAGTATCTTCTTCGTAGAACCTTGTCCAAAACAGGCTCAAAGATAATTTATTCTTTATTCATGCTTCCAATACGCATATATTTTTGGTCAGGCAACATTGTCACTGCCCAGAGAAAAATTTCGTTTTTATGGTAACACGAGGCATTAGTCAAAGACAGCATAACAGAATTTGTATTTTATTTAATCCACTCAGTTGGCTTGGATTGCATCTCTACAGAGGATTAAGACTCAACCAACGAGTGTCATGTATATGATACTAAATTGCATCTGATGGTGAGTCTCCATTCCTAAAACTTTGGTTTACGTGGAGTACCTTTTCATAGCCATTACGCCCAGGTTTACCCTGACCCGGAGTGGGAGTACCTGTAAGGGTCCAATCTATTGATCAATAGAACCGTTTAACTATTTAACTGTGTGCAAACAAATGAGTGATGTTGAAATGTTTGTGTTATATAGCAATACTTAAAACCATTTAACTGAGTGCAAACAAATGAGCTCTGGCTTGTTTGAAATGTAACCAACAAAAAATTCATTTACAAATCATGTAAATTTGATAGATGTGTTTAAAAAGGATTTGGCTTTCAATAACTATCAAGGGTTGATATGATATAAAAACCAAAAAAAAAACAAACAACTAACCATTATTTAGTTATGAGACTATTGCAAAACACCTCGTTTACGGACTCGAAATTAATATGGTTTGTAACAAGAATTAATATCAATGCGGCAATTGCAAAAACTACAAAAATCGTATTTCAATATTTATTCAGATTTCATAATTGTCGGTCATTACTAATCCTTCGGTCAAATTTTGTCAAGTATGCATTTCTTAAGAGAGTTAAACGTTATTTTTTATTCAATTATTGGTTTGAGTGTTCGCCAGTGGATCAAGAGACCTGGGTTCTATCCCAGGTCGAGTCATACCAAAGACTCAAAAAATGATACTTGATGCCTCCTTGCTTAACACTTAGCATTATGAGGTAAGGATCAAGGGTAAAGTGGAGCAATCCAGGGAAAGGGGTATCGCCCTCCCCTACCCCTCGGTGTAATTGAATGTATTGAAAAGGGAGCCTTCTGATCGGCTTCGACGACGGTCGCCAACTTCAAAACATAGCTTAGAGTATTATAGGATTTACTACAATTTCTGTAAAACTTTATAATCATCAAACTCTTCTTAAATGCGTAATTGTTGGAGATTTAAAAAAAATCAACTTTTCGGTAACTCCTGCACCCAAGGTGTAGAAGCTATCAAAAAGGGAGCCTTCAGGTGACCCTCGACTACGGTCGCATACTTATCTCTCCTGAGAAAGAAGGAACCCCAGTCGGCAGGGGCTGTAGAATACGCCTACTGCACCTCTACAGAGGGGTAAGACCCCCTCCGCCGAAAGATCGTCCTGAATACGACATAAAACCATCTGATGATGAAGCTCCAGCTTTGGAGATTTGGGGAATATGGATTACTTCTTCAATGCTCCCAGGTCCACTCTAACCCGGAGTGGTAACACCTGATAGAGTCCTATCAATGGGTCAAACAGAACAAACTGTGCAAACAAATTACTGATGTTAAATTGTGGATGTTATATAGCAACACCTGAAACCATTTAAATACGTGTAAGAAATAGCTCAGGTTCGTTTAAAAATGTTAACTAGTAATTCTTTAGTTCAAAAATTCTTTAGTTAAAAAACTCTTTAGTTAAAAATGTTAACTAGTAGTTCTTTAGTTCGTTTAAAAATGTTAATTAGTAATTCTTAAAGTAATCTAGTTGATAATCAAGCATCTTTGTAGCATGTTATCACTAGGATGAAATGAATGACACTCGACCATCGTGTTATGTTGAAAGATTAGAATCAATTAGATTTAGTTTGTTTCAACTTCTAATTAAAATCGTGCTAAAATTTGACCGATGAAAATATTCTTTGATCTATGGTATATATCTAATATCTATGTCTAAACAGGATTTAACATTAAATAACCTACAATGGTTGATATGCCATAAAACCAAATCAAACAAATTAGAAGGAGCAATAAAGACTAGGGTGGATCGCAAAGTGCACAGATACATACAGATGCGTCGAGTCAGATATAAACGATAATCTCATTTAGATAAGAGCTACTCTAAAATGAATATAAATTATATACATTGGACTCCCTCCATCCGCAGAGTCACCAACCGCTGTTTCACTTATTCGCAATTTTTTCAAACGTATTGATAACTTTATCTAAAGTAGTACTACATTTAAAAAATCTACCTCGAAAGAAGAAAATATAAACCAAAGAATTATATACATATACGAATACCATTCAATAAGTAAATGTAATTTTTGTAAAAGAGCAAAAAAAATTTTCAGAGTTTTTTTCCTAAATGGAAACTCTACATTGTTTTGAATCGGTTTATTACAAAAATTATTTAAATCTCTCAAAATATTTGTTTTTAGGCTATTCAGAATGGTGGCAAATAAAACAGAGTGCTCTGGGCTTGAAAAGAGGTCGGTTGTTAAAATATTTTGGCTAATAACTGCAAACCATGTTAAATTTACATAATATATGAGGCATACGGAGAAGCATGTTTTTATCAAAAAAGGGGTACAAATGGGCTAAACATAGGTTTACCACTATGAGAATGAATCGTAAAAACAGTCCATTGAGTCTCAGATAAAGAAAAAGTTCCAGGCGCAGCGGTCAGTAAAGAAAGCGATGCTATCAGTCTTCTTAGAAAGGATCCGCAACTATTGTTTTCTTGAGAAAGGCGTAACTCTAAACAATGCTTCCTATTGCCAACTCCTTAGGTAAAATTCACCTTTTTTACTGAATGAGCCTCGTATATATATTCAATAATGATATCTTGAAAATATTTATAAGTTAAATCAAATTTCCTCATTGATATTGAAGACTAAATCATTTAAATTAATAACAAAAAAATGTTTTAAATATGAAAAAAAAAAAATTTCTTTCGTTACTACTGAATATCTTTTGCCTAATTCGTATCATTTTTGATGAATTATTTACTAAGCTTAACTTGTTTGATACAAAATCAGAAGTACGGAGCACTTAGCGAGAATCAGGCGCACTAAAATGGTTTGATAGCCTAATTCACTAACCATCAGACGAGACGAGGTTCCTCCATATCATTTTCACGGTTGATTTGTCACGTATGTACAATATATTTCTTTGTTGGGTGTAAAAAATATTTTCTACATCATAAGATATTATTATTTACCCTTTTTATTAGAAAAAAAATTGGGCCTTTTCATCTCTGGAGAAAAAAATCTTCATAATTTACAAAAAAAAAAATATCTAAAAAATTTTTAATGGGCTGTTGATTTCCGGGTGAAAATTGTTGCTCATTTCCAATTTGTATAGTTACCTATTATACGTTTATTTTACAACCCTCGAAACTATCTACTGCGAATTACTAGTTCCTACTATCACTCCGCATTAAATGAAAACCTGGTAGATAAACACGAAAGGGAAAGATAATGTTTAAGAATAGTCTTTTAGCATTGTTTAAGTGTAATTTAGCGAGATGGGGCTTTAGGGTACTTTATCGATCCTGCACGTGAGATAGACCTTTAGTCGTCTCTCTCAGTAACCAAAACTTCTTCGTTAATATCTGAGCCAGTAATCAAGTGCTTTATGACAGAAGTAGTAATTAATCTTCATATCTAGGTTTTCGCTTTCAAAAGCTGGTACTGAACAGGTCCGAAATGATACCTGCTGTGTTTATCAAATTCAGGGGAGAATTATTTCATTTTATTTTACAGGACAGTGTCTTCGACTGATCGCATATTAATCCTCCCTTTCCAGGAACTTTATCCGATGGATTAGTAATTCTTAAAGTAATCTAGTTGATAATCAAGCATCTTTGTAGCATGTTATCACTAGGATAAAATGAATGACACTCGACCATCGTGTTATGTTGAAAGATTAGAATCAATTAGATTTAGTTTGTTTCAACTTCTAATTAAAATCGTGCTAAAATTTGACCGATGAAAATATTTCTTTGATCTATGGTATTTTGATGTGATTCGCAGGTGGGCGCTGATTGAAGACCATTACTTTTAACGATTGAACTGGAAGATTGAGAGGATAATTAATTTGGGGGCTGGATGTAATCAAATAAAGAAGAAAAAGAAAGATAGAAGAAAATACGAATTGAGTGATAGAAATAGAGTAGGAAATATGAATTGATGAGAGAATAAGAAAAATGTGGCTTGAAATAAAGAAAGAAACTGGGAGACGACATATTGAAAGAGAGAGTGGAATAGAAGAAGGAAAAACGCAATACGGGGGTAGGATGCCAGTGAGAAAGTTACGAATAAAACAGAGAGAAAGAGTAGAAAAATGCAGAGAAGTGCAATTTGATGAAAGAAATAAAATTAATCTTTTTTCTGATTGAGAAAGAGAAAAGGGAGACGATCGAGGAGGAGGAAAGAAAGAAAGAAAGAAAGAAAGAAAGAAAGGATGGCATGATGGTAAAGAAAGAAGGCGATTGAAATATTGAAGAGAGAAATAAATAAACAAACAAACAAGCAATCAAAAGTCGGAGTAAATGAAATAATATAAGAAGAAAATCAAAGAAATAAACTAGAGATAAAAAAACAAGAAACAATTAACAATGTTCTTTTTCTTAACAAAAATAAAATTGCAGAGAAATAAAAGACAAAGAAATGTCAGTTCTTGGCTAATCATATTTCTCTTATTAGATAAATACCGAGAGAAAAATATTCCTCAATCAGATGGGGGGAACGGGGGCAGTAGAATACACCGACTGCACCTCTGCATATGGGTAAAAAAAACACCTAA
>OY757911.1:70567342-70924842 GCA_963585895.1 Sepioteuthis lessoniana | reverse complement strand
AATAAAAAATGTTTACTGCCATGAAGAAATCGCACGAGATGACAAAACGTTATTACCAGCACACAATCTTCATTCCCTAAATTCACCCTTTTCCTCTTGTATGAAGATCCATATTTAGGATCTCTTAGATTTTTCCAAACACGCAACCTGAGTTAAGGCCCCTGTTTATTTATATGTATTTACATATAAATAATGATGTAATCGATTTTACTGTGATACATGAAGGCAAGAGAAAGTGAACGCGATCATGTAAGATAATGTAGATATTTTGTTTATTGGGTAACTTGGAAAGTTTTATGCCTTTTTCTGAAAGTTTTCATTGACCAAGTTGGTTCATTTCCCAGTCAGCTTTATTTGTATTTCATCTTTAAATTATCTATTTTATTTATTGATTGGTCTTTTGGTATAGAAGCACAGATACACAGTACAAGGTATTACCAAAAACTACCAGAATCACGATAAAAGAATTACTTGAAAAAATACTTAGTTTCCACCGTATCTTTCAATGTATTTCCGTTAAACATTTATATACAGGCTTTCTGATTTTGGGGGGGGGTTCTTTAACGGCATATCAACCTTCGCTGATTATTTCATGCCAAAACTACCAGTGTAGAAAAACAGTAGTGATACTATCTAACTCATAGCTGGGGGGATAAGGGAGTTTATACTTTTCCCGGGGGTATGAGTCCGAAACTGAACGTAATAGTGCGACTGAAGTTCGAACACGCTTACTACAATGTCGCTGTCCGTCACATTAGCCACAACTCCACGTGGAGTCCTCCCCACTGAGATTTTCTGCTCTTAAAGAATAGCAACAAAATTCCAAACAACGATTAGCTCATAAATGTACAAATTTCTCGAATTTTAGAATAATAACCAGAAACAAATTGATAAAAGTACAATGTGTAACAAATTAATGTAACGTGGTTGACATAAAAAATGTTGCTTAATATTGTAACAGATGTATCGTTACCTAAATGAATAATAAATAAGATATACAAATAGATATCAAGAAGTTGAGTTGAACATACGTTGTCTTTATATATAGTCATCCACAGACAGACTGTTTCACTGTATCACAACTCTTCAGTGTGGCTAGACACGTAGGAAGCTTGAAGCTGAGATGGAAGCCCGCCCAACTTTACGTTAGACTTAGTATCATACTGCTGAGCCAACAAACGAACTACATCAGCTCGGGAATTATAAAGCATTATGTAGTAGCTTTTGTTTGTTTACATTTTTACTTTACTGGATATAAGAGTGCTCATTTCATTCGAAGAGCTTTGCATTATGCGAGTGGCAGCCGTAAATTCCTTCACTATATATATATATATATATAGAGAGAGAGAGAGAGAGAGATGATGAGGAGGATATTAGTTTATCCTTTTTTAATTGCTTACTTGTTGAATTCCTTTGAGGATTAATCTTCATGGCAAGTGAAATTCGGAACTAAAATATTTGTTTAGCAGCTAGAGAAGCAGTGAAATACATTAAGTCCGTTTTCCTTGAATACAGAATTTCTACTTTCTGGGCAAGGGGTAGCTGGTGCTAAACCCACACGATTTTGGTTATACAATTTATCTATAGCCATAAGGGCATTAGCGCAAAAAGCAAACAGACTTGTCTACGATTTGAACTTGAGTCCCCGAGTCCATTTGCTAAGACAATAATCATTATCTCACAAGCTACTTGTAATAGTTTGTTAACCTTGCAAGAAAACTATTAAGCCATGTGAGTTGCCTCTTTAAAAAAAAAAAAAAAAGAAAAAGAAAAGAAAACTAGCTTAGTTTAGATTTTCCACCAGGCCAGATGTATAGGGAATCTCGTGAGGATTTAACTCACAATTCAGTATCGATGGATTTGAAAAACTACCTTGTTATCCATTATACTATGACGAAGTGCCCCGCCCTTTTTTATTGTCTCTTCATCATTAAAAAAAAGTATTGTTACCGCCATATTTATTCAAATAAGTATTATCGTTTAATAGACGTATTGGAGTGGGAGTCGAAGATTAAAAAAATCAAATGGTCGTAGTTCGTGGAAAGGACATTTTTTCTTAGCAGATGCAGAAAAGGTCACTTTCTTAAAGTCATTAGGTGCAAATTACACAGGTGCGCTTCTAATAACCGGAAGTAGGAACAAATCAGTAATTTCATTTTTTATGATCTTTTCATTTTTTTTTTTTCGTTTTTTTGTTTGTTTTATTTTTTCTTTTTGGTTTTGTTTTGTTTTGTTTTGTTTTGTGAGTGATTTGTTAAACGGACTGCTTGGATGTTGGTCTCGAGGCAATCAGGTTTATCGAAGTGTTTGTTAAAAAACGAGGAAGAATACCCACAAAATAATAAATGCTTATATTGTGTACCAAAGTAGGCTATGTGTGAACTTGTCGCTTGCTTTGTTGATTTTATACGTCCTTTTTTAACCTTGGAATTCATTTGGGTATGAACTTGACTTTTAATTGGCCTATCACAAGTTACGATTTTTCAGGGAGTGACCTGTAGCAACGATCAACTAACAACTAAAACATTAAAGGAAAAGGCGTTACCTTTCTTTTCTTGTTTTTTGTGTTTTGTTGTTGTTTTTTTGTTTTGTTTTGTTTTGTTTTGTTTTTGTTTTGTTTTTTTGTTTTTTTGCTCCTGCTCACCTTTCACTTTCTTGAATAAAAATTTCTATTTTTATTGTTCTTTTTCGAAGAATGACAATTACAGCCAACATTTCTTGAATGAATTACAACCAACATTTCTTGAATGAATTACAACCAACATTTCTTGAATGAATTACAACCAACATTTCTTGAATGAATTACAACCAACATTTCTTGAATGAATTACAACCAACATTACTTGAATGATAGAAACAATAAACTGAAATATGGAAGTGAACATTTTTCTAGAAATAACTCTGATTAAAATTTGCATAAATAGATTGGATGAAAATTATAAGCTCTTTATCTATTGAAAAATGAATGACACATGGATTCCGATATAAAAGACATCCAGGAGATTATCAATGTTTTTAATCTTTACTTACTGATACCGAATATACCCACTTTCTCGCATTCTTATATCTAACGCCGACCTCCAGTTAACTAGTTCTGAAAATGCCATGAGTTTCTTCTAAAATACATGCAATGAAAGACAATTAGTTAACATAGTGAGCCATGCGATAGTTCCGCTCAGAAATCCTTGACGAAACCCCGAGGAAACGTTAATGATAATCTTAGAGAAAAAAAATCTCTAAATGAAAGAAACTTTGAACTTTTGTTGATTGAACATGGTAGGTAAATTTATTTTCATTTTCTCCGTTGGAAATACTCCATGATGTAAAGTAGCAACAACGAAGTAGTAGTATCGACAAACGATTACTTTATTCAGTTTCAAGCGCGAAGACCCAGATATTCATTTGGCACTCAAATATGTCAGAATATAGCAGTAAGTCGAAACCCATGAGATGCAAGGGTATAAATGCCCCGTCGGCATTTCACTAATGGTGTACCTCAGGCACAAAGCAATGAACTTAGTCCTGCAGAGATGGTAAAAGCTTAGAGGAACGACCTCCTGAGACCAAGCGATTATCGATCTCAGTCATCCAGCACGAATGCCAGCCTGCCTCGACTGAGTTTGCACACCCACACACTGAAATTCGGTGCACAAGGAAGCTCGAATACCAAATTTATTTACAAAAATTTTACAATTTTGTGGGACATAAGTCCCTAGGCTTCAAAAAGAGGGGGAGGAGCGGTCTTCCCGTGACTAAGAGGCCCTAGCTAGTCGCATTCATCAACCCATTCGCTAATCATATTTCAATCGTTCTTCGACTCACACGCTGGATTCACCATAATACCAAAACCAGTCCATGAAAACGTACTTAAAACCTTGAGTGAAAGTGTTTTATGTACAGTGAAATGAAAGTTGAGAAGGTGGGGAGAAAATGAAATTCGAAAAATAAAAAGAAAAACCAAGGAGAAAACCCCCGTTTGGTTCCCTCCCCATACATCTAAAGATTGGAAGGCCGACTGTTTTCCGAATTTTATAAGACCGAAAACAAGCCGGACTATTCCCACAAGAGAAGGGAAATTATCCTGGTCGGGTAAAAAATATTAGAAGAACGAATACTAAATTTCTGCTTCTTTCATATCATCGCGGGAGGTAACTTTTATGGTTAAATGCTTGCCTAGAGAAGTTCCTATCATTTAATGGGACGGTCCATTTCAACTCTACACATGTTAGTCTGAAAATTAACTGTTTCAATAAAAATGACACTCGTCAGAAAATACCTTTTCACAGACAAGATATGTTATAGATATTAATATGGAGATTTCCATAAAATTATCATGCAATTCGGTGAAAATCAGTGACAAAGAGATCTGCTGTACCTGTATCTAATAAAACTAGAATTTTATTATTTATCTTTTGAAGTATCATGTTATTTCTAATGTTCTGTTATACAAGGGATGCAGAAAATGGTTTTCAGTTTGGACACCTGGTTGTGGAGACATATTTGGCAGCCGTACACCCGCTAGATAAAGAATTAATATATTCGAAGTTCCGTGCCCTACCTAGCTGGGATAGCTGTATATTTTCCAATTTATCCAGCGATTAATGTTGAAACATACATGATAGACAGAAATTCTAATATATATTTCAAAACTGGATCCCCAACCCCGCCTTATTTTCCTTTCCTTCAATTAGACTGTATGTCATATCGAACTTAACTTTGAAAATATTAAGGTTTTAATTCTGATTCGAAATAGTTTTATAATAAATTTTCTCCTATATAAAGACCATGTAGCGTCAAATAAATACTTTCATAATTAACTATATATTGACTTTTTTGTCCAGTACTCTTTTGTTACTTTTTATGATACTCAGGTGGTTAAGTGAGTCTCATGTTGCGTCTTTCTCTATTAGTGTTTAGCACAGATTACTCAATGTAAGAGGTGGTGGGTGTAATGGTTGTCACCTTTGGAAACAGACACGACAATCCGAGTTCAAATCCTGAGCGAGGCTGCTTGTGCCGAGGGATTGAATAAATACATATATCAGTCTTTACTAAAATATGTAACAATAAAAAAAAATCCTTTCAGAAGTTAAGGTATCTTTTGTTGAAATACTATTTGGTAAATACGAGATTTGACATAGATTAATTGCTTTCGTTTCTTTGTTTAATGGCATACCAACCTTAGCGGGTTATTCAATGCCAAAGCGACCTCTTTATAAGAACAACAGTGATGCTTTTTAACCCATATCTTGGTGGGGAGAGATTAGGGGGTTCATACCTTTCCCAAGAGTATTAGTCCGAAAATGAACGTTGTAGCGCGACCTGGGTTCGAACACGTTGTCCAGCACTTCAGCCGTTACACCACGGAGACTCTGCAATATATTGACCCTCAACCGAGCCGTCAATGCACCTGTATAAATAAGCGGAAGCAGGCGGACGGCAAACAAAAATAAAACCAGGACACAGACGGCTTGAGTCAGTTGGAGATAGGATGCCAGGGGAGTGAAAACCAGCTCCAGACAGAGATCTTGGGCCCTCAATGACCCACGGTTGAGTAGCCCAGCCAGAATGCGAAAGAAGTGTTGCTATGTAGCAGTCTGTCCCCGTCTCCGACTCACCTCTCACACACAAAAAACATCCCCTTTCGAGAATAAAGTGTGAGAGGTTTATTTTAATAAAGAAGTGTGTTCGTTCGTTCTTTGAAGTCGTCATCATGTTTGATTATGTTCCGCATATATGTATATGTATACTCGTAGTATACAACAACTCCCCTTTTAGAGTAATAAATTTGACAATAGCAAGTATTGTGGTCACGCTGGTCATCTCATTAGTGCAGTCAGTAAAATTGGTATACTAGTTCCACTATCAGAAATTGATTGATGAAATTTAGTTTCTTTCTAAAACAATTTTGGTTTTATTTAATGTTTTATTAAAACTAGGTTAATGTTTGGTAGTCAAATGGAAAACTATGAGTACCGAGATTGGAGGGGGGGGTCAAATATAATAAACAGTTTGAATTTTGATTTTTTTTGTTTGTTTTATTTTGTTTTGTTTTTTGGGGTTTTTGTTGTTGTTGTTGTTGATTTTGTTTTTTTGGGGGGGTTATTACTGTGTTCTGCCTATTATTTCTTCTGGGAGGGCAATGTATTATCTGTGCTCCAGATTATGTGTTTTTGACATTTTTATTTAGAGATTCTCCCGGGGAAGGGGAATAGATTATAAAAATTTCAAATCTAAATAATTCTTTATACATTCATACGTCAGTTTATTTGTTTGTTTATATGGTTGGTTCTTTGGGTGTTTGGTTTTTTGCCTTTCTAGGGAGGAGTGTTTATATATATATATATATATATATATATATATATATATATATATATATATATATATATATATATATATATATATATATATATATATATATGCGTGTGTGTGTGTGTGTGTGTGTGTGTGTGTGTGTGTGTGTGTGTGTGTGTGTGAAGGAATTTAAAATTTTGCATTTTTGAAATTATAACTCCTTTCATCTGCAAAAGCGAGACATATCGAAGCTGCGCACCTGAAAGAGTGAAAAAGATAGAAAGCGGGTACATCCAAGGTACATTGGTTATATTTGGGCTGCAACTGACCTCTATTAGTTATATTTGTGCCGTGACCTCTATTGTATATATATATATATATATATATATATATATATATATATATATATATATATATATATATATATATATATATATATATATATATATATAACAGCGTTAAATTCATACGTGTGTTCTTAATGTCAATGCATTTACAATGTCAGATCATTTACAACATACACGTGCATTTTTATTCACCCTTTTAACTCCGTATATTTATTTGTATATCCATCGATCTATTCAGATATGTCTGTACACTTTTGTATATGCGAACATAAACACATTTCCAATTATATATATAGATATATAGATATACACGCACAAACGCATGTATATATATATATATATATATATGTGTGTGTGTGTGTGTGTGTGTGTGTGTGTGTGTGTGTGTGTGTGTGTGTGTATATATATATATATATAACCTCCCGGCAACGACAAGTGGAATAAATAAGCAAAATAAAAAGGTCATCGAACTGCATTTTGACAACGCACAAAGGAAATATTTCCACATGTTGGCAAAGATTAGAAAAAAAACCTTTCAAATAAAGGAACTTTAATTAAGGTATTCACAGACTATCACGAGCCTGTTTTTACATTTATGCCATTTTATTTATTTCTCTTATTGTAGCGACGAAGACGGCTACTGTTGCAATAAATGCTTCCCATATATCACATGTGCGTTTTCTACGCATGGGATTCCTTCTCTCTTCCTTGTATTCGGTGAGTACGCCCGTCTCTATGCGTCTAAAAGTTGTGCTGTGACTTCTGAACAAATGCTGGTTCAGATCCATTCGCTGAGGCAACTGAGGAAGATGAAGGAAGACCAGGAAAAGATCTCAGTCAGGGGACGCTTTTTGCACGCACACTCCACTCGGGAACAAAGTGGGTTTGATCTTGTACTGCTTGCAACTGTTTGGCGCGAGGCTTGTGCCGGCAAATACAAAATTGTATGGTTCAAACATAATTTCTTTTCAGCAACACCACCACCACTACCAACATCACGAATATTATTATTATTATTATTATTATTATTATTATTATTATTATTATAAAGACATCATTTTAGTCTCCTCCTCCTTCTTCTTCTTCTTCTTTTTCTTCTTCTTCTTCCTATTATTATTATTATTATTATCATCATTATTATTTGTATTATTATTATTATTATTATTATTATTATTATTATTAATTCTTTTCAATATTATTCCCATTATTATTATTATTACTACTGCCCAGTACTTCTACTACACGTTACTTTTTCAATATCTCTTTTATTTACCATAATGTCTATTGTTTCTTATTATTCTCTTTATTCTAATAAAAATTACCACCAGCTTGTTTTAAATATTTCTGTTCTAATATGACCATTTATGTTGCTGTTGTTATTATTATTATCATTATTATTATTGTTGTTGTTGTTGTTGATGGTGGTGGTGAAGTTAATGCTGTTGCTTCTGCTGCTGTTGAGATACCAGGAGTACAAACAAAGGAATAGGCTTGTGATAAACCGAGACCTTTGATTCTTGAAATGTTACGATTGATAAATATAAAGACTGTTAGGTTTGTTATTGATATTGTTGATGTCAGTATTGGCATCAATTGGAGTTAATCGTGGCGGGAAACGGGTGTGTATTAGGGTTTATAAGCGAACTCTTCTTTTTTCTTTTCTTTTTTTTTTTATATTTCTGCTTTATTCACTTCTTACAGTATTTTTTAATATATCTCAGATGCGTGTACCTGCATGTATCATCAAGTGTTTGCAGAAAAAGAGTTTTTAAAAAAAAGCGATACAAAAAGAATGCGGATATATAGGTTTACATATTTATGTTCGTCTATTTTTTTTAATCCTAACAAAAGGGAAAAACACAGGCATACCGCATACACAGGCATACCGCATTACTGAGAAAAACAAATAAATGAATAAATATCTGACAAAAAAGCATTCGTTGGTTGTTTTTGTTGTGTTTCGTTTTTTTACTGCAGTAAAGGGTCATTGAAGAAAAAGTAGTTTTAAGCGTGCATATGCGAATATTGTAGTTATTGTAGTTGTAAACGGGCACGGCGACCCGAGTTCAAAACCTGGATACTGCTGTTTGCATTTCACATAGCGTTAATACCCTCGGGGAAGATATACACGCAACTATTCTCTCTCAACCTAAGAGTAAAAGTCGGTCTGACTGAGTTCTTCAACCAGTCTGGGAGAAAGAAACCTCTGAATTCAAACCTGTTATTCTGTTTTAAATTTGACCTGCTTGAGCGAAGTGTTTGGGTTAATACATATATGCACTTGTTGCATATACCTTTTCTTGAGTTTATTTGACTACAAATACGCAAATCTAACAGTATAATACACTGTATTTCATGCTCAGTACTAAAAAAGGAGAAGATATCTGGTTAAAACTTAGTAAAGTTGGCAACCGTAGTCGAGGGCGATCAGAAGGCTCCCTTTTCAATAGCTACTACACCGAGGTGTAGAAGAAGGCGCTACTCCTTTCTCTGGATTGCTCCCCTTATCCTTGAAACGTACCTTATATCGCTGAGTGTTAAGCAAGGAGGTATCAAGTACCATTTTTAAAGTCTTTGGTATGATGCGACCTGTGATTGAACCCAGGTCTACCAGGCCATTGCCGAACACTCTACCCACTTGACCAATGAGCCGGTTATCTCGTTATACTTAGGTAAAAAAAATTACTGAGAAAAACTTGTATTTAGAAGAATAAATAAAAACATCATCATCATGTCGTGCCGCCAGCACGGATCTCCCTGACCCTCTCTCGCCACCCATCTATCATCCATCACTCCCGGTAGGTCTTCTAGGCTGCATCTTGTATCAGCACAGAGCTCTTGTATATACGTTCTAGCTGGTCGTCTTGCTTTTGCTCGTCCATGTGAAGGGGTCCACAGGAGTATGTCGTTTATGACTTTGTCCTCACTTCTCCAGCAGTGTCCTGCATATCTGGTTCGTCTAAATAGGACAGTTTTCGTGATGGATGGTGGCCGTACAGCTGCTCCTTTTTAGGTGCTGCCTCCAGGACTTGTTCAATATTGCTTGAAGTATTCTTACGTTACAGCCATCAAGCTCAACGTTTAGTTAACGTCCATATAGTGCATCCATATAGCAGTATCGACACGACCGCTGCTTGGGAAAAAACTGCGTTTTATTTTATCGGTCAGGTCTCGTCCATATGACCAATGGTCTATCTATAGCAGTCTATGCCTTTGCTAGTCGCGTGTTGATGTCTGTCTCGGTTAATGAGACGCTGCTTCCTAGGTGTTTAAACTTATCCATTAGTTTCAGAGAACTATCATTTAGTGTGAAGATGTCGCCCCTGTGATTAAAACACATGTATTCCGTTTTGTCTGCGTTGACATGGAGGCTAATGCTAGCAGCTGCTCTTCCAGACAATGTAGCAGGCTTCCGGCTTGGGTGGGTGTATTTGCCAGAAGTGCTATGTCATTGGCGTAGTCCGCGTCCGTAATTGTTTGTACGGGGTAGCTTCTGCTTTTTTTCTTTGCTAGCTTGAAACCGCTTTCTTTCATTATATCAATAGACGTTCTAAGCACGTAGCCTAGGCAGATGATAAACAGGCATGGGGCTTATGTGTCTCCTTATAGCACGTTGTGTTTCTGGATGCGACGAACAAGGGAGTATAACTCATCATAGAATGCAATAAGGTCAGTTTCTTCAATAATATTGGTAGGACTATAGCAGAAGATGATTGTGCTGGGGTTCCCATTAAAAGTAGCTACCATCATCCTCAGTTGTATTTTCTCGGTACTATTTAGTGATTTTCGGGCCTGTGGTTAGCATACCTACACCTCCTATCGTAGCATTAACGGAGTTTTTTTCATGCAGATGCATTGACTAACATCCATCCATTGCCAGTATAGTGATATTTAATATCTTCGCTATGAATGTCTCTGTGTTCTTATTTGCATATTATGTCTATGTTATGATCTATCGCTATTTGTATTGTGCGTTTGCATGTTAATAATTTTTGTTTTAGCTTGAGCTCTGTAGCTGACTTTTCGAACACTGGGGCCAGAGTTCCAACCTCAGCAGGACGCGTCCCTTTTTTACCTGTGCGAAGAGCGATGCGGTTTGGACAAGTGGTTTGAATGTGAGTCATGGTAATCTTTCGATGGCTGTGTTTTTATTCTCATCTATGAAAGCCACCCTTATTGATAAGCAGCAGTAAATCCCTGATCGAACTATTTGATCCTGGCCGGGGTTTTTTTTTCTCGAAAGCCATGAGAAGCAACATGGTGGACATAAAGGCGAGTGGACAAACCCTATGGCGGTTCAATGCCATGCCAAATAAAAACATAATGGTGCTTAACTTGTTTCTTTAAAAATAACACTTTTAGGATGAGAAATAAAAAATTTTGAGGGTAGCGAAATACTTTTGATTAACATATATATATATATATATATATATATATATATATATTATGATAAAAGAACTGCAATTAGAATTAGTTGTTGTATGACGCTATTACAACAGAGCAGATATAAAACTTATGATTAGTTGAATTATGGGCACTAAAAGGGTATTACTTAAGTTTCATGAGTTTTACGCTATCTTCAGACGGGAGCGTGATAAAAGTGGCCAGTCAGGCGTCTACACACCGTGAAATGTTGTCCCATGATAAAATGTAAGTTCGCGAGATATTATATATATATAAGTTGGTCGACCGTAGTTGAGAGCAACCCGAAGGCCCTCTTTTTAATAGTAACAACACCCAGGTGTAGGAGAGGGCGCTACTCCTTTCCTTAGTTCCACATACCCTTGATCCATATTTTATAATACTCAGTGTTAAACAAGGAGGCATTAAGTACCATTTTTTAGTCTTTGGTATGACTTGACCTGGGATCAAACCCCGGTCTCCAGGACCAGTGGCAAACACTCTAACAATTCTGCTAATGGGCCAGTATATCTATCTATCTATATATATATATATAATGTCCGAAAATTTCTTCCTGACGCTTCCCACCATATTTGGTTATTTTCTCTGGTATAATCAAGATGTTATTTATTTATACAATCAAACGGTTTTTTATTATCTAAGATGCTTCCTATCAAATGTGGACAGAGGAAATGTTTAACCTAAAAATTGTTTGTTGTTCAGTAAGGTGTTTTTTTATAATAAGCAACACTCGACGGAAAGCTTGTTGAAGCAAGGCTTAACGAATCGTATAAAATTTAGATTTCAAGCTTCATAAATAATTAAAACTATTTCTTTTTTCTGTTCAAATTTCTGGGATGAGGAGTTGTTATTATTACAATATGTACACGTCTCAAAATATTGTCTTAGTTTTGATTGTTATATTAACAACATTTCGCCACTGTTCCTTCCGACCTTCTTTAAAATAAAGGCGTTGGTTTACCTAGAAGTCGTGAGTTCAATTCCTAAGCCGAGACTCAACGACGTTACAAAAGTAAACTAACTTAGAAGGCTAATTAACTGGTACGAGATATCCTAAAGTATTCATAGCAAAATAGAGAACATCTTCCTCCATGCACAGAATTAAAAAAATCAGTTCGAAATTTTCTGAACATTATCAACTACAGCAAAATATACCTGAAAGGTTTTGGAAGATATAGCGGACAAAACGTTGTGAATATGACAACTAAGATGAGGACAGAAACGTGTAAATAGTGTGAGTATTCTAATTAAACTAATTATTCTCAATTAAATAAGCATCACTAATTGAGTTTATTAGATAGTAATTCTGGCTTGATGATATACAAATAAGATTGCATGTTCTAGCTTATATCACGTGACTGAAGCGGTTTAAAATATGGAAAATACTTGCAGTGGCTGATAGTATCGTGGTAGTTGGTGCGCTAATAGTTTATGCATCGTTTCACTCCATCTGTGATTTATCAGCCACAGAGATCCTATTTACCCAACCCCTCCGCTCGGGCAGGATATGACACAAGGTCAATTTTTTAAGTGGAGTTTAAGAGGTTTGAATTCAGAGTTTTCCTTCTCCTAGACTAGTTGCCTCACCAAGGCTGAAGAACCTAGTCTGCCCTACTATTTATCCATATCTGGAGGGTATTAGTGCTATGTGAAATGCAATCAGTCTTGTCCAGGAATTGAACTCGTATTCCCGTGTCCATATCCTGTGACGATAACCATTACACCACAGGCACCTCCTTATCAGCCACAGAGAGGAATGTGCAATGTAGTCTAATTAGGGAAGTTTCACTTTAGCAGTTTGAACTGGACCATGATACCGCAGAAGCAACCAAAAACATTTGTTGTGCAAAAGGGGAAGGCGAAATAAAAAGAGGGTTGAAGAAATTTCACTTAGGTCACATGACCCTCGACGATTAGGTAGACCTAAAACCGTGATTTAGTTTGGTTTGGTTTTATGGCATATCAACCATTGTAGCTTATTTAATGCCGAATCCTCTCTATTCATATATATAAATAAAATATATACGATTTGTTTTGGTTTGATTTTATGGTATATCAACCATTGTAAGTTATCTAATGCCAAATCCATTTTTATACATATAACCAGTTCAATTTCAAACAATTCAATTTAGCATAAGTACACAGTTTAAATATAAAACAATTCAGTTAATCAACGAAGTTAAATGGTTTCAAGTATTGCTATGTATCACTAACAGTTCAATTAAACATCTTTCATTTATTTACCCGTTCTATTTCAAACAGTTCAAGTCAGCATAAGTTGGCAGTTTGAATGTGAAAACAGTTCTATTTCAAACAATTCCGTTTAGCATTCGCACACAGTTTAGTTCTATTTAACCCATAGATAGGACCCTATCAGGTGCAACCACTCCGAGCTAGAGTGGGCCAGGGAACGAAGGCGATAAAAGGGTACTCTGCATTCCCCAAAGCTCCAGCATTACTGGAGCCTCACCATCAGATTGTTTAGTGTCATATGTAGAACACTCGTTGGGGGAGTCTTGTCCTCTTCAGAGTGGCAGTCGGTCTATTTTACAGCCCATGCCGACTAGGCCACCTGAAGGCAAATCCGGCGTGATGCACAAGAAGAGTATCAGGCGAGCTGTCCATCTCACAGTCCAGTATGGTTCGTCACCTTCATGACCTCTTCAAAAACATCTGGAGCAACTAAATTATGCCTCACGTTACCAAAATTTTTCAAAACAATATAATCATTACTTAGGACTAACAATAAGGAGAAAAAACTATAATGTTTAAACCAATCTCTAAAATTCGAAATATTTCCCTACAAAATTACTTCAAATTTTTCACAATACAATATAAACTTCACACGATAATGTAAAAATACAATGGTTTAAATCTCTTTTCTGTTATACGGATTTATCAACAAACGTTTTTAAATGTTTGGTGAAAATTGTTATTGGACAACAGAGACGATAATAAAGAAATTATTTATTAAGGAAATAATTAGAATCGTCTATCACTTTCGAGGTTTCTGGTTTATGCATTTTGATCTCTTAGCAACTATAAATAAATACTTTCTCTGGTAGATAATATTTTGTTTATTTCTGACATTTATTGATTGATTTCGTCTGGTTTCTTTGTTCAGCGGTATATCAACCTTCGTGGGTTATCTATTGCCAAACAGTAGAGTTACTATTTAATCCATATCTAGGTGGAGATAAGAGGGTTTATACTTTTCCCAAGGGTATTAGTCCGAAAGTGAACACGACTGGGGTTCGAACTAGGTTCTTCAGATGTTTCCGTCCAGCGCGTTTGCCATTACACCACGAGAACAACCCTCCTTAATTAATTGTTAATCACCTTAGAATACTTACGATTCATTTAGTAGATTTGTTTTAACTCAAAACTATTTTTACTGAAAAGTTTTGTTTTGGTCGAAAAATTAACATATTTCAGCTTATACGTGCGTACATTCATACATACATGTGTGTGTGATTGACTCTTGACGTATAATAATTAAGTTTGAAATATTAAACATTGGACTACCAACCCAAAGGATTTGTTTATAGTGGTAAGGGCCTGAGTGGAACAAGACGGTCTATTTGAATTAGTTGATAACATAAATATGGTGCACCAGTATGCCACAGATTTCCAGGATTTAAATTCAAAGTTTTTTCTTCTCCTATATCAAGTGCCCAATCAAGACGAGAGATCTCATTCTGTCATTCATTTTTATCCATATCTGGCGAGAAAAGATATGAATTCGTATTTTCCCGTGGTAATTAAGTGAAACGCAAAGAACCTCAAAGATTTGAACTCGATTCGTCAAATCCTTTTAATGCCACACGTAAATATATATATATATATATGTGTGTGTGTGTGTGTGTGTGTGTGTGTATAAAAGTTCTATCATTGATATTGAGCACTATTTAATAATACTGGAATATTTGGCCCTCCATTAACTCACCAAGTAAGTTAGTGAGAACCACAAACTTCTAATATATATATATATATATATATATATAGGAACACCTTATAAATCACCGTGATTGTGCCTTGTCCTACAGTGTGGACCTGTTTACTATTTAAAGGAGGTCACACTCGGATTTCCATCTTAAAGTGTTAGAGACCATTCATATTTTGACCCATAAACCGTCCCTCTGTAAGTAGAGGGAATTTTATTAGGTCTTAATTTGATTACAATTTAACATTCTTCTCCCTCGTCATATTTTTTTCTAACATTACAGAGTCTAATTCCTCTCTTTTGTTTTAATCGTTGTCCTAATTTAACTGTAACCAGGTAGGACCGAAACAGGTTAGATGTTCATTTTCATTTTTGACCATGAATAAATTTGGTCTTTTTGTAAGTTTAATTCAATTTTGTACCAACCATAGAATATATATATATATATATATATATATATATATATATATATATAGGAATAAACGCCATTCTCATATATATATATATATATATATATATGTGTATATATATATATATATATGAGAATGGCGTTTATTCCCAAGAAACAAAGTAAGTATTAGTTGCCCTATGAATATTGTTACACGAAAAATATGAAAAATAGCACTATCTAATAAGATGGATGTATTATTTATTTCATTTATATCATACAACACTTTTAGGTGATTCAGTGAATTTATACTTATCGTAATAAACAATTGAAACTTAAAAGGAGAATTTGCCTTTAAAAATCTGTACCTCTTATTTGTAAAATCCAAAAGGGAGTATTGCCCAGTCGGCTGGGGCTATAGAATACACCGACTGCACCTCTTCAGAGGGGTAGAAACCCACCACCAATGAGTGTCCTGGATATGATTCTAAACAATCAGATGGTGAGGTTCCAGTGATGTTGGGGAATGCGGAGCACTCCTTCATTCCCATTGCTTCCAGGCCCATTCTGACCCGGAATGGTAGCACCTGATAGGGCCCTTATTATGGGTTAAATAGAACTGAACTGCATACTTACACTGAACTGAATTGTTTGAAATAGAACTGTTTGACTAAACTGAATAGCTTGAAGTAGAAATGTTTTTGACAACTAAACTGTGTATTTGCATTTAAACAGCGTACTTATGTTAAACTGAATTGTTTGAAATGGAATGGTTTTTAACTTTGAAACTGTACTTATTAAACCGAATTGTTTAGTATAAAACTGTTTTGATATTTAACTGTCAGTAAATAAAATCAATACTAATACTAAACTGAATTAGCTGAATTAGAACTGCTTGACTAAACTGAATTGCTTGAAATCGAAATGTTTTTGACATTTAAACTGTGTACTCATGCTAAACTGAATAGTTTGAAATAGAACTGATTATTTGTTTTAAATGGATTTGGCATATCAACCTACATATCAACCTGATTATTTGTTTTAAATGGATTTGACATATCAACCTACAAAGGTTGATATGTCATAGACCCGAAACAACCAACCAAAAGGTAGTAATTTCTCTCCACGATAAAATGACATTAAACCTCCCGACGAGTCATGGATTATGGTAAAGACAATAGAAGGCAAATAGGCAGAGCATTCAGCTTAATATGCATAAGTTTTTTGTAAACACAAAAACAAGACAAAATTCAATTACATTATGTTCACAACGTTTGGCTTATATGTCCTTCGGCCTTCTTCAGGTGTTTCATGTCGGAATCGGGAGCCTATACAGAACATCGAATGTTCTAAGGGATAAAAATTATCAAGCTTCATCTCAGAAGTTTTAACAAATAATAAGTTTGTTCAATCCTTAGGGTATCGAACACTTTTTAAATATCGTTAATAATTACTTATAAAAAATTACGCCGTTAAATCAAGGAAATCAATGGATTTAATTGTTCATATGGCATCTCAACTTAGGAATATAGTAATTTTGAACTGGTTAAGAAAGATATCTGCTTAGGTTCGTTATATTAATTAATATCAATACATATTGAGAAGGAAAGAGAATAAGGGATCATTAGAGCTACATATAGTAACTGAAGACAAAGATACTGAATGTGTCAATGAGAAATTGTAGCTATATTTTTCTTGAAAAGAATTATGTAAACATATACGCATATACATACAAACGCTCGTGCACGCGCAGGTGCAGACATACATATATAAACAATCGAACGTTGTGAGATTATGAGTATATATGTACGTATTCGATGATATGAATACGTATACGGCTTTAAACCAATATGAAAGCCCTTATCCACAATTAAACACGTTTCCGTGTTTAGCACTGGAGATTTTTCGCGCTATTTTGTATACCAAATAAAGTCATTTGAGATAATGGCCTTAGTAAAAGCGTTTTCGTTGAGAAATGGTGTTTTTTTTTTTGTTTTGTTTTTTGTTTGTTTTTGGGTTTGTTTTTTTTGTGGGGGGGGTGACTTTTGTGCCGTTTGGTAGCCTCTTATTTTTACAAGGAAATTAGCAAATGCCGCTAAAAGTTCTATATCCGATAATAGAGTCGGGGATCGGTGACAAAAGAAATGTAATATTGGGCATTTCGAGTAATGCATCCCCATTGACGTTCAATGGATATTTTAACAATGAAATAAGATACAATTGTTGTTGAGTGGTCGTATCTCTGATAATGCGTCAATTCTTTCAGACAAAAATGGAAAAAATTCGAAATACACGTGCTTACATACATACACTCACACATGTACATCGTAAGTGCTATACATATATATATGGGTGTGTGTGTGTGTGTGTGTGTGTGTGTGTGTGTGTGTGTGATATATATATATATATATATATATATATATATATATATATATATATATATATATATCGTATCAGAAAGGGAGAGAGAGTAAGAGCTGTAGAGGTAAGACAAAGAAATCGAGAAAGAGAAATACTAGCGTTGATTTGGTTGATAAAAATAACACACACACACACACACACACACACACACACACACACACACACACATATATATATATATATATATATATATATATATATATATATATAAGACCCAGTCGATTAACCAGAAAAGAAAGTGCTTACTCTCCTCAACCCCAGACTACCAACAGAGTAGATCTTAAAACCGTTGAAATTCCTTGATCACCTCGTACAAAGAACACTTCGTCTAAATATGTTTATTTTTTCTTATGCAACCAAGCAGATGATCATGTGGAAATTGACATTGCCCTTGAAGGAACATCTTGAGAAAGCCCAATAGTGGAAGTTCACCAACTACAAGGATTTGGTAGAACATTGCGGAAGACATTACGAGCTCTGTATTAGCGGTATTTGTTGCTCGCCCCACCGAACGGGCAAGTATGGCACAAGGCTTTTTTATGGTGGGTCCGTGTGCAGGGCCGTAGCCCACGAACATCCGGCAGGTTCCCAAAATGCCCTCAGTCCACGAGCTCTGTATTAGCCAACAAAAATTAGCTCTCCAGGTGTCTTTATTAGAAATTTGGTCAATGCAAATCAACTTTTATCAATTTGAATTAAATATCAACTTTAAATTAAATTTAAGCTTGGATTTAAAACTATTTGAAACAATTTATATTATCGTGATAGTATTTTTTTTTTAATTCCAAAACTCCTGTAGGAACTGTCTAAACATTTTACGTCGTGGCTGTCGGAGGTCGAAGAATAAAATTTAAAGTGAAAAATAAGAGTACAGGGATTAGGGTATTTGGGTTGGGTTGATTAAAAATTGTCCATATTTCTTAATTCCTTCTCTTTTATTATTATTAGCTTTTTGAAAAATACATTATCCCTCCATTCTCCAGATATATCATCAACAAACACCTGTCCAGTAAATTTTTTGCGATAAATCTATCGTGATAAATTCCTCGAATATTGAATTTATCGTGAGTAAATTTGTCGTGTGTTACATTCATTGTATATAAAATTAATCGCTGGTCTATTATTCGTGGCTAAATTTAGAATTAAATCATTGATTTTAAGAATTCAATAAAAACAAAGACCTAAAGGGTTTGGGGTAAAAGAAACCCTATCTCATAATAGCGATTAAATTGATTCGATGAATTTACATGCGATAGATATACCATACGGTGAATTAAGTTGCAATAAATTTACCAAACGAAGAATTTACCACATAATGATTTCCCAGTCAGCTGGAGGTGTAAAATACACCGACTGGCCTCTCTGCAGAGGGGTAACCCTCCCCGCGCCAACATGGGTCCTGGATATGACACTAAACAACCTGATGGTACTATTTACCAACCCCTCCGCTCGGGCAGGATATGACACAAGGTCAATTTTTAAGCGGAGTTTAACAGGTTTGAATTCAGAGTTTTCCTTCTCCTAGACTTACCTGATGGTAATGTTCCAGTAATGCTGGAGCTTTGGGGAATGCGGTATACCTTTTCATTGCCATCACTCCCAGGTCCACTGTGGCACGGAGTGATAGTACCTGATAGGGTTCTATCTATGGGTCAAACAGAACTAAACTGTGTCCTTATGTTTAATTGAATTTTTTTGAAATAGGACTGTTTTGACATTTAAACTGGGTACTAATGCTAAACTGAATTGTTTGAAATAGAACTGCGTATTTACACTAAACTGAATTGTTTGAAATAGAACTGTTTTGTATGCTAAACTGAATTGCTTGAAATAGAACAGTTTTGACATTTAAACTGCGTGCTTATGCTAAACTGAATTGTTTGAAATAGAACAGTTTTTACATTTAAGTATGTATAAACGAAAAAAATTTACCTATGCTAAAGTGAATTGTTTGTAGTAGAACTGCTTATATATATGAAAATAGATTTGGTATTAAATAACCTACAATGGTTGATATGCCATAAAACCAAATCAAACCAAAAACCACTCAATGAAATTACCGATAAAAAATTTTCGTTGATGAATTTACCTAGAATCAAACAAAGCTGAAAACAAAAAAATTGTCTGGGCTTTTGTATAATGTGCTTAAAAATTTGTCGAAATACGATGTAGACTACGAAAAAATTTAAGTAATTATGATTGTGCTTGGCAGTCATATCATATGAGAGAATGAAATCCATTGCTGATTTATAACAAGAAAAGGTAATTGTCACCTTATATTTAAAATCCTATAGCGTTTGAGTAATTACGCTCAGAATTTTGCAGTTCTCTCTCATTTTTTTTCATCTAAAGCCTCAGTCGGCTGGGGCTGTAGAATACACCCACTGCTTTACTGCAGAGGGGTAAGACTCACCCTACTAATGTCCTGGATATGACACTAAACAATCTGATGGTGAGTTTCCAGTAATGCTAGAGCTTTGGGGAATGCGGAGTACCTCTTCATTGTCATCGCTCCCAGATCAACTCAGGCCCGGAGTTTGTAGCACCTGATAGGGTCCTATCTATGGGCCGAATAGAATTAAACTGTGTACTTATGCTAAACTGAATTATTTGAAATAGAACTGTTTTGACATTTAACTGTGTAAACAAAAAACTATACTTATACTATACTGAGTTGTTTGAAATTTAGTTCGCTGTTGAATGACTCTAAAAAGGTTGATACGCTGTAAAACAAAACAACCAACCAACCAATCATTAAAACCATTGACAGACAGAAACAGTTTATATCTTGTCTTTTTTTTTTTTTACATGTCTTCAGTTTCTTATTAAATATTGTCTATTTCAAAGTATAGACACTTTAAAGAACATTCTTTGTTTGAAGGTTCAAAGCAAAACTTCATAAAAATATGGAGGCGCACACAGTGTAACGGTTATCGTCAAAGTAAATAAAATCAGTCGACCAGAGTTCAAACCCTAGACACGGCTGTTTTGTGTCTCTTCGTGCTAATTCCCTTGGAAAATGCATGAAATAGTCTCTTCCCCTCCCCTCAGCTGTAAGTAAATATTAGAGAAAGCTGGGCTTTTTATCCCCGGTACGGCAATTGGTCAAGAAGAAAGGAATTCAGACCTGTAAAACTTCACTTAAAAGTTTACCTTGTGTCCAATCTTGCCAATGACAGAGAGGTCAGATAAATACAAATTTCATTTCATAAAAGTATACGAACTGCACGGCTATCAATAAACAGTAATTCTTCGTTTAACTTTCCAAATGTCGTACATAAATAAACTGGTCTTCCTGTATCCTTATTAAAAGGAGTCTTCTTCACTTGATAGGTTTATGAGTCTTAAATTTACGCCCGAATAGACGTGGGACTCATTTACAATGTCGAGCTGATTGCACGTACTCTCTCTCTCTCTCTCTCTCTCTCTCTCTCTCTCTCTCTCTCTCTCTCTCTCTAGTATAACAGTGAAAAACAACCACGCTAATGTATAAAAATATAATCTGCAAGACTATCAATAAACTGTAATTCTTTGTTTAACTTTCCAAATGTCGTACATAAATAAACTGGTCTTCTTGTATCTTTATTGAAAGGAGTCTTCACTTGATAGGTTTATGAGTCTTAAATTTACGCCTGAATATACGTGATTTATAATGTCGAGCTGACAGCGCGTACCTCTCTCTCTCTCTCTCTCTCTCTCTCTCTCCTGTATAACAGTGAAAGACAACAACGCTGATGTATAGAAATATAATCAGCTTCTTTTCTTTTCCCTTTATTACCCAAAATGTACATATGGGTGGAGTGAGGGTGAGAGTCGAACATGGGTGAGTTTGCATACACACAGAGGCGATATACGTATCTTCGGTGAAACTTGTTCTCTTCTTTCTCTACTTCCACGAGATTGGTACAGCCCCACCTTAAGGTATCAAAACCTTTTAGTTTCTCCTCGCTTATTGACTTTCGCAACTCTCATAAAGGGCCATCTTAAGGTATCGAAACAGTTTCTCCTAGCTTCTTGAGTTTCGTGAGTCTCGTACAGTGTTGTATTCTCATATACATGTTCATGTAGAAATATACATATATATATACTGGACACATACTGACGCAATGAAGAGCAGACGCAGGAAGACTTCTTTATAAAAATTTTTACCTCTCACTTTATTGCAAGGGTTCGAAAAGGCATTCTCAAGGTTTGCATGTGAGAGGGAGCTGGAGACCGAACATAACTGAAATATTTTGACCCCAAAGTTATGGCCGTCAGCGTTGTGTCTTTCTCGTTCTCCAGGACTGCTCAGCCGGAGCCCTGGAGTCAACTCTGCTGGGTGCTGGCTTTCCTTACTACACCTCGTCTATCTCCATCTCCAACTCTACTCGCCTGTGCTCCCTTCTGTTTAATTCGTTTAATTCTGTTTAATTCCTTATATTACCTTCAAACTCCCACGCGGTGATATGGACACGCCTCCATGCCTCCGAAATTTCTTCCGATATCTGGCGATCGGGATGTGTCACTTCCGCTATCTTTGGAATGGCCTGTGTGATCCTCATCGAGCGGAAATAACTGTCATGCAGTTCAAAGGTCACTCTCTTCCGGTACGTCAGTCTATGAGAGTATAATGGGATTTTTTTTTACCTCGTCCCATTTCATCAGCCAATTTCCGCCCACACGATTTCCTCTCATAACTGCCATTAGAATGTGTCACTTCCTTCCGGTGCATCACCTTGAATGGCATTTTTGGGCGGGTCAAAAGGTCAAAACATAACAACAGGACCATCTCAAAGCATAGAATCATCTTAATTTCTCTTCGCATCTGTACTTTCACAAGTCTCGTACATCTAAGGATTTTATCTACCTCTCAACCTCAGGCAGTCTGGCACATGGTCATATCCAAGAGCGATATCAGGTCTACAAGAGGTCTTCTGTGGTCTTCTTTCTCTCTGGTCTCCACTCGTCTCTGCTGATTATATAATATTTCTGACGCCCATGCTAATTCTCGTGGTCACACCTCCAGTCTGCTACATACGCGTTGCACGTGGACACGCCCACTTCTAGCGTGCCACTCACTCAATTTACGTGGCACTTCCACGGGGAAATACTGCGTCCGATTTACTTTTGGAAACAGGTGTATTTCCTGTTATGCCACCTACTAACCATATGCGGTATGTTAAAGGGATCTTCCAGTCAATATCCAATATCTTTCTATCTACCCCTCTCTCTCTCTCTCTCTCCATCAATCCCTATCGTCCATGATTCCTGGTGGGTCTTCTGGGCTCGTTCTATCGCTTGAGATGATTTTTCCCTTGTTCCGTACTGTATCTTTATGAATGTCAGACACACCTAAAAATTATCATACATTCTTCTCACACATTTGGTCACGCTTCTTCCGATTACAGAATTGAGGGAGGATCAAAGACTTGAGCAAGAGAAATCTGAAAATGATTTCAGTAGTAAAGAAAATGAGCAGCGCGAATTATAGAAGAACAAAATCAGTACATTGTTTTTGTTTTGTTTTGTTTGTTTTTGTTTTTGTTTTGTTTTGTTTTTTGTTTTTTTGTTTTTTGGGGGGGGTGTTTTTGTTTCTGTTTTGTTTTAGTTTGTTTTTTGAAAAGTGATACAATATATTATCAAAATGAAAAGGAAGCGAGAAAAATTGTTTAATTTTTGGCTAAGCAGAAAAATACAAAAACACATGAAGATGTTTTCTAACCAGAGAAAGAAAGGAAAGTTGAAATGTATGTTTTGAGTTTTGCTGAAAGTGTCCCTGGATTTGCTATGGCCAAAGCAATAGCAAAGATGGAGGTCAAAAAGGGGTCAATCAGCCTGCCAGCCAGGTGCAGGCCGATCGTATGGGAAATATCAAACTTTGAAAAATGGAAAATTTTTATTTATCTTTAAAAGACTGCAATTTGCTGGATGTGACGTGTTGGTCACATGTAGAGAGATCCACCCACTGCAGAGATAGAGGCACAGCGGGCGACACATGAAAGCGGGAGGAAACCCCTTCCACCTTTGGTGGTGAGTACTGGGATTCACCGTTGGGGTAACAGTGAGCAACAGTGAATGGAATTAATTACTGAAGATTAATTAAGGAGAAGGCCGTTGATGAGATACGCCCACTTGGAAATAAGAAAAACAATTATATAGATTCAGTTTTTGCCGAAAAGCAGACTATCAGAGAAGTTAGAATTAGTGGACAGTCGGACAGTCGAGCAGAAGTCCGGAGGCTGACCGAAGTGACCCCCCTCCACAACGCTCGGCATTTGAAGCCTTGAGCCAAACCATCTGAAACAGAGAAACGAGAATCACAAGTTAGTAACGGGAACCTGACGAACAGAAAAACCTAGCTAAACTGGAAACTGCAGAAAGACTTAGCTTTTTGGGGTTAAATAGTACCACTACTGTTCTTCTAGGAGAATGGCTTCGGCATTAAATAACCTCTAAAGGTTGATATGCCATTAAACAAAGAAACCAAACCAACAACTTCTTCTGAAGAAAGAACTGATATATAAAACAACTTTCCCCGAGAGTGTTTTCACACAGCAAATGATCTTGAGTTCCCTAAGTCTACTGTCGATGTCTCAATAGTCCTTATATATCTAAATCACTTCCCGTCCATCCATATATTCATATTTAAATTTTTACTCAATCCCCCCCTCTCTTTAATCATACTTTCTAGTCATTTAACACATTTCATCGCCATACCATCGTAACCCTTTCCAAAATAGCGGCCAATTTTAACTTGCTTAATAATTTCAAAAGTTCTCGTTCTTATTCTATCCGTCCATATTTTACTCTTTTCTCTGTCTCTCTCATTTTTATTCTTTTTTTTTTCAATTCTTTTTCACCGAGACAAAAAAAACCTTTTCATCTCTCTCCTCTTTCTTATTTTGTCCATGTCTTTCTCTTCTTTATTCCCAATATTACCCCCCCCTCTCTCTCTCTCTCTCTCTCTCTCTCTCTCTCTCTCTCTCTCTCTCTCTCTCTCTTAGTTTAAAGCCTTTTAATCCTTCAATCTCAAATTCACCAATCTCTTCACAGAATATATTGATTATCTCCTTTTAATCCTTTAAACCCTAATCTCTCTTCCTACTCTTTAGAAATCCCATCAGCGCATTAACAATGCCTATTTCTGCACCAAAAATACCTCCATGTTAATTACTGTAATCACAATTCCATATTTCTTAATCAGTATCAACATTATTATGGGATGGAGGTTTGTTTGTTTCTAATGAATAATCAGGGATACTTTGGAGTGATGTAATTTTTAGTGACTTAAGCTAGCAGTGAGTTTTATTCTTACTGGGTGTCCCATATTTCGGGCCTTGAGGCAAATAAATGACGACTGTAGTTTCTACTTCAATTACAGGCTGAATGTCATGAATTTATTATCATTTATGAACAGTGTATTTTCATTCTGCACCTTTTCCAGTTCAAAATGGGAGTAGTTCAGTTCAAAATGGGAATAGTTCAGTTCAAAATGGGAATAGTTCATTTCAAAATGGGAATAGTTCAGTTCGAAATGGAAAAATTATTATAAGTATAAATATAATATATATTTTATAAATTATTTTAGCAATAAAATTGTTAACATTTTATAATATAAAAAAATTCTTAAAGTCATTTATTAGAACACAACATCTTCTAATGCTACATCTGCAAGAATTTTAGATTGAATTCCAGCTATGAAACGATTGCATACTTCTGGTGTAACCCTTCCCAATTCTTCCTCAATTAATGAAGTCAAAGCGCTTGCCCTTTGTTCAGTAACTGACAAGCCATCTCTTCTCTCCAGTGCAAGAATACTCACAATTTTAGCAGCCAATTTCTGCTTGACGTAAGTTTTGATTAAAGACCATACTTGTTCAATCGGATTAAACATTGGACTGTATGGTCCCAACCTTAGCACTTCACATCCTAGAAATTCTTCTTCACTAAAAACTTCAATGTTTGAGTGACATGGGGCATTGTCAACAACCATCACAACTGGACCCCCATATTGTCTCTTTGCAGCTCTCAAACATTCTCGCATCCAAGACTGTGCGCTTTCCTTTCGATAACATCCTCTTTGAATTTCATGGTACACGAGGCCATGGGGAGCAATACATCCAATAACGTGAATATTGGCACCCTGAGAACCGACTGAAACTACGTTACATCGCCTACCCTTTAGAGAACGCCCATCTCTCCTGGAAATATGAAGATTAAAGTTTCTTCCATAAATAAAATGGGTTTTCCAGTTGATTGGTAATTCAATAATTTTGAACAAAATAAACTACGTTTATTTTTATTCTCAATCGAATTTGCCCTCTCGGGCACAAATCTTACAGCTTTAAGCGTATAAGTCATCATATCTAGATGCTTCGCTACTGTAGATTTGAACAATTTAAACCCAAACTGGGCTTCAATCCTTTCACTTATCACCTTTAATGTGATCCTAGGATTTTCATCCACTAGTGCTTAAATAAAATCCAAATGCACCTGTTTGACCTTACAATTTCTAGGCCCTCCTCTTGTATCAGGTTGATTTCCCTAATTAATCCAGCGATAGAAGGTGGTTTTCGGAATAGAAAGATTTTTCGCTAGGGCTTTCCAATTTCCATCCATCTCATATACCGCCAAGATACGTGCTTTCGCAGTTCTCTTGTTATCGCGGTTTGCAGTTGACCTAACCATTAGGCTAAAAGAATTTAACAAATCAATACCTTGTTGTAGCACCAAAGATATTGAAAAATTAAATTCTTTTTTATTTTAAATTTCTTATTTTGAACTGAACTATTTCCATTTTGAAATGAACTATTCCCATTTCGAACTGGAAAAGGTATAGTTGTTGTTCTTGTTTATTTTTATATTCATTTTGGCTTGTTTGCTACATCCACTTACATTTTACGGAACCCTTTTACTTTGTTTTTATAGAGTTTTGAATTTCCAGTTTGATATACTTCTATACATTTACCTCATAGCAATATGCGACACAATATCCACGTAAAGTCAAATTTAAAAGGTGTGAATTAAGAGTTTACCTTCTCCTGTTGGCCTAATGTATAGAGTGTTCACCAATGGTCCGGGAGACCGAGGTTCAATCCCAGGTCAAGTCATACCAAAGACTCAAAAAATGGGTCTTGATGCTGCCTTGCTTAACACTCAGCATTATAAGGTAAGGATCAAGGGTAAAGTGGAGCAATCCAAGGAATGGAGTAGCGCTCTCCCCTACACTTCGATGTAGTAGCTATTGAAAAGGGAGCCTTTGGATCACCCTCGACTAAGGTCACCAACTTTACTTTACTTATATATGTATATATTTACCAACCTATCCTATAGGACAGATGCATCACAAGGTCGATCGATGTAAAGCTAAGTTTAGAAGGTTTGAATTCAGAGTTTTCCTTCTCCTAGACTGGTTGCTATACCAAGGTTAAAGAACCCTGGCTTTCCTACTATTTACTCATAATTGGAGGGAGAATAGTCAGATTCGTATCTTCCCCAAGGGTATTAGCCCAATGTGAAATGTAAACAGCCTCGTCCTGGATTTGAACTTGGGTTACTGTGTTCACATTGTAAAACAATATCACCACAAACCTTGCGTTGTATCGGCATGATTTAGAAATTGTTGAATTAAAATTCAAGGTTAACAAAGACAAGGAGTAGCCCTCCGCTTCAAACAATAAATCTAGAGGCCACCTAGCCAAGAGAGCGATGCATAAACGAGTGTAAACTGGAATTAACTCTGATGTGTATGATTTGGGCAATAAAGATAAAAGATCTTTCCCTTTTCTGTTTTTTCTATTGGGGAGTGGGGCCAGACAGACTCTTTGTAAATAGGACCGTGACCGATCGTCTACGATAGTATTCATCATTTGAATTCAAATTGTTTGTACGATTACTTATGTCTATTCTGTCGTGTCTGTTTTTGTTTTGGAGTTTTTGAAATTTTTGTTTTGTTTTTTGAATTTGCTTTTAGCCATTTTGCTGCAATTACTTATGGAATGTTTTACAGCCTTATCTCTGTCTTCGTAGAGAAGACTTTTTTTTCTTATTGTTAAGAGGACATGCAAGGGCACGTGTGTACGCTCAGCCAATATTTGTCTTAATGCAATTTGCTCTAGTCTACAATGATTAGAAAATCGCGTTATTCCTTGTTATTTCAAGGATAATTTTGACCCTATTTACTAAATAAAATTGTTTAAGAAGAAAAATTGATATACGAAGAAAATATCTAGTCAGATATCGAACTAGAGATTAAGATTAAAAGAAAGGGAATAACTAGATAAATCATTGAACCTTAACAGAAAACTAGATAAATATATGGAACATAAAAGTGACAGTGATACCAATTGTAGATGGAACCCGAGAAAGAAGTATAAGAATATTGAAAAGGAGACAGTGGGAAATGTATAGAGTGCCTCAATATACGTGGGACCCATGTGACAACTAATAATGTTGTGTTCATTTTTGTTTCAGATTTGAAAATCGTATACTATAACAACTATTAATCCTCGATCACAATGCTTTGGACAAGAGAGGGAAAATATTTTGCATCACTACTTATTTGGAGACCAAATCATTCAAAACTGTCTCAAAATAGATACAACAAATAAATAGGATAATCATTTATTACTGAGACAAGAAACTAAAAAAAAAAAGATTGCATGTCCTGGAAGCTGATATATTAACAATTAAAACAAATATTGATTTGATATCTCTAACTCAAATTATGCATTTTTTACAGGACGAGTTCCAAATGACTACCATTACGCTTGTCTCAGTAATAAATCATTATCATATTAATCAGTTGCATCTATTTTGAGACACCCTGAATATTCAGGGAAGGATTGTCATCGTCTAGACCACAAACCTGATGAAATCGGTTAAAATAGTGAGGAGGACAGGCAAAAGTTACTGTCACTCAGAATTCAATGAAGGTTACCAGCTTGTGCTGGTATGGAAATCCACAGCGTGTAAGTACATAACAAGCAAATGTGGCATCTGATGCTAAGCCTTTGGGGAATGTGGAGTTCCACTACATTGCCATTATTCCCAGGTCCACTCTGAGCCAGAGTGGTAATACTTGTTAGGATCGCATCTATAAATCAAATAGAACAAGTATCCTGGGTATGAAACAAAATGGCATTTGATTGTGAGGCTTCAGTCCTCGAGCTTTGGGAAATACAGAGTACTTCTTTATTATCATTTCTTCCAGGTCCATTCAGACCCGGAGTATTAATATCTGTTAGGGTCCCAACTATGGGTCAAATAGAACTGTTTAACCATTTAACCGTGTGCAAACAAATAACTGGTGTTAATTTCAATTTTAAGTGTTGCGTAAAAAAAAATTGAAATCGTTTAACTGTGTGCAAACAAATGAGCTCTGACTTGCTTAAACTGTTCGTTTACAAATCATATACATTTGATATGTATGGCTTGTGGGTATATCATATCAACCCACATTAGCCTTTTTCGCCGTTATTAGAACCGGGACCAGTGATTGAACTCACAATGTCCAGGATATATGATTTGATGTCTTTACCCTCTCAGCCATTTGAGGGTCAAGTTCTGAATAAAGGATTAAATTCTGAATAACCAGATATTTATCAAGTACGACAAAAGGGACCTGAAGAAGGCCGAAGAATACAGCATCCGAAACGTGGTGAGTCGAACAACCTAGATGAGTATAGCAGTATATGTATAGAAAATAGCAATACTGTTTTTATTTTTCTTATTTGTTTTGTTTTGTTTTGTTTTGTTTTTTTTATTTATTTGTTTGTTTGTTCGTTTGTTTGTCTTCTTTTTTTTTCCTTAATTCTGTTAATTGATATTTTTTAATATCTGTCCCATCTTTCATTTTTACTTTTTCCTCTCCATTCCCGTCTTGTCCAAGTTAAATGCATGCTAATGGTAACCCTAAAGCGAACTATTTTGGATATTGTTTTTTTACGATGCAGGTATCATTCGGGAACCGGAAGAGTTTTGATAAATGAAACAAAGCTTTTAACCTGAACAATTTCCCTTTGTCTTTACACTATCCTGTCAGCTGAGACTGTAGAATACACCGATTACATTTCTGCAGATGGGTTAGACCCCCTGAAAAGTGTTCTGGATATGACATTGAACAGTTTGATGGTGACTCCAATCTTGAAGATTTGGGGAATGTGGAGTACCCCTTCAAAGCGATTGCTCCCAGGTCCGCTGTGATCCAGAGTGGTAGTACCTGACAGGGTCCTATGAATGGGCCAAATAGAACAAATGATTGAAGTTAAATTGTGACTGTTATATAGCAATACTTGAAACCATTTAACTGTCTGCAAAAAAGACCTCAGGCTTGTTTAAGAATGTTATCAACAAATTGTGTTTACAAGTCATCTACATATTTGATATATATGTATAAACAGGATTTGGCATTAAATAACCTACAATAGTTGATATGCCATAAAACCCAACCAAACCAAATCATATGTATTTGATATATATGTATAAACAGTATTTGGCATTAAATAACCTACAATGGTTGATATGTCATAAAAACCAACGAAACCAAATCATATATATTTGATATATATGTATAAACAGTATTTGGCATTAAATAACCTACAATGGTTGATATGTCATAAAACCCAACCAAACCAAATCATATATATTTGATATATATGTATAAACAGTATTTGGCATTAAATAACCTACAATAGTTGATATGCCATAAAACCCAACCAAACCAAATCATATATATTTGATATATATGTATAAACAGTATTTGGCATTAAATAACCTACAATGGTTGATATGTCATAAAACCCAACCAAACCAAATCATATATATTTGATACATATGTATAAACAGTATTTGGCATTAAATAACCTACAATAGTTGATATGTCATAAACCCAACCAAATCAAAGCGAACATTAGTCCTTACATTTTTTTTCACAGCAGATCATTTTCTACCAATAATTATTTTTTAATTAATTTTTTACTCTTTGTTCACTTTTTCTACATTATTTCTTAATTCTCTTATTTTTCACTAAATCATCTTTAAATATTTCCTATCTCCTCGTTTTTTGATATCTCACCTCTCCCAATATACTTTTTCAAAACTTCAAATCCCCTTTCCTCCATTTCCTAATCCAATAATACTTTATCTGCTTCGCTAAGACCCACTTTGTCTCACTCTTATTTCTACCTGCCCAGACAACAAGGGCTGTAAAATACGCTTATTAAAATTTTGCAGAGAAGAAAGATTCTCCCCTCAGATCTGACACTCCATCATGGTTAGGCTTTAATCCAAGAGCTTTAAGATATGTGGAGGTTATTTCCATTACTTCTAGGTCCACTCTGTCTCGGAGTGGTTGTACCTTGTAGGGTCCCCTCTATAGGTCAAATAGTACTATCTCATCATTAATTTATTTTCCTCAGCACGTGCAGAATGCGACACAAAGTCAATATTTCGGCGGAGTCTGATAGGTTTGAATTTAGAGTTTTTATTCTCTTAGACCGGTTGCCATGCCAAAGTTAAAGAGTATAGTCTGCCATACTATTTACCCATAAATGGTGGGAGAATAGTTGGATTCATATCTTTTCCAGGAGTATTAGGGCTATGAAAAATGCAAACAGCTTCGTCTAGGATTTGAATTCGAGTCTCCGTTTCCATTTTTAACAACGGAAACAAGTGCACGATGGGTGCCTCCATCATTTAATCATTTACTCTACAAGAAACCATTTAACTGTGCGCAAACAAATGATTAATGTTAAATTGAAATATTAGTATTACATTGTAATACTTGAAAGCATTTAACAAATGAACTCTGGCTCGGTTAAAAGTAATGTTACCTACAAACAACTCGCTAACAAATCATATATATTTAATATATATGTATAAACAGGATTTGGCATTAAGTAACCTACTAGGGTTTATATGCCACAATACACAATTAAACAAAAACATTTAAAGTTTACCCTCTTCAATTTCCTTTCTCACTTTAACATTAATTTTTTTTTGGGGGGGCTCTATTTCTAAATTTCTTATTTGCTCTAAAATTTTCTCCCTTCCCCTTCATCCTTTCCTTCCTTTCTTTCTTTCTTTCTTATTTTCTTTTCAACTGACTTTCTTTTTATTTCGTTTTTTCTTTCTTTCTTTCTTTCTTTTCGACTGACTCTATTCCTTTCTTTCTTTCTTTTTTTCTTTCTTTCTTTCTCTCTTTTCAACTGACTATATTTCTTTCTTTCTTTCTTTTCAACTGACTATATTTCTTTCTTTCTTTCCTTCTTTCTTTCTTTTCAACTGACTCTCTTTCTTTCTTTCTTTCTTTCTTTTCAACTAACTATATTTCTTTCTCTCTTTCTTTCTTTCTTTCTTTTCAACTGACAATATTTCTTTCTTTCTTCCTTCCTTTCTTTCTTTTTATTCTCACTATCTTTACACTTGTCCGCCTGTGTTATTGTATTATTTTTTCTCTCTTTCTTTTCCTCTTTTTCATTTCTTTCTTTTTTTCCTTTCATTTATTTTCCTCTCTCTCTCTCTCTCTCTCTCTCTCTCTCTCTCTCTCTCTCTCTCTCTCTCTCTCTCTCTCTTCTTTCATCCAATTTCCTTAGGCTTTTGTCACAAGCGTTTTCAGCCGAGTCTCAGAGCAAAAGGATCACGCTAATGAGCCAGTCGACTCGGACCAGTTCCATTCATCGACTTGAATGCATGTCGTGACAAGTAAAGACGAAGCAAAACATTCAAAATTACTGGCCACTTATGACGGAATCTCTTCACCATTCACATCTCTTCTCGACATCAACAAAAACACTTTGCCGGCAACGGTTCATATCAATATGCAGGCTAATGGGGTTGAATTTCGTATGACTTGCACGATTCTTAAAACGACAGGGGTTAACTCTTGAACACAACTTAGATTAAAGTTAGATTTGAAGATGTAAAAAAGAAATGGAAAAAAGTGGAACACCAAAGAAAGAAAGAAAGAAAGAAAGAAAGTTGAAAAGAAATATAGTCAGTTGAAAAGAAAGAAAGAAAGAAAGAAAGAAAGAAAGAAAGAAAGAAAGAAAGACCGTTGAAAAAAAAGAAAGAAAGAAAGTCAGTTGAAAAGAAAGAAAGAAAGAAAGAAAGAAAGAAAGAAAGAAAGAAAGAAAGAAAGAAAGAAAGAAAGAAATATAGTCAATTGAAAAGAAAGAAAGAAAGTCCGTTGAAAAGAAAGAAAGAAAGAAAGAAAGAAAGAAAGAAAGAAAGAAAGAAAGAAAGAAAGTTGAAAAGAAATATAGTCAGTTGAAAAGAAAGAAAGAAAGAAAGAAAGAAAGAAAGAAATATAGTCAATTGAAAAGAAAGAAAGAAAGAAAGTCCGTTGAAAAGAAAGAAAGAAAGAAAGAAAGAAAGAAAGAAAGAAAGAAAGAAATATAGTCAGTTGAAAAGAAAGAAAGAAAGGAAGTCCGTTGAAAAGAAAGAAAGAAAGAAAGGAAGAAAGAAAGAAAGAAAGAAAGATAGTTGAAAAGAAAGTCCGTTAAAAAAAAGAAAGAAAGAAAGAAAGAAAGAAAGTCAGTTGAAAAGAAAGAAAGAAAGAAAGAAAGAAAGAAAGAAAGAAAGAAAGAAAGAAAGAAAGAAAGAAAGGGATACAACTTATGAAATAGTAAGCGAAACAAAAGACAAATATAGCTAACTGGGAAAAAAAGGTTAGTAATGATACGAGAAATGAAAGAAATAGAAAAGAAATTGAGAAAATAGAGATATAGAGATATGAAACAAAAAGGAAGGGGAAAAAAGGACGATTAAAGCAAATGAACGAAAAAGAAAAGAAAGAAAATTTGAACATTATTAGTGGAAAAGAAAAAATGAATAGGGTAAATAAAAGGAATCGAAAGCCAAAAATACGATCGTGGGTAGTTGAAAAAGAAAGAAGGAAGGAAGGAAGGAAGGGATAGAAAAAAGAGTGTATCATAAATTCATATTTAGTGAAAAGAAAAGAAAAATATGAAAAAATTAAAATTTGTGTATATTTACATGCATAACTGATGTCTTTTAGATTTTTCTGTATTGAGCATATGCACGATACCATTTGTGCATATGAGTGTATACATCTCTCTCTCTCTCTCTCTCTCTCTGTATGCGTGTCTGCGTTTGTATGTCAGCGTCTTTGTATTGCCACTTGTCTTATCAAAATCATAGATGTGTTAGAAAGCGTTTTTACGAATGTAACAACGCAATCTCTATTAAGCAGACAACTGAAGTATTTGACTGGACGCAAATCTTGATACTTGACTCAGGGATTTCATTTTTAAAAGAAATTTGAATTTTGATCAATTTTAATTGGTTTTATGGTTTTCTTTTTTAAATTTACGTCGGTTTGTCTTAATTCTATTATCAGTGAGGCGCGCTTGGTGTGACGCTTATCGCCGTAAAAAATGAACTCTGTGACACGAATTCGAATTCTGGACAGGTTGTTTGTGCTTCGCTCCACGTTAATGCATTTGGGAAAGGCATGAATTCCTTAAACTTAGAACGACGCTTAGTATAAGAAAAGGACAACTCTTAATTTCAATCACCGATACTCTACTAAAGAAGGCACTCGTGGTATAATGGTTTTCGTCATTGGAAATGGATACGGTGAAACAAGTTCAAATCTTAAACAAGGCTGTTTTCCTTTCACATAGAGCTTATAACCTCGTAAAAGGCACAAATCCAAGTATTCTTCCTCCACTTCTGGGTCGAGCAGATTGGGTTCTTCAACCTTGGTATGACAACAGCTCTAGATGAAAGAAAGCTCTGAATTCAAACCTTTTAAACTCTGCTTAAAAAAGTAACCGTATATCACATCCTGCTAAAGCGGTGGGGTTAGTAAATACATACATAGACTCCGGCCGCCTAAGGTGGTGTAATGGTTAGCAAGGTAGATTAGCAAACCTTCACGAGTGAATTCGAGTCTCATTGAGTGCTGCATTCATTTGACCTTGCGTCATGTCTAAGCAAAAGGCTAAGTAAATTACTACATACATATACTTCGCCTAAAAAACTGACCTTATGTCGCATTCTGTCCATGGCAGAGGGGATACGGTAAATATTAACGTTATTATTAAAGACATTTAAGTATTTAGATGTTTATTTATTTCATTTCCTTTGTTGTTGCAATGTTCACCATTTTATGTGCATTGAAAGATTTTTTCATATCAGCAAATTTTTGAAAAATATCCGATTGCAAAAGAATTTTGTCTAATAAAGTTCATCTATTTTTCTCTACTATTTGTTCTTCATAACGACACAGATTTTGATAAGATTTTGTTTTTCTTGCATGTTATGTTTTTTTTTTTGTTTTTTATTGTTTGTTTGTTAATTTTTTTTTTTTTTTTTTTTTTTTTTTTTTTTGCTTCTTGGGTGTCTGACATTTTCTAACTTGAAATTTTTTACAAAATAAATAAATAATAAATCCAATAGTAGACAAAATTAAGAAAATTGTTGTGCCAAATGAATGAAAAGCGAGCAGAAGAGTCTGACGTGTATAAAACAAAAGACAAATAAAATCTTTATTAAACCAAACAAATCGAGTAGCTTATGTTAAGATTTCTATGAACATAAAGAGACGTATCAGTAAATATTTTCTCCTCTCTGGATTTGTTTTTGGTTTCTTTGTTTAATGGTATATCAACCTTCGTGGGTTATGCCAAAGCTATAAAATTCTACATGTACACCTGTTTAATTTCGCCGGGAAAATTTTTCTTATATATATATATATATATATATATATATATATATATATATATATATATATATATATATATATATATAGATTGTGATTTAAACTAATTAGATTCTCAGAGTCATGGCAAATTTTTCTTTTCGAAAAAAAATTATTTTACATTTTATAAGGGTGTTCACTTTCACATTTATGTCAATTAATTATCAGAACTAAATTAAAACTAAACAAGTACTGAGAAACATTCTTGCAAGGATCTTGTTAGTGATAGGCAATAATTAGCTAATTAGCAACAATGATTATTACTAGAAATTATCATTGCTTACTCATCAGTAATTAAAGAAAATGTATCTGTATTAAATAACCTGAAAGGGATTTTAACTTTTATAAAACTCATCAACAACAAGCTTAAAAAGGTTGGGGAAAAAAGAATCAAAGAATAATAAGTTTCTGAAAATTTACTAGATACACCACTGGTATATATATATATATATATATATATATATATATATATATATATATATATATATATATATATATATATATATATATATATATTCTTTCATTAAATCTATCAACGTTCGAAGCATAAAAATGGCTTTATACTGAAAAATGCAATAAGTAGACGATACCCCACACAAACGAATACGGACGTTGACTACGCTGATGACATTATGCTACTGGCAAATACACCCGCCCAGCCAAATAACTGCTGCATAAACTGGAAAAGGCAACTGGCGGTACTTGACTTCCCAGTCAATACGGACAAAACAGAGTACGTGTATTTTAATAAAAATCAAAAAAGAAATATCTCCACCCTAACAGGTGGCTCCTTGAAACTAGTGGAAAAATTCACCAACCTCTGAAGCAGCGTCTCATCTACTTAAAAGGAAATCAATACGCGACTAGCTAAGGCATGGTTAGCGATTGATAGGCTATCGATTATATGGAAGTCAGATGTATCCGATAAAATAAACCATAATATTTCCCTAGCAGCAGTCGTATCCATATTACTATATGGATACAACACATGGACACTGACTAAGTTTTATATAATAACCGAGGGATTTCGGTTCATGCCTTTGAGTTTAGTTAGGCTGAGAACCTTTCGGCTCAGTACATGGGTTAGTTAAGTGCAACATTGAGGCAGGTGTTAACGCGGGCGCGCTCGGGCGGAGGAGGTGTCACTCAGATGTCATAATAGTCCGAGACGAAACGGGGTGACAGGGTGCGGGTGACGTCACGTACCGAAAGCACGCGGAGTTTTGTGTGAGATTTGAAGAAAGTTAGAGTTGAGAATTAGACGCCAAACGAAAAGGATCGACTTTTGGAGCTCGCAGGCGCGTGGCGAATTTGCGTCCTATGGGGGGCTGCTCGAGACAGGGGCCAAATGAATAAGACAGCATAGAAGATTGTGTCCCTCCTCCTTACTTCGAAACCTTTAACTCGTGGTGTAGTCGTTATCGTCGTAGGAAATGGACACGGCGACACGAGTTCAAATCCTGGACGAGACTGATTGCATTTCACATAGCACTAATACCCTTGGGAAAGGTATGAATCCAATTATTCTCCCTCCAGCTATGGGTAAATAGTAGGACAGACTAGGTTCTTCAGCCTTGGTTAGGCAACTAGTCTAGGAGAAGGAAAACTCTGAATTGAAACCTGTTAAACTCCGCTTAAAAATTGACCTTGTGTCATATCCTGCCCGAGCGGAGGGGTTGGTAAATAGTAACTCAAAGTTAATAAAAAGAATTCGTACCTGAACAAGAAGTCGTTACGTGTTTTCGAATTCCGAGATTCCTATGTTCTTTATATGTTCTATCGTTATCAACATTCGATGTCCATTTCACCCATTTCGCACATGGCCATATTCGTGTGTATGGCTATGTAACATAAGTGCATGGAGAAAAAGCTTGACGACAATTGCACAAGAATGCTACGAGCCATATTGAACAAATCCAGGCAGCAATATCCCACAAAACAGCAGCTGTATGGTCATCTACCTCCCATCTCTTAAACAATTCAAATCTGACGAACAAGACATGCATGACACTGCTGAAGAAGTAAAGACGTGCTCATAAGCGACGTTCTCCAGTGGACTTCTTGACACGGACGAGCAGGTGTTAGATATCCCGCTAGAACCTATCTACAACAACCCTGTACAGATACAGGATGTAGTCTAGAGGACCTGCCGAGTGTGATGGACGATAGAGACGAGTGGCGAGGGAGAGTCAAGGAAATCAGTGCTCACGGCATGACATGATGATGATGAGATAGATAGATAGATAGATAGATAGATAGATAGATAGATAGATACTCTCTATTGATCATGCCTTACACATCACATGAAGCTTAAAGTAGATGTTTTGAACATTTATTGACATCTTAATATTTTAGGCTTTATAGCAGCACATTCAGGATTATATATATATATATATATATATATATATATATATATATATATATCATACACTAATGATGACTAAGGCATAACTGAGGAGCTACCCAAAAGTTTCACAGTGTTTCTCATGTCCCACGTTGTTGGTTGGTTGTTTGGGTTTTATGGCATATCAACCTTTGAAGGTTATTTAACGCCAAATCCATTTTTTGTACAAATAATTAGTTCTATTTTAAACAATTCAGTTTAGCATGAGTACACAGTTTAATTGTCAAAAACATTTCTATTTCAAGCTATTCAGTTTAGTCAAACAGTTCTAATTCAGTTTAGTATAAGTATAGATTTTGTTTACTCACAGGTAAATGTCAAAACAGTTCCATTTCAAACAATTCAGTTTAGCATAAGTATGCAGTTTAGTTCTATTTAACCCATTGATAGGACCCTATCAAGTGCTACCATTCCGGGCCAGAGTGGACCTGGGAGCAATGGCAATGAAGGGGTGCTCCGCATTCCCCAAAATCCTACAACCTCACCATCAGATTGTTTAGTGTTATATACAGGACATTTGTTGGATGGTGTGAGTCTCACCCAACTGCAGAGAGGCAGTCGGTATATTCTACAGTTCCAGCCGACTAGGCAACCATATCCCATGTATTTACTCCACCAGGAAATAAACAATTTATCTTTCTATCGATTTTCAGGAAGTCATTTCGCGCCCTAAGTTTCCCAAACTTTTGGGCCTGACACATGAGTTGTCATTTTAATCGTCTGTGTATGCGTGTGTGTGTATGTGTGTTGGGGGGGGGTCATAATTGTACATAACGGTTATTAAACAGAGTAAGCATAAAGTCAAGTGATCGAATTAACGAAATTCTTTCTCCTTCCCGACAAATGTTTGCGTAAACTTGTTTTTAAGTTTCCCCTTTCCTAATCTGGCGTCTAACATTTATTGATAAACATGTGAATCCTCTCTCTCTCTCTCTCTCTCTCTCTCTCTCTCTCTCAGTCTTGCTTTCGTTATTTGTTTTCACACGATTAAAATTCATTTCCATCCCCGCCATCACCATTTTATTTGCCGGGTTTGTTTATCCACACTATTTTTTTTTTTTTTTCGTGCCATCAAACGCTTATAAAGATTGTTTCTTTTGTAACCTGTTTTTTTTTTTACGCTATAGTTTTCAGCTAGTTGCTTCTGGCATTGCATATTTCTCAAACGAGATTTTCTTTTCCGTAGCCCCGTTTATGAATCACTTGAAAAATATGTCTCTTTCTTTAAAGGCGATTGCTGGCAATTTTTAATAATCTTGTAGTTTTGTTTACTCAATCTTCAACATATTTCCAGTTTGACTGTCATTATATTTGTTTGTTAGCTCTTATGGAGAAATTGAAAGACCGTTTTACATTCAATAATGTTTACTTGATATTTTACAATATACATGAACATATGTAATTACTGTCTTTAAGGGATGTGATATATACGGAAAGAGTGCTTGATATCTGGAATAGAGCATATATACAGTCTAACACTAATACATTGGATAGAGTCATTGATAATTTCCGTTTTAGTCAAATATTTTTTTATTTATGAATAATTAAACAGTGAATCAATTTCAAACAATAGTATATTCGCCATTAATACAAATAACCTCTTGCCATTTATCGTGTTGTTTATTGATTCATTTGGTATCGAACTCAAATTTTCCACAAACATTTTCCCTTGATCTTCTCGAGAAAACTTTTTGTCATTCAGAGCATTTGGCTGAGAAAGAAAAATATGGAAATCCCAAGCTGCAAAGTCTGGTGGATATGGTAGAGAGGGGAGAACGGACAAGTTTTAATCAGATATTTTTTCTTGCGTTACAAGGACAAGCACAAAGCTTTTCTTATTGACGAATACGGGACGTTTCCTTTGAAGACACGTTGTAGCTGTTTAGGGTATACGCTTGTACTGAGTTTCTGATTACAGTTTAAAAACTCAAAATTGATAATACCGTGGTCATCCCACCTTACACACAGAATATTTTTTATTTCATGTAGTTTCGCCTACGGGGAATGCTGCAGAGATAAATCCTCGTAAATATAAATCCTTTTGCATTAAAGATTGCCATACAAAAAAACATTTTCATCGCCTGTAATGATATTCCTATGAAACGGCTCATTCCTCCGACGTGAACGAAGGCTTCTCACTATAGATATACGATCTTCTTTATCTTTGCCATTATGAGTAAGAGGAACCCAAACGCCTAGCTTGCTCACTTTTGCTATATTTTTCAAGTGGTGGCAGATTGTGGATTGGGATATGTTGATGTCAAGTACTAATTCTCGAGTACTTTAGCGCGGATTGTATAACGCCAATTATCTTAAAACATTTTGATCGTGGTTTGATGAGCGTCCTGGTCTGGGTTCATCTCACATTGACGAATTACCAGAACGAAACTTTTAAAACCAGTTTTAGACTCGACAGTCAATAATGATACTTTAGCCAAAAACACAGGAAAATTTTTGACTGTTTCTGTAATGTTTTGGTTATTCTTTAATTCCTTCTAAATTACCTGTTTTATACGTACTTTTAGTTTCTCTATTTTACAGGCATGAGTTCGTCGTTTAAATAATAATGTGCACTCTTTCAATACTGAAATAAGAATGATCAATGAAGGCGCTCTTTGATCAGATAATTACTAGTTACGTTTAAAACACCAGAAGTTTGAAGTATTTGGTAACAATTTGCTTTTAAATAACAGAATTTTTTTATGACTCAAACCAATACACACACACACACACACACACACACACATATATATATATATATATATATACAAAAGCAGTATGAAACAAGAAATCAAAACCACGTATTCCATCGAAACAATTTCACACATTCTTTATTCTGGCATTCCTTTATTCTGGTACATGAAAAGTATGAAATACAAAACGAAATGGGTTTTATATCACCAAAAATTCAGGAAGTATGCAAAAAAATTGATTTCACATATACCAATAAGCTTAGAATTCTTTAAATTTGTTCTTTCTTTCATGTATATATATTAGGTTATTTGGAAAATACGTTCCGATTTTGATATAAATTCTTTAAATTCTGTTCTCACGTATACTTTTAATGGACGTTGTATAAAGAATTCGCATGTTTAAGGATTAAAGTTATCTCTTTGTCAATTTTCTCTATCTTTTTTTCAAAATTTAATTTTGATCATGAAATTGAAAAAAAGAAATGATACGTTTAAATTATCTTTTTTTTTTTTTTTCATGAGATCGAACCTGGTCATAATCCTTCTCAAACGACTGCCAATATCAAGAGAGCATAGGGTGAAGGATCTACTTGAGATCGGAAATTTTCTTTGAGGACTTATAAATCTTGAAGATTAAGAGAGTAGAAATGCATGTTATGTTAAACAAAATACGACCGGCACTAGTTAATCGATGCAGTCCAATTTTATTTAATGACTATGCTCGGCCACATGTGGTCTGGATGATATTGCCCGGCCACATGTTGTCTGGATAACACTGCAGAAACTCATTGACAAGGGATATGAGACTTTTTCACATCCACTATATTCTTCTTATCTCTCGATCACCGACTAACATTTACGCCGAAAAACATTCTGTTTTACAGGAGAAATAGAAACTGCATTTAAAGATTTCTTTAGAGTTGTACCATTCCGGCATATACAAACTTGTTAATCGATGTCAAACATACAGGAATATTCTGTGATCAAACTTTGACTGATTAAAAATCGAATAATTCCTATAAACTAGTTAATTAGTGGCAAACATGCAGGGGTGATCAGTGATCAAACTTTGACTGATTAAACACTATGTTTAAATTGAATTTTTCATAAACTTGTTAGTCGATGGAAAATATGCAGAGATGTTCAGTGATCAAACTTTGACCGATTAAACACCGTTTAAATTAATTATTACATAAATGGATGGCAAACATACAGGGATGTTTAGAGATCATACTTTGTCTGATTAATCACACTTTAAATTCGTGATTTCTGGAATTAAAGATTTTTCTAAAATCGGTCATTATTTTTCGAACATTTATATATAACGAACATTGGAAATTTTTGCAAGAGTTTTTGCTAAGTCTATTGTATGCCATTTTTTTTTTTTTTTCTTTTTTTTTTTTTTTCTTTTTTTTTTCTTTTTTGTTTTTTTGTTAATACTGCAAATATATATATTTGCCGGATGGTTGTAAAAGCGTGAAACCATTATTTGCAAAATGAGGCTTGAATTTCTGTGTTCAACTGCCTATATATGCTGTATTCCCGATATCGAGCACTCTGTCTAGATACCCCAACTCTTAAAGATTGTAATTATATATATATATATATATATATATATATATATATATTCGCTGAAGTGCCAGTGTACGACAGGTAAAAGGTCAAGATTTGGGCTGCTAATAATTATAACGATAGTCAATAGAGGGTTACCTTTTTAGCATTTTTTAAAAATGAGTTTAAATTCAAATTTTCATTGAAACGGATACATTCTTTTTTAAACATCCTTTATAAAAGTAAAAAAGTTGGCGACCGTAGTCGAGGGCGACCAGAATGCTCCCTTTTCAATAGCTACGACACTGAGGTGTAGGGGAAGGCGCTACTCCTTTCCCTGGATTGCTCCACTTTACCCATGATATGTAATACTGAGTATTAAGCAAGGAAGTATCAAGTAACATTTTTAAAGTTTTTGGTATGACGCGACCAGGGATTGAACCCAGGTTTCCCGGACCATTGGCGAACACTCTGCCCACTAAGCCAATACTTGAGTAAAAATATTGAAGATATTCTTATTTTAGAATATCTATTTAAGTTATTATATTATATTACTAAGCTATTATATTAATTTTTTTTTTTTTTTTTGTAGTTTGTAAAAACGCAACTATACAGATCTAACCGACTACAAAAGGATTAAAAACAACCTTGCAGCCATTCAGAATCTTTAGTTAAATGAAAGGGGGAAAATCTTTGAAGAATGAATGCAATAAAAAGCAAGAGGGAAGAAACAGGAAAATATGACGGAGAGTAGATGAAAGAATATTTGTTAAGAAAGTTGTTATGGAGCAATCCTGTTATAAGAGTTTGTAGTGCGGCATGGAACAAGGAAACATACTGTCTTGCTAATGAGTGTTAAGTTGAAACGATTCTTGGATAATTCACCGAATTAATAACAGTCAGGAAAATCTTTAAAAACCACCATCAAAAACCAATTAACTGAAGAGCCATCTTCAGTCTTTATTGGCGGTGACTCTCTCAAAATGAAGGCTACTAACCTTGAGATGTGTCTTGAGTATTTTACCAACGAACGAAAGTTTTTTTTTTTTATTTATTTGTGTATGTGTTGGTTATTTTTTGTTTTATTTCATTTTTTATTTTTTTATGTTATTATTTTTTTTCAATAATTATGTTCTCATTTGCCAAGTGGTCTTCACTTAATACGCAGTCTTTTAGATAGAGAAAAAAATTCTACGATCTCCATATAGTATAAATAACATTTTAAACAATGTTCTCACTTTTTATTCATTTTCCCATTTATCTTTTTATATTATCTGCCTGGTCTTTTATCATTTCCAGGTTACCACTTCCCTAGCTTTTCCAAATTTGACCTGGTGGCAGAGGAAGGATCTTATTTCTTCCCATCTCCAGAGATATACTAATAGAACTCTAAATTGGTTAGTTAATGAAAGATTTACAAAAAAAAATTCTTAATGAATTTACGAACATCAAATAATACCTTAGTTTTCTTTTAGAACAACAGGAAGGTGGTGCTTGATAAGTAAAGCACCAGCGTCAAGGCATGATATCTTTCATTTATTTAACAAGTATAAAAGTCATCTGAAAGATTTTACAAAATATAGAGTGGTAGCGGTTGCGTTGGGTTGATTTGGTTAGTTTTATGTCATGTCAACCCTTGCTTGGTTATTTGATGCCTGAGTGAACCTTCTTTTTCTTTTTTAAGCAGGTATACGGGTTCAAGTAAATATTCGTTTTTTTAATATTTTTATTTCTTTGCACACTTATATAGTTTCATGCATTCCTATCTTATACTATATAGTTTTATGATTTAAAAAATTTCAGATTTTATACAAATAATTTCTGAAAAGATCTATTTGACCCATAAATGTGACCATAACAAGAACTATCACTCTGGGTCAGAGTTGACCTGAGAGTAATTGCAATGAAGGGATGACGATTCTCTCCCCCACCCCGATCTACAGAACTGGAGCTTCCCGACCAGTTTAGTTTCCTACTCAGGACACCCTTTTTTCGGGGAGAAGCAAATCTCAACATCTGCTCGGGATGCAGTCGAGATGAGTGGTTGTGCGTATGTATAGTCAGTGGTACTTTTTTAGTTTGGTTTCTTTCATGTGTGGCATGTCAACTTCCGTGGGTTATCTAATGCCACAGCCATCCTTGTATATGGACAGTAGTAGTGCTATTTAACACATAGTGGAAGGAATAGCGAGGTTGATAATTTTCCTCAGGGTATTAGTCCGAAAGCGAACCTAGTAGCGTGACTGGAATTCGAACTCACTTACTAGATGTCGTAATCAAGCATATTAGCCATTACACCACGCTGTTGTATAGCAGCAAAGGACGACAATGCTGATGTCTAGAAATATTAAATGCTTCTTTTCTTTTCCTTTTTTCTCAAAAGGTTTTTTCTCAAAACGTTTTGTTTGAGTCAAGGTGATGCAGTCATACAGTAGTACCGACACGGGCACAGCTTGAAAGAAATACCATTAATTTGTTTTAGATAGAGGTTGTTGTAGTTTTCGCTGAAAAATTAGCTACTCTTATTGTTCATATTTAGAATATCAATATGTTTATTCAACAGAACTGAGAGTGTCCCCGTGGTGTAATGGTTAAAACTGAGGAATCGTAGTACGCGAGTTCGAACTCCAGTCGCGCTATCATGATCACTTTCGGAAAAATACTCTTGGGAAAGGTATGAACCCTCTTCTCCTCCCATCTCTGGGTTAAATAGTACCACTACTGTCCCTCTAAAAGGATGGATTTGGCATTAGATAACCAGAGAAAATTGATATCCCATTAAATAACAAACAAAAAGATCAAAAGAACTTTTATATATCCACATTCAAACCAACCAAAATAATCTTGATTTTTCGCCTGATATTTTTAGATATCGATACGCCAAAAACTACAAACCTTTAAATCCCTTACAATAATATTATTTTCCATGTGACCCATATAGTTATCATCGCGCCAAAGAAATCCCATACGTATTAGAATTTCTCGCTACGATCTGGCCTTTTCATCGGATATTGTAAATATCCCCAAAGAAATTCTACCTTTGTATCATTTCATATAACCCATATTGATACTGTTGTGGAGGCGCTCGTATTGAAATGGTTATCGCCATAGGAAGTGAACTCGGGTCTCCTGGACGAGGCAGTTTGCATTTCAAATAGGGCTAATACCATCAGAAAATGTATAAATCTAATTGTTCTCCCTTCATAGAGGTAGAATAGAGCAGCCTGGGTTCTTTAACCTTGGTATGGCCACCAGCCTAGCAGAATAACTTTGAATTCAAAGCTATTAAACTCGGCTAAAAATCGGCTTTATATCACATCCTGCGCGTAGCAAACGGGTTGGGTAAATATTTATCGCTGTTGTTATGCCAAATACGACTATGCACAACGATTTTGACTTCCTTATGATCCATATACTCGACCTGGGATTGAACCCCGGTCTCCCGAGCCATTGGCAAACACTCTACTCATTAGTAGTTTTCATTAGTTTTCGTCGTAGTTGATAACCATAAAAAAAATTTGGAGACAAACTTTTTTTTTTTTCTTCATTATACAACGTGTGAAAGCACGTGCGATACCCTAGCCTCATCAGCCGCCAACCAGGGTGATAACACAGTTTCGGTAGCTCAAGGCGGTACTGCCACCCCTGGCGCTACCGAGCAGCTTTTGCCACCGGATAGGGTATTTAAAAGAAATATATATCTATGTATACACAAGATCAACTAAAAGCAAACAATATAATGTAATGTCTGCTTTTAGTTGACCTTGTGTATACATAGATATATATTTCTTTTAAATACCCTATCCGGTGGCAAAAGCTGCTCGGTAGCGCCAGGAGTGGCAGTACTGCCTTGAGCTACCGAAACTGTGTTATCACCCTGGTTGGCGGCTGATGAGGCTAGGGTATCGCACGTGCTTTTACACGTTGTATGATGAAAAAAAAAATTAATAACTATAAAAAAAATTTGGAGATGAACTCTTTATTCAATCAACGTGGTTGGACTGTTCTCATTTTGCGGTACATACCTTTGAATTCCTCATACCAGTTAATTCGACTTTTCAGTTGTTTCGCCCTTGTTATAGAATTTTATTTTCGATTACAGAAATGTTGCAATTTTATTTTTGGATATAGCTTCAATACTTTAGAGCTTTGTAATAAATATAACTAAATAACACCCGTTTCATTGAATATTGTTCCACAATAAATGATAAAATCTTGGTATGGGTTTAGAATTTGGTTTAGAAGAAAATGAACTTTTTTTAATTGTTCAAGGTATACTTATTTATGGGTGTTAGTGTAGTTGTCGTTGCACTATGTAAATTCTAACTTTATACATTCCTATTTCTGATAGTGATACCAATCACATTAGGAGTAATTAGAACAATCCCGAAGAACTAGAAAAAGGTGAAGGGAAACTGATGAGAAACATTGAGAAATCGGCTAGAATATTGAGGAGGGTCTTGGAGAGCTGAAGATACTTGCTGTCACACGGACATCTGTCCCCCCAGCTATGGGTTAATTAGTACTACTACTGTTCTTCTAGAAGGATTGTGTTGGCATTAAATAACCCATGAAGGTTGATTTACCATTAAACAAAGAAATCAAATCAAATCGGACTTTCGTAAAGACCACCAGTTACTACGAAGGTGGAAAATTGATTAATAGTTAATACGTCTATTCACCAGGTTGGCTGGTTGGTTGGTTGATTGGGTTTTATAGCATATCAACTTTTGTTGGTTATGTAATGCAAAATCCATCTTTATACAAATAATCAGTTCTGTTTCGAGCAATTTGTTTTAGCATGGGTACACAGTTTAATCATCAAAAACATTTATATTTCAAGCTAATCAGTTTAGTCAAACAGTTCTAATTCAGGTAATTCAGTTTAGAATAAGAGTAGATTTTATCCACACATAAATGTAAAAATAGTTTTATTTCAGATAATTCAGTTTAGCATAAGTACGCAGTTTAGATGTCAAAGCATTTCTATTTTGAGCAATTCAGTTTAGCATAAGTACGCAGTTTAGTTCTATTTGACCCATAGATAGGATCCAATCAGGCGCTACCACTCAGGGCCAGAGTGGACCTGGGAGCAATGGCAATGAAAGGTTACTCCACGTTCCCCAAAGCTCCAGCATTACTGTAGCCTCGCCATCAGATTGTTTAGCTTCATATGCAGGCCACACGTAGGCGGGGTCTTAACTCCTCTGCAGAGATGCAGTTGGTGTATTCTACAGCCCCAGCCGAATGGGAAAGCCTATTAACCAAGCAAATATACTGAAAAATTAGACTATTGCCAATCCTGACGCCAAAGGAATACAAAAACACGATAGGACAAGATCAAGCAGTATATTTACAGGAAGATATGGTTTGGTTTGGTTTGTTGGGTTTTATGGCATATCAACCACTGTAGGGTATTTAACGCCAAATCCATTTTTATGTAAATAATCTGTTCTATTGAAAACAGTTCAGTTTAGCATTAGTGCACAGTTTAATTGTCAAAAACCTTTCCATTTCTAACTATTCAAGCAGTTATATGTAATAATTCAGTTAAGTGTAAATACAGTTTTCATGTCGAAAAACAGTTCTATTTGAAATAATTCAGTTAAGTATAAGCACGCAGTTTAAGTGTAAGTATGGTTTAATTGTCAAAAACATTTCTATTTCAAGCTATTCAATTTTCTCAATTCATTTTAGCATAAGTATGCTGTTAGTTCTATTTAACCCATAGATAGGGCCCTATCAGGTGCTACCACTCCGGGCCAGAGTGGACCTGGGAGCAATGGCAATGAGGGGGTACTCCGCATTCCCCAAAGCTCCAGCACTGCTGGAACCTCACCATCAGATTGTTTAGTGTCATAACCAGGACACTCGTTAGGGGGGGGTCTTACCCCTCTGCAGAGAAGCAGTCGGTGTATTCTACAGCCCCAGCCGACTGGGCAACAGGAAGATATGTCAATATTATTGTGTACCACATGATAAAAAAATGGTATTTTCGTTGCAAATGCCATGCTAGAGAAATACTACACCAGTGAATCTTGCTCAACGATCTTGTTTCATTGCAAAAGCCGCCTTTTTTCTTTTTCTGTCAGTAATTTCCATTATTAAACCTTCCACTTCTTTACATTGTTTTCAGCTTTTTTTATTATTTTTCTACTTCACTACTTCCTACTTCCTCTCACATCGCCGCAAACTCTCCACCAAACTGAAACGTAGCTCATAAAAACTCGGTGCTTTTGATGGAATAATTGAAAAGCAATTCATTTTTTCGCCTCTTCACGAATTAAAGATGTGCTCACTAATAACGGACGGGTCCTCAAATACGATTATCGTACTTTGAAAATTGCAAGCCTCTCTTTTGGCAATACTTAATATTTGCATTAATGATCAGTAACACACACACACACACACACACACACACACACACACACACACACACACACACACACACAAATAAACAAACGCATAAACTTGAAGTGTTTAAAAAACTATGCCACCCTAAGGATGAGAAAGTAGAATTTACTCGCATGTAATTTTATACTTAAATATATATCACATGGTAAGACTGTACTCAGAAATAACCGGCTGAAGATATAGTCGTGTGCTAGCTTCCTTTAAGTATCTATTACTTCGTGTTCTGGAAAATAAGAAACACAAAATTCTCAAGAATTTTGAGATAAAGACAGATCACCGATTCTCGGACAGAACAGACCTTGTTATGATCAACTTGTCACCTAGTGGTCCTAATAGATGATAGAGTGAAGGAAAGAAGCAGAAGATACACCACACAAAATATAATGGGCGTAGACTACGCCGATGACATAGAGCTTCAGGCAAATACACCCTCCCAAACCGAATCCCTGATACTTAGTCTGGAACGAGCAGCAGGTGGCATAGGCCTCCATGTCAACGCAGATAAGACAGAATACATTTGCTTTAATAAAAGAGGCGACATCTCTACACTAAATGGTAGTTCTCCGAAACTAGTGGACAAGTTCATCTACCTTGAAACAGTGTCTCATCAACCGAGAATGGCATCAACTCGTGACTAGCAAAGGCATGGACAACTAACGATAGGCTATCAGTCATTTGGAAGTCAGGCCAGACCGATAAAATAAAACACAGTTTTTTCCAAGGAGCCGTCGTATCAACACTGTTATATAGATGCAATACATGAAGGCTAACTAAAGGTACGGAAAAAAGGCTTGACGGCAATTACACAAGATGCTGCAAGCTGTATTGAACAAGTCCTGGGGGCAACAACCCGCAAAACAGCAGCTGTACGGCCACCTGCCACACATCACGAAAACTATCCAAGTTAGATGAACCAAACATGCAGCACACTGCTGGAGAAGTAAGGACGAACTCATAAGCAATATACTCCGGTGGACCTCTTCACACGAACGAGCAAGTATTGGGTGACCAGCTAGAACCAATATACAACAGCTCTGTGCCGATACAGGATGTAATCTTGAAGACCTACCGAAAGCGATGAACGATAGAGACGGGTGGCAAGAGAGGGCCAATGAAATCCATGCTAGCAGCACGACATGATGAAAGGAAAAACTAAATGAATGGCCAAAAACTTGTTAGAGAACTGAAAAGAATATAAAACATGAAGGTGACAGTGATACTAATCATAATTGGAGCACTTGTGACGAGACCAAAAAACCTGGAAAAGAGAGCGAGAGTACTGGAGATCCGAGGAAAGAATTAAACCGTTCCGAACGCACCACTTTCGAGAGCGGCTATTGATTCGTGGATTGATTGCTTGCTTTAAGGCATGCCAACTCGTTTTGGTTTATTTAATGTTAAGTCAGTGTTTTCTCAAATAGTTATTTGGTTTTAAGTAATTATTCCTATCTAATGATAATATTCATTTATTAGTTAGTTGGTCGACGTTTCATAGCATATTAATGAGTTATATTATATATAAAGGTTATATATATGAGTTATTTTATATATAAACGATTTGTAAGCGAATATTTTTTTACTTTTAAACGAGCCGTGAGGGCTCACTTGCTTGTTTGGTTTGGTTTGGTTTCTTTGTTTAATGGCATATCAACTCTTTTTAGGTAATTTAATGCCAAAGCTATTCTCCTAGAAGAACAGTAGTGGTACTATTTAAACCATAGCTGGGAGGATAAGGGGGTTTATACCTTTCCCAAGGGTATTTGCCCGAAAGTGAACGTAATAGCGCGACTAGAGTACGAACTCGCGTACTACGATTCCGCAGTCCATCGCTTTAACCATTACACCACGATGACACCCCCTCATTTTCTTGTGTTAGAATTCTTGTCAACATTTTGATCTATTATTTAAAGAATCCAATGTTGGTAATCCACAAGATAGGTCTTCCTGGCAGAAAATTCAGCCAGCAAAAAAAAAATCTGAGTATTTGAGGATAGTTGCAAATTATTTTAAATGCTTTCAGTCTTCGTTTCTGATTGGCCCATTTTTACTGAAAGGGCCTGCTGCTGGCGGGAAAATTCATATTCAATAGTAAAGACGATCCTTTGGACAGCTTATTCCCCAAAGACAATCCAACATCTGGCACAGTGTTAAAAGGTTCCAAGTATTCCATTCAAACACTAATAATTCTATTTAATATGAATCATTTGTTTTCATTCAGCAAAATGGTTTCAAGTTCTGCAATTTAACATTAATGTATTTTTAAACTAGCCCATTGACATTGTGGGTAGAGTGTTCACCAATGGTCAGAAAGAATGGGGTTCAATCCCTGGTCGAGTCACACCAAAGATTCCAAAAATGAAACTTGATACCTCCTTGATTAACACGCGGTACTATATGGTACGGATCAAGGGTAAGTGAATCAATCCAGGGAAAAGAGTTGTGCCCTCCCCTAGAGCTCGGTGTTGTAACTATTGAAAAGGAAACCTTCGAATAGCCCTCAACTACGGTCAGCTGAACTATTTCTATTTATCAAGGTTGATGGTTGGTTGGGTTTTAAGGTATATCAACCTTTGTAGGTTACTTAATGTCCGATTATGTTTATGCATATATTAAATATGTATAATTTATAAACAAAGTTTCTAGGTAACATGTTTAAACGAACCAGAGCTTATTTGTTTGCCTAGAACTAATGGCTTCAAGTATTACTATCTAACACTAATAACTCTATTTAGTAATAATCATTTGTTTGCACACAGATTATTGCTGTTTAACATTTATGGTTCAATTTAATATCAGACATTTGTTTGCACACAGTTAAGTGTTCAAACAGTTCTATTTGACCCATAGATTGGACTCTTTTCATCAAGTATCCCAATGTAAGTAAAGTTGGTGACCGTAGTCACGGGTTACTCCAAGTCTTTCTTTTCGATAGCTACAACATCAAGGTGTAGGGGAGGGTGCTACTCCTTTCCCTGGATTGCTTCTCTTCACCCTTGATCCATAGCTTATAATGCTGAGTGTTAAGCAAGCAGGCATTAAGTACCATTTTTGGAGTCTTTGATATGACTCGACATGGGATTGAACCCAAGTCTCCCTGGCCATTGGCGAACACTCTAACCATTATGCTAATGTCCGATACAGTAGATAATTTGCACACTACTGTATGGTTTCAAATAAGTCATGATAATCTTTAGTAAATGAAGGAACAGTTCTATTTGAGCTATAGATGGGACCCTAACTGGTACTACTGCTCCGTGTCAGAGTGAACCTAGGAGTAATGGCAATGAAAGGGTACTCCACATTCCCCAAAGGTCTAGGACTGGAGCCTCACCATCAAAGACAGTTTATTGTCATTCCCAGGACCCACATTAGGGGTCAGTATTTTACAGCACCAGCCAACACGGTGGAATATTCATTTATATGGTTTCAAATATTCCTATCAAATACTAATAAATTTCAAACAGATATATTTGATTCATATATTGGGCACGAAGTGGTACAATCACAAAATGGACCAGAGAGTATCGACAACAAACGGGTGACACCATACTCTTCAGTGTTTAAAAAGAACTCTAACCTCACCACCTGATGCCATTCAATGTCATCACCAGGAAACCCTTTTATCTTGAAGAGGTCTTACTCCCTGCAGGGAATATAATCGGTGCATTACTGAACCCACCGATTGGACAATTGAGATGGGCTAGAATACTACGAAAAGTCCTGATGATTTAGGGAGACTTTCCGTCACACAAAATTTTGCGAAATACTCCAGCTACAGCAGTATGAAAACTTACCAAGAATAAAATCATATTAACAATAATAATAATACAGAAGGTCTTACAACCGAGAGATAACGATGAGAGACTGTATGAGGACTCGCCAGCATTCAAGATTACATCGATACAAAGACTCAGTGCCAATATTAAAAATGAAGAAAAAGACTGGTGGGTGTCCTCGTGGTGTAATGGTTAAAGCGATGGACTACGGAATCGCAGTACGCGAGTTCGTACTCTAGTCGCGCTATTACGTTCACTTTCGGGCAAATACCCTTGGGAAAGGTATAAACCCCCTTATTCTCCCAGCTAAATAGAACTACTGAATGGCTTTGGCATTAAATAACCTACAAAGGTTGATATGCCATTAAACAAAGAACCCAAACCCGAACCCGAAAAAGACTGATTACAGTGACCAGAAATAATTCTGACAACAGAAGCATCAACAGAGCAAAAATAGCCAGAAAACAAAAATTGGAAGAAAAACAACTATATGGACATCCAGCAAAATATCTCACGAGAAAACGTGGATATAGGCTAGAAAGGGACGCTTTAAGAGTGAGAATCTCTTCTAGATAGCAACACAAAAAAAACATTCAAAAATATCTATGTTAAAACAACTATAAAGCAACAAAATAGCAAATGTAGACTATGTGGTGATAAAGACGAAACGATTAATCATATAATAAAACTCTTAAATGAGTAAATAATAATAATAATGTCCCGGCGGACCTCAGAATAAATCTGAAGGAAAGTAAAAAGAAGGACAAGTACCTCAACCTTGCTAAAGAATTGAAAAAGCTGTGGAACATGAAAGTAACGATTGTGCCAATTGTGATTGGTGCGTTAGGCACAATAACAAAAGGATTATTAAAAGGCTACGATAAACGATAACATTGCTAAGAACGGCCAGAATCCTGAGACGAGTCCTGGAGACTTGAGGAGACTTGCTGTAACTTAACCTCCAGTGAAAAACCATCAGCTAACACTGATGTGAAAAACTCTAAAGGAGTAAATAATAATAGACAAGAATAATTACAGCAGCCAGTATCAATAATATCAATACCAATAATTGAATTAAAAAAAAAACAGAAAAAGCAACCAAACTTAGACAATATAAAGCGGGAAAAAAAAACAACTTTATGGATACTTTAAGCAATAAACTAAGAAAATTACACACGAGATGACTTGACCAAGAAGCGAAAATCTCAAGAGAGAAACTGAATTTCTTTTAACAGCAGCAGAAAGCAACGTCGTAAGAACCAATTATATCAAAGCAAAAATTGAGGATACTTTGGAGAATAAAAAAAGTAATGATAAAGATGAAACGATTAATCACACAATATGCAAATATAGTAAACTGCTACAAAAAAAAATTCAAGACAAGGCACAACTGAATGGGGAAGACGATCGACTTAAAATTATGCAAGAGACTAAAATTGACAAATGTTATTTTCCCAAAATACCAATAAAATTCTCTGAGACTTTGAGATTTCAAAAAATAGATCTACTGTAAATCAACAAGATAAAAAAAACTTGCCGTTTTGTGTTGTTTTTTTTTTCCGGCGCACCTGAGTGAAAATAAAGAAACCGAAAAGGCAGAGAACAAAAGAAAAGCTGTGGAACGTGAGGTTGACGGTGATATCAAGTGTAGTTTGCCTCCTTTAAATAATCCCCAAAGATCGGGAAAAGAAGCCAGAAATCAGGGAAATAATCGAAACCATCCAGATCATAGCCACGTTGAGATCTACAAGAATACTTAGAAGAGTCCTAGAGATTCTCTGTCGCTTAGAATCTAGTAACAATCCACCAGTTAAAACCGTTATGAAATACTTGCAATGAGTAAAATAATAATAATAATTATTATTATTATTATTATTATTATTATTATTATTATTTACTCCTTGAGAGTTTTTCACATCAGCGTTAGCAGATGGTCTTTCACTTGAGTATGAGTGACAACAAGTCTACGCAAGTCTTCAGGGCTCTTCTTAGTATTCTGACCAATCTCCGTAATCCAGTAGTTTGGATGGTCTCCACTCGTCCTCTTATTTCCAAGTCCTCCAGTCCTTTAGTTAATCCTTCGGTGACTGTACTTAGAGCACCAATTATAATTGGTATAATCGTCACTTTCAAGTTCCATAGTTTTTCCAATTCTCTAGCAAGGTCGAGGTACTTATAATCATTATTATTATTATTATTATTATTATAAAAATAATGATAGTGAAAACCAAAGAAAACTGAAAAAGAGACAAGTACTTCGACCTTGCCTGAAAAATAAAAAGCTATGAAACATGAAGGTGACACCAATTCTAATTGGAGCAATTGGAACGCACCCAAAACGCTCGGTAGGGGGACCGGAAGTGTTGGGAATCAGAGGACGAGCCGAAACCATCCGAACTACAGTATTGTTGAGATCGGCCTAAATATGGAGAAGAGTCCCGGAAACTTGAGAAGACTTGCTCTCACTCAAACTACACTGAGAAACATTCAACTAACGCTGGTGGGAAAAACTCGCATGGAATAATAATAATAATAATAATAATAATAATAATAATAATAATCAACCACCTATTTTAGATAGACGACTTCAAGCTGTTAGTAAAAAATGAAAAAGAATTAAAGACCTTGATACAAATAATTTTAATATAGAATCAGGATACAGGGATGGAATTTGGCATAGAAAATGGTGGCATGCGAAACAGAAAAAGACAAATAATAGAAAGAATAGAACTACCAAATCAAGAAAAAATCAGAAATTTAGGAGAAAAGGAAACTTACAAGTACTTAGGAATATTGAAAGTGAATACCATCAAACAAATGGAAATGACAGAAAAAATTTAAAAAAGAGTATCTCAGGCGAATGCAGAAACTTCTCAAAACCAAATGTCATCAAAGGGATAAACACCTAGACTCTCCCTCTTGTAAGATACTCGGAGTCATCTTTTAAATAGACCAGAGAACAAAAAAACTTACGATGATGTGAAAGGGCTTACGCCCGAGAGATGACATTAACAGACTATATGTGTCAAGAAAAGGAGGAAGAGGACTCATTCACGATAGTGTCAATGTATCGATACGAGGACTCGAAGAATACATAAAAAAGAGCAAAGAAAGAGTAATTACAGGGACCAGAAACAAGACAAATAACACAATGGTCTACAGATCAACAATAACTAGAAAATAGAAATGAGAAGAAAAATAACATGGATATTTCAAACGACAAACAAGTGAAATCTCACTCGAGAAGACTTGGACATGGCTAAGAAAGGGAAACCTTAAGAGAGAAATTAATATCTTCTTCAAAACAACGCTATAAGGACTATGACAAAGCAAGAATAGACAAGACTCCACAAAATAGCAGATGTACATTATGCGGCGATTGAGAGGAAACGATCATTCACATAATAGATGAATACAGCCAATTAGCTCAAAAAGAGTATAAAACTAGACACTACTAGTCGGGGAAGGTGATCCATTTGTGATCGTGCTAGAAATTTAGATTTGACCATATGAACTTATGATATATGTACAACCCAGAATCCGTCTAGAAAAATGAGACGCATAAAATTCTCTGGGATTTTGTGCTACAAACGGATCACCTAATCCCGGCCAGACGACCATACCCAGTGATAATCAACAAAAAAGAGAACTTGTTGAATAATGGACCACGGAGTGAAACTCAAAGAAACCGAAAAGAAAGATGAGTACTTAGACCTTACCAGAGAACTAAAAAAGTATGGAACATGAAGTTAACGGAGATACCACTAGTAATTGGTGCACTCAAAACCATCCCCAAAAGCATGGAAAAGGAACTGAAAGACTTAAAAATCAGAGGACAAAAGGTGAACATCCAAACTACAGCATCTTTAACATCAGCCAGAATACTGAGAAGAATCCTGGAGATTTGGTGTCATTCAAAGTCCAATAATAGACTATCAGCTAACGCTGGTGAGAAAAACTCTCAAGGATTAACAATAATAATAATAATTGACAACATAAAAACAAACAGAAAAATAACAAAAAAGTTGAAACACAAATGGAAAAAATAACTGTATGGATACTTCAAGCGACAAATTGGCGAGATTGCACACGGGAAGACCTGGCTAAGAAAGGGAAACATTAAGAGAGAAACTGACTCTCTTTTAATAACACCACAAAACAATACCATAATGGCAAAAAATATGAAAGTGAAAATTGATAATACACAATAGAATAACCAGTGTAGACTAGGTGGACACAAAGAAGAAAATGTCAACCATATAATAAGTATTTGGAGAAAACTAACGCAAAAGGAGTTCTAAACTACTTTCGAGTGAATAGGAACGGCGATCCACAGAGAATTATGCAAGAAATTAAAATTCAACCATACTATAAAATAGTATATGCACAAACCAGAATCTGTCCTAAAGATTGAGATGCATGAAATTCTCTCGAATACAAACGGATTAATAAATCGCGGTCAGAAGACCAGACGTAGAGCTAATTAACAAGAAAAAGAACTTGTCTTCAAGTGGACTTTACCGTTCCAGTGGACCACAGGGTGAAAATGAAAGAAAGCAAAAAGATAAACAAATACTTGGACCTTGCCAAAGAACATAAAAACGTGAAACATGAAAGTGACGGTGATACCAATTGTAATTGATGCGCTTGGATCGGTCTCTAAATGATCAGAAAGAATACTGAGAAAAGTCCTGGAGACCTGAGGAGACTTGCAGTCACTCAGACTTTAAAAACCACCAGCAAAAACTGGCGTGAAAAATTCTCAGTAATAATAATAATAATAATAATAATAATAATAATAATAATAATAATCGTCGAGGAAGACTGATTAAAACCACCAGAAAAACAATACGGACAACACAAGAATCAACAGAACGGAAATAACCAGAAAACAAAAAGGTTTTAAAAAAAAACAACTCTATGGACGTTTTAAGCGACTAACAAGTGACAACTCACACGAGAAAACGTGGACGTGGCTAAGAAAGGGAAACTTAAGAGAGAAACTGAATCTCTTCTAATAGTAGCACAAAACAATGCCATAAGGACCAGTCACATCAAAGTAAGAATAGATAAGACGCAACAAAACGGCAGATGTAAGTTATGTGGAGATGAAACGATCAGTCAGAAAATAAGCAAATGCAGCAAACTAGCACTAAAAGAGTATAAGACTAGACATGATTGGGTGGGATAGGTGATCCACAGGGAATTATGCAAGAAACTGAAATTTGATCTTACCAGCAAATGCTATTTACACAACCCAACATCCGTCCAGGAAAATGAGACGCACAAACTCCTCTGGGATTTTGATATACAAACAGATCCCCTAATCTCGACCAGACGACCAGACTTAATGATAAACCAAAAAAGAGAACTCGCAAAATTGTGGACTTTGTTGTTCCAGTGAACCACAGAGTGAAATTGAAAGAATGTCAAAAGAAGGATAAGTACCTCGAACTTGATAAGAAATTGAAAAACCTGTGGAACATGAAAAGGACGGTTATACCAATTGTAATTGGTGTACTTGGTAGTGTCACCGAAGGAATAATAAAGGGATTGGAGAACTTGGAAATAAGAGGACGAGTGGAGACCATCCTAACTACTGCATTATTGAGATCAGCCAGAATACTGAGAAGAGTCCTGGAGTCTTGAGTACACTTGCTGTCACAAAAACTCCAGTGAAAGACCATTAGCTAACGCTGATGTGAAAAAGTCTCAAGGAGTAACAATAATAATAATAATAATAATAATAATAATATGCAACTATTTCATTCCTTTTTTCATAAAAACTAGCAGGTTATAACGACGATGATGAATTTTTGAGGGAACATTTTTTTAAATTAATACATGCTAATGTAACACAGCAGAAAAACTATGTTTAGGTGTTTGATACTTTCTTCTGTCGAAAATTGGGGGGATTGTTTTTTTTGGGGGGGGTTACATTGTGGACCTTTTAGATCGATGATAAAAATGTTGCTTTCAACCTCAATTCTTGGTCACAAAAAAAACCGACAATTGCCGTCTGACGAAACTCCCGACCCCTCGACATCCCGTTTCCCAAGCTCCTATTTTCCAAATGAGGAGGAAAATTAGTGAAATGTAAAGAAAAGCAACGATACTGCACGTACGGTATCCGACGGAGCATGCTTTTATTAAGAAAGAAACTCATCGCTGTTTAATCTTCGTTAATCTACTTCTCATAATGCGAATCGTAACCGGTTTAACTGGGACACGTGCGTGTGCCTATAAAGTGTCTATAAAGTAGAGAGCTGATTCCTCGAGTAGGATCCGTCCCTAATTCAACGTCTTTTTCTTTCTTTTCTACAATAGCCACGCTTCCCTTCTTCTCATCGTCACTACCACCTAAGGACTTGCTACATGCCCACCCACGGGCGGGTATCATTCAAAAGAAACAGCGAGAGCGGTTCGTGATGATGTCGATACAAATGAAAGACGCAGACGCAAGAATAAAAGGATGAAATCGGGAAGGGATGGATGTCTCTTCTTTTCGCACACTCCTGCGATGTTTTTTTTTTCTTTTAAGATCTGCAAGATGTTACCAGGAAAAAAGGGGAAAACAAATTCACTGTCCTGACATTACTGTTTGACCTATTTCTATTTTTTTTGCTTCTGTTGTTTTTTGTTGTTTTTTTTTTGTTTTTTGTTTTTTTTTGTTTTGTTTTTGTTTTTTTCACTTTAGACTACGATATCCTCGTAAGTGAGTTCGAAATCCAACCGCACACTTTCGGACTCAAAACCTCGGGAAAGGTATGAAATCCCTTATTCAACTTACTATATTTTGAATAGTACTATTACTGTTCTGCTGTAAGGATGGCTTTGGCATTAAGTAACCCAGGAAGGTTAGTATGCCATTAAACAAAGAAACCATCTACGGTGATCCTTCCTTGGTAATGCTGAATGATATCTTTAACAAATTTAATTTAAATGGAAACACGAATATTGGTGTTAATTGGTACAGCAATTAATGCTTTTTTAATTAGTCGCCATATTACCTCAATTTTTGTGTTTCTATCTAACATAGTTTTAAAAATATGATTCTTATTTACCAGGGAAGGATTTTATGCTAATCCCGTATCTTCAACATCGAGTTATTTTAGATGGTTTGGTTTGGTTTGGTTTGGTTTGGCTTTTACAGGATATATACCATTGATGATTATTTAATGACAAATCCTGTTTTTATATATATATATATATATATATATATATATATATATATATATATATATATATATATATGATTTGTATACAAATTTTGTCGATACACACTGTTAAATAATCCAACAGTTCTATTTCTAACAATTCAATTTTGAATAAGTCAGCAAAGTTAAATGGTTCCAAGTATTCCTATGTATAACTGACAATTCAATTAAACATCAAATAGCTTTATTTCAAACAATTCAATTTAGAATAAGTCATTTGTTTGTACTCCGTTGAAATGTCAAACACTTACTGTTTAACCCATTGAGAGGACCCTGTCAGGTGCAACCACTCCGGGCCTGAGTGGACCTGGGAGCGATGGCAACAATGGGGTACTCCGCATTTCCCAAAGCTCCAGCATTACTGGAGCCTCACGATCATCGTTTTGTGTCATATAATCAGGACACTCATTTCGGGGGGGTCGGTGGTCTTACCCCTCTGTAGAGATGTAGTCGGCATGTTCTACTATCCAGCCGACGGGGATAGCGTTAGTCAAGAGTTTATACTTATCCTATAACAACTTAGTCTTTAATGAAAATATACACCAATATTTTTTTAATATTTTCATCAAATCAATTATATGATTGGACAAATTTTATTGTTCAGCTTTTGTTTGATCTGCTTTTCTTTGCATGATTTTTTGATGATATATCAACTCCATGTAGGTTATTTAATGCCTAAATTTGATTCTTGCCCAGTCAGCTGGGGTTGTAGAATACAGTGACTGCACCTCTGCAGAGGGGTAAGACCCCCCCTAACGAGTGTCCTGGATATGACACTAAACAATCTGATGGTGAGGTTCCAGCAATGCTGGAGCTTTGGGGAATGCGGAGTACCCCTTCATTGCCATTGCTCCCAGGTCCACTCTGGCCCGGAGTGGTAGCATCTGATAAGGGTCCTATCTATGGGTTAAATAGAATTAATAGCATACTTATGCTAAAATGAATTGTTTGAGTAAAACTGAATAGTTTGAAATAGAAATGACTTTTACAATTAAGCCGTACTTACATTTAAACTGCGTGCTTATGCTTAACTGAATTATTTCAAATAGAACTGTTTTTCGACATTAAAACTGTATTCATACTTAACCGAATTGTTACATACAACTGCTTGAATAGTTAGAAATGGAAATGTTTTTGACCATTAAACTCTGTACTTATGCTAAACTGAATTGTTTTAAATAGAACAGATTATTTAAATAAAAATGGATTTGGCGTTGAATAACCTACAAAGGTTGATATGCCATAAAACCCAACAAACCAACAAACCAAACTAAATTTAATTCATTTGTAGATGTTGATTGTTCTTACAACTACATTTTTTTAATTTTCCATAACATTCTTTAAATAACTTTATCTTTCTATAATAACTTGGTTACATACTATTATGATATCAATTATTTTTATCCAATACAAAAATTTGCGCAGAGTTGTATGGTTTCAAGTATTCCGATCTAATACTAATAATCTATTCACAGTTATATGGTTATATGGTACAGTTGGCGACCGTAATCAAGGGTGACCCGAAGGCTCTCTTTTTGATAGCTACAACACCAAGGTGTCGGGAAGGGCGCGACTCTTTCCCAGGATTGCTCTACTTTACCATTGATCCGTGCCTTATAATGCTGAGTGTTAAGCAAGGAGGCATTAAGTGTCTTTGGTATGACTCAACCTGGGATTGAAATTTCCTTTAATTGGCTAATTTCATTCAGTTTGTCCATAAATTAATACTCAACGAACAATTCTCTTAATAAAAGTTAATTTTCCTCGAAACTTGGTAAGGAAAACCTTTTCTTGTTTAAAGGCAAAACAGAAATGTATTGTCTTATAATTTGGCCGTTCTCTTTCAGATTAAAAACCCTGTAAGAGTTATAATTTGGGTAACTTTTATCATTTGGGAACGAGCAGTTTTCTCGTTTACTCCAATATCTGCATAGGAAAAATAAGATCTAAAAACGTTCGACTTCGGGATACACTTACAAAACTTTTAACCGGGATTATACTAAATATTTTGGTAAATTTACATCAAATATTTAAAATTTATCTAATAACATCCATAGAAATATTGTTTATATTAACAATACTTAAAATTCTATTTATCTTATTCACACACACACACATACACACACACACACACACACATGTATATATATATATATAAATTTATTCCATAAATTGGTTTTAACAAAAAGATGTTATCACGTCTAAATCAAGTGAAATAATCATGAATTTCATTACGAGTTGTAAGATTACTGTGACGTGGCATAAAATATTTATCCCAAGACGGGAGTTTGTTTTTCGCACGTGTGAAGTCGGGCAGTCTGGCACTTTATCCCTCGCAAAATTAGTCCCAGTTAACATTCCTTCTTCGGGCACATGGGAACTGGCAGATAATGTGGGGTTAATTTGACCGCTGCTGGCAAGGAGTTTCCAAATTTCACGTTACACACACCCACCAGGCCACTTCGTCTTCCTACCACCCCTAGGATAATGGAAGATATGGGCCACTAGGTTTAGATATAATACTATTATTTATCGTAGTCGACAATTTCAATTTCCCGTGTAATGTTTTTAAAGGCGAATAAGACATTCAGCGAGAATAAATTGAGGCGAAAATGAAGCTGAAAAGGAACATGCAAAAGAAGACGACTCGATAGGCAAACAACAAAATGAATAAATTTCGACACGAGAGGACATTTAAAGTATAACAAGGTTTTAATACGCCAAGGTCCAAACAAATATTTATAGGGGTCAGCTATGTTTCCCAGTAAACAGTTTCCGACATAAATGTCTCTTTCTTCTTTTTTTTTCTTTCTATTTTTCTATCTTTTCTCTCGAACCTTGAAAAGGTAGCAAAGTCCATTCATATGTTTAGGGTTCATGAAATGGATCTTTTCTCTCCATTTCTCTTCTTTTCTTTATGCATATAATTCTCTATATGCTTCTTTCTTTAAATTGAGAGGAAGAGCATGCAATTGCAATGCTTAGGAAGGGTTGAGGGAGAAAACGGTTTTAAGGTTTACTTAGCTTCATCGACGGGCTTCTTCTGAGATTTCATTCCTTTCACGGGCTAGCGGGATTCTGTGGAGCTCGGTTTGAAGGCATCTGCTATCTCCTGTCCAAGAGCTCTATTTCGCTTCTTCGCCCGGAGTTTTGGCGACAGATCACACGTCCTCTCACGACGACTGCCGTTCTAAAAACTGAATTTCTTTATCCCTATTTCCTCTGGCGAAAAGGGATACTTCCGGCTTTAGGGTTCTGGCCAATCATTTATTCTCTTTCTTCTTCCTCACCCTGTCAGGCGATTCATTCGGACTACTATATGTCCCCCTTCTCTATCCACCCGGGTGAGGTTATGGAGTACAGATAGCTTGACCTACATTCTAATTTCCTCTTTTAACAGTCAACCTTTGGGGCCTGTCAATTCAAACACGGAGGGGTAAGGGAAATTTCTTGTTTCTCTCCTCTCAGCGGCAGACCACGTGACATTACACAAAAACTCATATTTTTATATTCAACTTTAGCATAAGATCAATCAATCATTCATATCTGAAATCTAATTTTTCTTTTCTAAAAAGGCCACTTCGGTGGTCATATTTTTATAAGTTAAAAATAAATCGAAATCACCTGAACAATTACAATCAATAACAAACACCTAAAATTAGAAAAGAGGAAATGCATATTTCATCATCGTATTTTTCTTTATTGATTAAACAAATGCCATGACATCGTATATTAGTGTTGTTATACGAGGGCCGACTGAAAAGTTCTTAGGCTGACCAAAATACTCGCATGTAATGTGACCAAAGAAGTTTTATTTTTCAGCATAGTCTTTTTATTGTCCACTCACTTCTGCCATCGGCGTAACAGTGCTTGGATCCCATTAGTCAAAAAAGTCATCTCTAGCATAGAATGTCATCATTATATGAACTTTTCAGCCTATGAACTTTTCAGCCTATGAACTTGTCAACCTACCCACGTATTTGGTAGGTAAAAATATTAAGTAATTTGATATATCACATGTGAAGGTACATTAAGGTTCTCTTTGTGTAGCTCTATAAGTGCGAGCCAAATGTTTTATATAGTTGTCACATCTTCTTTTATTACTCAAACATTGATCAATTCTCGCTCTTCCTGTTTTCATCACTCCCCCATGTTGTTATATCTTCTTCTCAGCCAGAAAGAATAACAACAGTAACATCTTCTTGTGAGCACACTTAACTTAATTCATATTGGACGTCTCATAACAGGTTCATACGACAACCGGGAATTTGCTATAAGGACTATTGGTGGAAATGATGACCGTACCATTCAGCCGTTTTCGACTAAATGATTTAAAGTTAAAATCTAACATCTAGCTTCTTGAATTTTAGTCACCTGACTTAAGCTCTTCCAATGAAAGCCAAGCTTTCAACTGACAGTCACTTACACAGATTGATTTGGTTGGTTTGGTTTGGTTTGGTTTTATGGAACATTAACCATTATAGGTTATTTAATGCTAAACCCATTTTTATACATAGCATAAGTACTCACTTTAAATATCAAAACAGTTCTATTTTAAACAATTCAGTTTAGCATAACTACACATAACTATTGATCTATGCATAGGACCCTATCAGATGCTACCATTCTGGGAGCGATGGCAATAAAGTGGTATACCGCATTCTTCAAAGCTCCAGTATTATTGGAGCCTCACCATCAGATTGTTTAGTGTTATATCAGGACACACGTTGACGGAGTTATAGCCCTATGCAAAGATGCAGTCGGTGTATTCTGTAACCCCTGCCGACTGGGCCACAGGACACTCATTGGGGAGAGTCTTACCCCTCTGCAGAGAAGTAGTCGGTGTACTCTGTAACCCCAGCCGACTGTACCACATGAAACTGATTGGAGGAGTCTTACCCCTCTGAAGAGATACAGTGGATGTATTCTACAGCCCCAGCTGACTGGGCAACACTTACACTAATTTGACATCAGCTAGACATTTACGTTTTCCACAACTGTTTTTATCTCAAAATACACTTCAGCCCAAATAAAAGTTTCGGCCAATCTATTATTTAACAGAAATATGTTAAAATATGTCCACTTGGAAGTGAATGGTTATTATTGGTGATAGCAGCAGCTGTCTGCCTGTATTTTACTCTAAGAGCCGTGACGAATAGTCTTAATATAGTTTTGAAAGACACATAAAACATACAGGGCGATATATTTAACATATGGCCCCATATATTCATGGAAGCAGTCAGAGGTCCGATAGAGTGGAGAGAGCCCGAATAATGGCGCTTGAGATATCCGTGAGAATGGAATAGGAAGCTGCTCAGCACGCAAGTCTTCGTCTGCTGTGCGTATCGGAACCGCAAAATGTTTCACGCACCACCCCAATTATCATAAACTTGCAGCGTAAACAAAGAAAGGACAAGTGTATTTTGGGGTTTGTTTGTTCCTTTTTTCTTTCTCCTATTTTCTTCTTTCTTTGGAGTTCTTACTCGCTGCTTATACAGTTTCGACCAAAACTTGCGACCGATTAATAGTTTCTTAAACATAACATGGAATTGAGATCGTTTAACAGGTGAAACTTGACTGGATGCGGACGATACTGCCACAAAAGTAATATGGTGATAATAAACGGATTGAAAACATGTGTGACGCCAATTAGCTGAATGGTCAAAGATAGACATTTGTGACAGCATATTGACCGTGTTGCATGTGCCGATGTAGTTACAGACATTATGGCTAATCAGTTGATTTAGTTTGCAAGTAATCTCATAAAACTGTTTCTTTTTTAATCTGTTCCAACTATTATAAGTAGGTAAATGTCTATAAATTTGATAGATTCTGGATTTACTTTATTAGCTGTATAAATATCACTGTGTACCAAGCAGTTCTTGCCCATTCGGTTGGAGCTGTAGTATACACCGACTGCACCTCTGCAAAGGGGTAAGACTCCCACCAACGAGTGTCCTAGTTAGGACACTAAACAATCTGATGGTGAGGTTCCAGTGACGCTGGGGCCCTTGGGAATGCGGAGTACCCCTTCATTGCCATTGCTCCCTAGTCCACTCTGGCCCTAAATTGTAGCACTTGAACGACCCTATCTATGGGTAAAATAGAATTAAACTGCATACTTATATTAAACTGAATTGTTTTAAATGGAACTGTTCTTGACATTGAAACTGTACATACGCTAAACTGAATTGTTTAATATAGAACTGTTTTGACATTTAACTGTTTGTAAACAAAATCTATACTTATACTAAACAGAATTAGCTGAATTAGAACTTTTGAATACACTGAAAAGCTTGAAATAGAAATATTTTTGACAATTAAACTATGTACTCATACTAAACTGAATTGTTTGGAGTAGAACTGTTTATTTGTAAGATGGATTTAGCATTAAATAACCTACAAAGGTTGATATGCCATGAAACCAAAAAAAAACAATTAACCAAGCAAGTTTTTTTTAATTTTTTGTTTAATCCGTGTGTTTCCACTCGATGGACTGTCTTTTCGATTTTTGCTCGTGGTAGCAAACCCATGTTTAACCCATTAGTAAACACTTTTTCTTTTACAAATACATCATACATTCTCCTGTAAATTCCACAAAATCTGCATTTCTCAGATACCAAAAGTATCATGATAAACCTCTTTGATTTGTATCCATTTTGAATAGCCTCAAAACAAATATTTTTGTGAGATTAAAACAGTTTTTGTTATAAAATAATTCCAAACAATTCAGATTTTAAATTTATGAAAAAAAAAATTTTTTTTTTTTCAAGAAAATTCCCCTTATTCATTGAAGGATTCTCATATTTTCTTAGATGACGTTCAGCATTCAAATTTGGTTCACCAGTTCCGTTCTTGCTCCGATTAATGTTGGTCCAGTCGGCTGGGGCAGCATAGGGGCAAGACTTCCCCAACGAGTGTCCTGTGGCCCAATCGGCTGTATCACTGCTGAGCGTACTGCATATGACTCTAAACAATCTCATGATAAGGCTCCAGTAATGCGGGTGCTTTGGGAATGTGGAGTACTTTTTTATTGCCATTGCTCTCTGATCCACTCTAACTCGGTGTGGTATCTCCTGAGAGGGTTCTATCTATGGGTCAAATAAAACTGTACTTATGCTAAACTGAAGTGTTTGAAATAGAACTGTTTATATGTATGGATTTGGCATTAAATAACCTACAATGGTTGATATGCCATAAAAACAAACCAAACCAATCACTCTAGTCAACGTCTCCAAATCTGAAGCCTATTTTTAATTGCAATTTCAAACTTTTCTTTTCGTTATGTAATTAACGTAATCATTTTTGCCATTTTTGTCTCGAATTTTACGTTTTCGTTTTTGTACGGGTGCAGAAATTTGAAAGGATCTCTCTCTCTCTCTCTCTCTCTCTCTCTCTCTCTCTCTCTCTCTCTCTCTCTCGTATAACAATTATGGCATTGGTAAACGTTTTTGATCTCTTTAAAATTAATGCTTAATATTTTGTTGGCCACACTAAAGTGACTGCGGTTAGCTGGATTGGGGTTTCTTTTCGACACTTCTTTTATTGGCTGTTTGTCTTTCCGGTTTTTCTCTTTTATTTTTTCCTCTTTCCTTTTTCTTTCCTTCCATTTACTCTCTCTCTTTCTCTCTCTCTCTCTCTCTCTCTATATATATATATATATATGACCAATGTTTTTATTTATCTATGGAAATATATCACCCTCCACTTTTTTCCTATGGTTCTTTCTTCTTTCTTTTCATTTATTTCTCTTTTTATCCTCCTTTCTTCTTTGTTTCTTTCTTTTTTACCTCTTCTTTCTCCCGAATCTTTTTATGACTCTTTTTTTTTTGCTGTTTTTTCACACGATTTTAATTTGGATCTTTTTTTTTTTTTTTCTTTCTTTCTTTCTACTGACTGGTTATTCTTTTCTCTTTAGTTACTTTTTAATAATCTTCTTTTCTTCCTTTCATTCAATCATTTTTTCAACTGTTCTAATCTTTCATCCTTTCTCTTTTCAATGGTAGCTTCTTTACCTCTTTATTTTTTTTCTCCATCTTTTGTCTGTATGTGTGTGCGTCTCTCTCTCTCTCTCTCTCTCTCTCTCTCTCTCTCTCTCTCTCTCTCTCTCTCTCTCTCTCTCTCTCTCTCTCTCTCTCTCTCTCTGTATATTTTTTTTAAACTGATTTTTTTTTCATTATATCTTTTTTGTCACTGGCAAAGTTATCTTTTCCCTTTTGAAAGAGAGGTTTAGCGTTTAATTAAAGTGTAAATGTCAACAGAATAATTTCCTCGTGTGTCATATCAGGTTTGCATGGCATATTTTATCACCAACAATAACTGCCCTCTACTTCTACTTCTACAAATAATAATAATAATAATGATAATAGATCAAATGGGAAAGGTATAAATCCAATTATTCTCCTTCCAGCTATGGGTAAATAGTAGGGCAGACTGGGTTCTTCAGCCTTGGTGGGACAACTAGTCTAGGAGAAGGAAAACTCTGAATTCAAACCTGTTAAACTCCGCTTAAAAAATTGACCTCGTGTCATATCCTGCCCGAACGGAGGGGTCGGGTAAATATGATAATAAATCAAATGCAGCAAACTACCTTAAAAGGAGTAAAGGCTCGGGACGACAGGGTAGAAAAGGTGTTCCACTGGGAATTGTGCAAAAAATTGGATTTTAAATATAGTACCAAATGGTATACGCACAAACAAGAATCTCTCTTTCAAAATATGACGCATAAAATTCTATGGAATTTTGAGATACAAACGGATCACCTAATTCCGGCCAGAAGACCAAACCAAATGCTAATTAATAAAAGAAAGAGAACTGGTCGTCTAGTGAAACACAGGGTGAAAATGAAAGAAAGCGAAAGGATAGACAAATACTTGGATTTGGACAGAGAACAAAAACAAATTGGGGAACAGATGGGTGACGGTCATACCAATATTAGTTGGTGCGCTTGGAATGTTCTACAAAGCCTTCGAAAGGAGATTGGAATAATTGGAAATCGGAAAAAAAAAATGAGACCATTCAGACAACAGTATTTTTTAGATCGGCCAGAATACTCAGACGATTTCTGAAGACCTGAGTAGACTTGCTGTCACTTAAACTCCTGTGACAACCCAACAGCTAACGCTGGTGTGAAAAACTCGCAAGAAGTAAAATAATAATAATAATACGAACAAATGGTATATGCACAACCCAGCACCTGTCCAAGAAAATGACGCACATAAACTCCTATGTGACTTTGACATACACACGGATCACCTAATCTCGGCCAGAAGAACAGACTTTGTAATAATCAACAAAAAAAAAGAATTTACAAAATTGTCGACTTTGCTGTTCCGGCTGACCACAGAATAAAACTGAAAGAATGTGAAAAGAATGATAAAAACTTCGACCTTGCTAGAGAATTGAAAAAAACCGTGGAACATGAAGGTGACAATTATACCAATTGTGATGAGTGCTTTTGGTACAGTAACTAAAGGATTATTAAAGAGCCTGAAGGATTTGGAAGTTGGCGGCCGAGTAGAGACCATGCAAACGACAGAATTATTGAGAATAACCAGAATACTGAGAAGAGTTCTGGAGACTTGACGAGACTTGCTGTCACTCAAACTCCAGTGAAAGACCCTCAGCTAACGCTGATGTGAAAAACTCTAAAGGAGTAAATGATAATAAACGAAATCTCACACCAGAAGTCTTGGACGCAGTTTAAAAAGGGAACTGAATTTTTTCTAATTGCAACACAAAATAACCCCATAAGGACCAATTATATAAAAGTAAGAATTGATAAGACCCAACAAAATAGCAAATGTCGGTAATGTGTTAATATAGACGAAACGATCAATCACATAATAAGCGAATACAGCAAATTAGCACAAAAAGAGTATACAATAGACATGACTGGGTGTGAAGTGATCCACTGGGAATTGCGCAAATTTGACCATACGAACAAATGGTATATGCACAACCCAGAATTCGGCCTGGAGAATGAAACGCACAAATTTATCTGGAACTTTGAAATACAAACGGATGACATAATTTCGGCCAGACGACTAGACCAAATGATAGTCAACAAAAAGAACCTGCCAAATTGTGGACTTGGCCGCCTGTGCAGATCACAGAATGAATTTAAAAGAGGGCGAAAAGAGAGATAAGTACCAGGACCATTGTACCATAGCCAGATACGGATATGTGAAATGTACATAGAATGTTCATAAAATATATACATAAAACATAGGAATCTCGAAACACGAAAAACACGACTTCTTAGTTCAGGTACGAAACTTTTTATTACCTTTGAGTTTAAAGGTTCTCCGATATAAGGAGAGAGATGCACAATCTTTCTATAATGCCTTTCCTATCTCGCCCCCAACACACACACACACACGTGTGGCACCCGCCACAAGGCCACTGGCCTGGCTTCGGTGAGCAAGCGAAAGCCAACCGTCTTCTCCCGAGGCAGAACTCAACTACTGACTTTTTCAAAATCCCCCAAATCATCCGTGCGTGATGTCATCCGCACTCTCAAGCCCCGTTTCCCATCTGAGCTATTGTGACATCTCTGAGTGACACGTCCGCCCCGCTCACGGCGTGAATACCAGCGTTAACGTTGCGCCTAAGTAACCTATGCACTGAGCTGAAAGGTTCTCAACCTAACTAAACCCAAAGGCATAAAACGAAATCCCCCGGCCATTATATTACACCTTGCTAGGTAGCTAAAGAAATTGTGGAACATGTAAGTGGCGATTATAACAATTGTAATCGGTGCGCTTGGTACAGTCACCAAATGATTTATAAAGGGACAGGAGGAAATGGATATAAGAGGACGATTGGAGACAATTCAAACGACAAAATTAAGAATGGCCAGAATACTGAAAAGAGCCCTGGAAACTTGAGTAGACTTACTCTCACATAAACTCCATAGGAAAACCATCAGTTAACGCTGGTGTGAAAAACTCTCAAAGGAGTAAAATATTGATAATTATATTTTCTTCTTTTCATCATCATTATTAATTCTTTTCTTGTATTTTCTATTCTTACAGTATTCATTAATACAAATAATAAATTTCTTAATATAGATTTCTTGTTTTTCAATCATCCTCATTATTTTACATCGTTATTACTCTCCCATTAACTTCTTATCTATTATTATTATTTACTCCTTGAGAGTTTTTCTCATCAGTTTTAGCTGAGGGTCTTTCACTGGAGTTTGAATGACAAGTCTCCTCAAGTTTCCTGGACTCTTCTCAGTATTCTGACCGTTCTCAATAATGTTGAAGTTTGGATAGTCTCCATTCATCCTCCAACCTCCGATTCTTCAGTCCCTTTAATAATCCTTCGGTGCCAGCACCAAAAGCACCAATCACGATTGGTATCATTGTCACCTTCGTGTTCCATAGTTTTTTCAATTTCCTACCAAGGTCCAGGTGCATATCCTTCTTTTCACTTTCCTTCACTTTTATTCTGTGGTCAGCTGGGACAGCTAAGTTAACAATTTTGCAAGTTCTTTTCTTTGTTGTTGTAGATTATTATAAGGTCTGGTTTTCTGGGCGAGATTAGGTGATCTGTTTGTATGTCAAAGTCTCATAGGAGTTTATGTGTGTCATTCTCTAGGATATATGCTGGGTTGTGCATATACCATTTGTTCGTATGGTCAAATTTAAATTTCTTGCACATCTCCCAGTGGATCACCTTGCCCACCCAGTCGTGTCTAGTTTTATACCCCTTCTGTGCTTCATTCTCTTATTATGTGATTGATGGTTTCGTCTCTATCACCACATAACCTACATTTGCTGTTTTGTTGAGTCTTATCTATTCTCGCTTTGATATGATTAGTTCTTATAGCGTTGTTTTGTGCTACTATCGAGAGAGATTCTGTTTCTCTCTTAAATTTTCCTTTTCTAAGCCACGTCCACGTTTTCTCATGGGATATGTTGTTTATTAGTTGTTTAAAACGCCCATACAGTTGTTTTCCTTCCCATTTTTGTTTCCTAGTTATTGTCATTCTGTTGGCCTTCGTGTTGTGAGTATCTTTTCTTGTGGCTGTAATCGGTCCGCCTTCGTGCTTTTCTATGTAGTCCTTGAATCATTATATCGATGCTTCAACGTTGTCTTCAATGCTGGTAAGTCCACTTACTCCCTCCTTTCTTGATACATATAGTCTGTCAACGTCGTCTCTGGGATGTAGTGCCTTATGCATAGTCATTAGTTTTCTTGTTCTTTGGTCCATTTGCTTAAGTTCTTCTCTGGTTCACTTCAAAAAGGGTTTCGAATATCTAACGAGGGGTACAGCCCAGATAATCATTTTTTTGATAAGGTTTCTGCAAGATTGTTGTGTCTCGAGTAGCTTTCTACTTCTGAGATATTCTTTCTTAATTTATTCTTTCATCTTCTCATGTTCGATGATGTCAACCTCCAAAATTCCCAAGTTTTTGTATGCTTCCTTTTCTCCGAGCGTTCAAATCTTGTCTTGATTTAGTAGTGCCATTCCTCCCGTCAGGTGTCGTTTGCCACCATTCATTACTAACATAGCACATTTTTCTATGCCAAATTCTATTCCTATGTCCTGACTGTATATTCTAACTGCGTGTATTAGAATTTCCAGTTCTTTTTCATTTTTTGCAAATAGTTTGATGTCGTCCATGTACATTAAGTGATTGATCTTTTCTTGCGATTCACTAAGTTTGTATCCGGCTGTGCATTTTCTGAGTATGTGGTTAAGTGGCATCATGGCAATTATGAATAGTAATGGTGATAGTGCTTCTCCTTGAAATGTACCTCTTTGGACCTTTGCTTTAGCTAAGCTTCTCCCTCCTGCTGTCAACTCCACTCTCCTGGTTTTCCTGGTTTTCTCGATAAAGTTTATGACTTCATCAAATGTTTTGCACATTTCGGGACAGTTTATGACCTAGCTTTGCAGGGCCATATCATATGCCTTTTTGTAGTCAATCCAGGATATAGCTAGATTTTTCCATCTGGTCTTGCTCTTGTTTAGGATGTGCTGATTCATGTAAAGTAACTCTCTTGTGCCTCTTGATCCTTTGCGATACCCTTTCTGTTCCTCAGGGAACAATCTGCAGCTTGTTAGCGAGTAGAAAATCTCTTCCCTTATTTGTGCTGTAAATATTTTCTACATCATCAGTATACTGGTTAGGGGTCTGTAGTTGTTTGGGGCGGTTCCATATTGGGTCCTTTTGGATTAATATGGTCTTTCTTTTGGTCATCCATTCAGGTATATATGTTCCTTGTAGGCATTTGTTCATTTCTAGTGCTAGTCTGTCATGAATGGAGGTGAATTTCTTAAACAAGAATCCAAGTATTCCATCATGGCTGGGCGTTTTCCAGTTTGATATATTTTCGTTTCGTTTTGAGTAAATCGATGTGCATTTCCGTTTTCGGGCCTTTTTCGACCCCTTCTAATTCTTTTGTTATATTGTTTATCTATTCGACCTTTTCTTTATGTTTTCTTGGTGGCCATATTTTAGTCCAAAATCGTTTGGACTCTTATGCATCTGGTTATTGCGTCCATCTCCTCCCTCTAGAATTTTCTTTCGTTGTTGTGGAATGTCCTGTTTTTATTATTATTATTATTATTAGTAGTAGTAGTAGTAGTAGTAGTAGTAGTAGTAGTAGTTTTCTTTTTCCACCATTTGTAACTATAGGTATTTACAGCAAGTCTCTTTATTATTCCGAATTCTTTAAAGTATTTTTGCCGATCTCAATTGTACCTTGATCTAAAACTGTACTTTCCAACGTGGGGAACATGTCCCAATGGTGGGGCATGCAATATTTTGGTAGGGGCTTGTTTAGAGACCAAGTTAATAGCATTTTAAGTTTCCTTCGAGTGAACTAAAGTAAAATTTTAAATATGTAAGAATTAAATATTACAGAGGGGGTATCAGAAATTTAGAAATACCAAAGTGGGGCATGATTTGAAATAGTTTGGGGACACTGGTCTAAACAATTTCAATACTTCCTCAGATTTCTTTTTTCTACAGATTTTTTTTTTTAGGTTCTTCGAGAAAGTTCCGAGGTTTTCATCACCTTCTTATTCCATAACCTTACTTCTATTTTTACTTTCTGTTAATTTTTTTACACCAGTTTTAATTATTATTTTAATCATTATCATTATCATTATTATTGTTATTATTATCATTGTTTGGTAGCTTTCGTTTTTAAAACGTTTTTTTATTATAGCTTTTATTGTTCAGTTTCAAATTATACTGAAATATAAGGGGCTTGAAGCCAGAATAGCCACGATAATAGTCGCTAGGGGCATCAGCAACTCCTGTAGAAATTCAATGCTCTTGAAAAAAAAAAAGATTTTGAAAATATTCATTCGGGGAAAACATGCTCCCGTAAAAGCTAAAGTAGGCCTCACGAACACAGTTCATAACCCAACGAAAACGTTATCGATGAATGATAAATATTTGCTGAATGTATAAAAATTAAATCTTAAATATGTCTTCTCTTAAATCAAATCGTATTTTTGTAAGAATCAGATTAAGAAATATAACTTTGAAAGGCTTCAAAGATAAGATAATTCGATAAGTTCATGAGCTTATTTTTATTATAAAACCAATAAATTTAAATCCATCTGCACAAATAAAGGAATTTTATTTTTTTAGTTTTATGGCTTCAAATAAGGGTTTTACCATTCTCCAGAATTTAGTGGTAACCATCCAAGAACATTAATTTAAATGTCAATTTTTAATTTTCCACTTACTGACTATTTTTCCATCACCAGATCAAAACCTGAATCTAAAAGTTCTCACCAAGATTTAAACGTTTCTTTCCTGTTTTCAAAATATAATCGCTTGTTTAAAATATGTTTATTCAAAAAATACCGAGACTTTAGGAATATAATGTGTGTATCCCAACGTTTGTTTGTTTTTGTTTTTTATTTTGTTTTGTTTTTTTTATTTTTGTCTTCTTTTTTTTTTAATTAAGTTTTCTTTGACGTGTCTACAAAATGCCACTCATAATCAAAGAGATATCTCTAAAAAAAAATAAAAGGAACTTCAAAATCATATTCCTGAGCCTTCAAAAACACTCACTGTTGAAATTAAGGATTTCTAGATTTATTCCATACTTCGAGGTACTATTTACCAACCCCTCCGCTCGGGCAGGATATGACACAAGGTCAATTTTTAAGCGGAGTTTAACAGGTTTTAATTCAGAGTTTTCCTTCTCCTAGACTAGTTGCCTCACCAAGGCTGAAGAACCTAGTCCGTCCTACTATTTACCCATAGCTGGAGGGAGAATAAGGGGGTTCATACCTTTCCCAAGGGTATTTGCCCGAAAGTGAACGTAATAGCGCGACTGGAGTACGAACTCGCGTACTACGATTCCGCAGTTCATCGCTTTAACCATTACACCACGAGGACACCATACTTCGAGGTTATGGATAAATTGTTTTTAATTATTATATTTTATCCTAAATTGCTTTTTGCTTTGAAGCACTAGATCACTTACATGAACTTTGAGGCTTTAGTCACAATAATGTATACGCACATGCACACTCGCGCACACACACACACACACACACACACACACACACACATATATATATATATATATATATATTATTTAATCCAGTAAATTCGGAGTAAGGAATAATTCCAATCAGGACAAATAGAATATTCAAAAATGGAATATTAAATTCAAATAATCCTGGTTAAGAGCTCAATGTAAATAAAATCCACTGAGCAAATAATTTTTTTCCTTCGTTGTTGTTTTTTTTTTTTTGCTTTTTGTTTTTTTTTTTGTTTTTTTTTATACAAAAAAGATAGAGAGAGAGTGAAAGAAAGAAAGAAAGAAAAACACATTCTAATTGAAGTACTCATCGATGCCGAGTAAAACGTCACGATTTTTTACTTTATGGTCACTTAAATCTTTTTCTATTTTCTTCCTTTTTTAAAATTATATCTGTATTTATCAAACCCTCAGACAGAGGGTTAGAGTTAGACAAGCAGGATGTGACACAAGGTCAATTTTAAAGTGAATTTTAGCTTGTTTGAATTTTTATTTCTCTTGTACCGATTTCCGTAGAAAGGCAAAAGATTCCAATCTACGCAACTGTTTCCCCCTAGCTGGAGCAAAAAGAGACAGATTCGTGCTTTTTTAAGGGCGTTAGTGCAAAGTAAAACACAAACAACTTAATTAAACTCCGGTGGCCAATAACCATTCTCGGGTGGTCAATAACCATTCTCGGGTGGCCAATAACTATTCTCGGGTGGCCAATAACCATTCTCTTCCAATAACAAATCAAAAAATTACACTAAAAGTAAAGAAATTTGAGAGAATAAAATTTGCAATATAAATAAATTTTAAAGGATGAAACTCAATATGAAGAGAATGACACTAAAGCCAATTTAGTATTTAACTGTGTAATGTTTTTAGGGAGCTTTAGCGTGTAATTTGAATTGGTAAGTTCAAACGGTAAGTTCGGCAGGTTTCTAGTCCGGATACCGATCGAAAAGATAACACAGACAATAAAGTTTTTAAAAGGGAATTTTATACAAAGAAATAAGAAAGAAAGAGATAGAAAAGATAAAGTGTTGCAAATTTTAGTGTAATCTCCCGGAACTTATCTGAGAGAGTGTCCGGGGAAATAAAATTCTTTGAATTTGAGTATTTTTCTTTCCTTTTTCGTTTTGATGAAATGTTTCAGTTTTCATTTAATTTCGAGTCTTCTGTAAAGTTATCTTTTCAAAAGAATTCTCGGGTTGAATTTTCTTTCAATTGTTTAACTTGGTATAATTTCAGTTGTCGACTTTCGTTCAATTTTACTTTTATTTCTTGGGAAGCTTCTTGCCTGTTTGAAATACTTATCTGCTGTTCAAGAAGCGAGTGACGAAACCTTTTTACTGGCTATTCTTTCCTGCCTTGACAGTCTGCTCCCCAAATTCATTCTGAGAGACCTAATAGTAGCTCTCGACAAATAGTTTGAGGTAGCTTTTTGGTGCCGTATTGTCTGGGATTACTTCTCCCTTCTCCACTCTGGTCAAATCAAGTGCTGCACGTGGTCGGTTTGATTTTTCTTAGAAATAAATTTTTATAAAAGGTGATAAACAGTAATTGTTTGTTTTTTGTTTTGTTTTGTTTCGATTTTTGGTCTGTTTTTGTTTTGTTTTTGTTTTGTTTTTTTTTTGTTTTTTGATGGGGGTAATAAAAGATAAAACCATACATCAGAAAATAAAAAGATTGATCAATTATATTTCTATACTAGGAAGTTAATCTTGTACGGTAATATTTTTCTTTTTTTTTTAATTTTTTCTTTATTTTTTCTTTTTTTATTTATTTATATTTTTTGAGTTTTGGTTTCGTTTGATTTCCTTGTATGACGGCATGTCAACCTTCATGGGTTATTTAATGCCAAAGCGATCTTTGATGAAGGATTGTGGGGATATCATTCATTCAATTGGTGAAGAGATGAGAGAGTTCATCCCTTTCTTTCCCAAAAGTTGACGTAATAGTAGGAATGAACTTGGAACTTACTTACTCCGAGGTCGCAGTTCAGGACTTTAACCACTACTCCCCTTTTGAGTTTTGTTGAGAAATAGTTTTACATTCACTTCATCAGTTCATGTTTAATAAATCTTATCTTATAAACAACTAGTTTTAATACAACTTGAATATTGGTTACCAGTATACAAGTTTATTCAAATTTAGATCAAAATTAACATTTTCTTAATTTAATATTTCGGATTTACATTAATATTTTCGCGTATAATATTTTCCTTGTGCAATCAAGAGTTTTGTTTCAATAGACATTGAATTATTTATATCTTTGCATATAAACTTGATTAGCTAAATTTAACTACAATGGAAGAGATAGTTTTCTTTATTTTTTTCTGTCCCAAAACAGTATTTACTTTTGCATATAAATTTTATTTATGAAATGAAACAATTATTATGGAACAGAGATTGTAACATTTCTACTAACATAAATGAAATTCACCATAATTTCACTCTTACTACAGGATTTGTGTATGGGCAGGGCATATCAACCTTTGTAGGTTATTTAATGCCAAATCAATTTTTATTCAAGTAAGCAGTTCTATTTCAAAAAATTCAGTTGAGCATAAGTACACAGTTTAAGAGTCAAAAACATTTCTATTTCAAACTATTCAGTTTTGTCAAACACTAATTCTGTTCAGTTTATTGAATAGTTTTTGTTACACCCTAATAAATGTCAAAATAGTTCTATTTCAAACAATTCAGTTTAGTGTAAGTACAGTTCCAATGTCAAAAACTGTTCTATTTCAAACAATTCAGTTTAGCGTACAAAAACAGTTCTCTTTCAAACAATTCCGTTTTGTATAAGTACACAGTTTCAATGTCCAAACACTTCTATTTTAATCAATTCAGTTTAGCATGAGTACACAGTTTAGTTCTATTCGACCCATAGATAGAACCCTATCAGGTGCCAGAGTGGACCTAGGAACGATGGTAATGAAGGGGTACTCAGCATTCTCCAAAGCGCCAGCATTACATATCCAGGACTCTCATTTGAGGGGGATCTTACCCCTCTGCAGAAAACCGTCAATGTATTCTACAGCCCCAGCTGACTGGGCAAGTGTGTGAGTGTGTATTTGTGTGCATGGGTGGGTGTTGTGTTGTATATATTTCATAAAATGATCGGTGTATAAATATTTTGATTTTTGATACTACATGGGGCAGAAAAAAAATTCTTTAAAAGATCCTTTAAAAATTCTTAATAGTCTTCTCTGATCGCTAAACGTTCACAATTCCAATCATAAATTGTGAATTTTCTTTTCTTTTTTATTGTTGTATTTATTAAATTGAAGCCTTATCTTGTTGCCACAAAGAAAAAATTATTGGCAGATATATCAATTACAATAAGAAGCAAAATTATTTCTTTTGGCTTTGTTTTATTTCTAATATTATAGATCCCTTGTAAATTTCATTATAATTAAAAAAAAAAAAGAAAGGAAAAGAAACATACCACAGTACTAATTCAGATAATGCATATATCTTTTTTTAATTTTGATGTAATAGCTGAGTTTTCGCCAACAAGGACATGAATACCATAATTGTGTGTTGACATTAGTTTTTCGACTTAAAACGGTTTGTTTTTCTAAACGTTTAAGTGGTGTAAAGAATAACAACCATTTTCAGATAAGTCTGCGTAAATTTAGCATTTGCATTTTTATTAAACGTAATATAGTTATAACAACTAAAATAGGGTGGTCATAAAATGAAGGAGGATTTGAAACAAAAGAAAGAAAGAAAGAAAGAAAGAAAGAAAGAAAGAAAGAAAGATGCCAGAAAATGAGAATAAAGAAAAAAAGGTAAAATAAAAAACAAAAAATATAAAATGAAATTTCTCACTTTATCTTCATTTTTGTTTTGTTCATTTCTTTCTTCTTCTTTTCTTTATGCTTTTTAAGTAAGAAAAGATAAATGAAAAAATAAAATGAAAAGAAAGATAAATCATCAATAAGAAAGAAAGAAAGAAAGAAAGAAAGAAAGAAAGAAAGAAAGAAAGAAAGAAAGAAAGAAAGAAAGAATAAAATTAAATAGAAAGAAAGAAAGAAAGAAAGAAAGAACAAATTTAAATAGAAAGAAAGAAAGAAAGAAAGAAAGAAAGAAAGAAAATTATATAAAAAGCATTGAATTGTTAAGACGATAGCCGGTGGTCAACAAATAGAGGAAACAGATTAATAAGAGTCATGAAGAAGAGGAGATGAAATGGAAACGGGAGGGGGTGCTAAAAGTTGTTCAGCCGTGAGAAAAGAAAGCAGGAAATGAAATGCAGTATAAAAGCAGAAGAAAAAAAAACATTTGGCTGAGATGCAAGAAGAAAGAATAGGCGGGAGGGTGTGGAACAGTGATTAGTTGAAGTATACCGTGTTTAGCATTGCCGGCCTGTCTCCCCTAACCAACAAAAACTTCCCATTATCAACATTATCAGATGGACAAAGTCCTTCTTTTGTAACCTCTTCTTCGTCTCACTTACATCTCAGTAACAGCTTCCGTACGGGAGTATTTTGTCAATTTGTCTGCTAATTATTATTTAGAGCAGAAGTACCTGGCGTTGCCTGGGATAAAATAATATCCTTAGCACATTTTGTTAAACAAAAATCTATTCTACAATAGATTTGGAAACATCCACGTTTTTGAGGAGACGTATTAAACTAATACTTTAAAATTATACATCTAAGAGAAAGTTAATTAAAATCATTACAAAATTCACTAAGGAATTAAATTTGTCTAACTTAGCAACTATTTTGGCCGCAGCTTTTCATTATTACAAATTCTAATAAAGATGATAGACAAATTAAAAACTTTCATCTTATCAAATATGACTTTGTTCTATTTGGACATTATCGATAACCGAGACAAATCATCAATCGATCTATCTTTATTGATATAAAAGACCACTAAAAACTTGGATGCGTCCTCAGGAGTAGGGTGGTCCTCAATATTTTTGTTGTTGTTTTGTTTTTATTTCCGATTTTTTTTTTTTTTTCGTTTTTGTATTTTTTTTTTTTTTTTATGTGGGGTGCAGATTTTTTCAATTTAATTCCAGGATGAATTGGGGTTTTCCCTTTGTTTCTTGGATTAATTTACTTTTCCATGCCTAAGATACCAATTCTATTTGTCTTATTGCAAATGTGACCTTTTGTGATTAATTTTACTTCAGAAAGTTTTGAGATTTCTTCAACCTCACAGGGAAAGGGGAAGTCTTTGATCCAGCAAATTTTATTTGCTTTCTGGACAATCTAGACATTCTTCATTTGTTTTAGACCAAAATATAGCAAGTTTCTTGATCATCTTAGCCTTAATATACTTAGTTCCTATGAAATTGTTCTTAAAATCCATTCACAAGGATTCAGTTTTTTATTACTTTACTCTAACTGAGTTTTCACTTGCTATTACAGAAAACTTCATTAATATTGATAGACCAATCAAAGTAAAAGTAAAGTTGGCGACCTTTGTCGAGGGTGACTCGAAGGCTCCCTTTTCAATAGCTACTACACCGAGGTGTTGGGGCGGGTGCTCCTCCATTCCCTGCATTGCTTCACTTTACCCTTGATCCTTACCTTACAATGCTGAGTGTTAAACATTAAGTATCATTGTTTTAGTCTTTGGTATGATTCGACCTGGGATTGAACCCCAGTCTCCCAGACCATTGGCGAACACTCTACTCATTTGGCCAATGGTAGGAGTTATTTCACAAATATTGGCAAGTTTTTTCATTGATATTTCTTATATTCTCGTCTTCTTTTATTATCACCTTTCTTTGTGTCCTTCTCTCGGCCTGTGGTCACTTTCATCGCTATCTTGTTAGTCAGCTTCTCTAGTTGTTTCATCCTATCTTCTCAACCCCGCGTTGTTTCAAGTTCTTTCTGAGGAGAGCTGCAAAAACATTTTATGAGCATATAATTTATTATCTCGATGACTTACACACATTACCGACCACACTCAAGTCGGGAACCAGAGATAGAAATTTAGACAAACGCTCGCCCCGCGGGTCACTCTGTTGACTGAAGTAAAGTTTTGATTCTACTTCTAACCTTCTAGGGCTCGTCGTCACTTGACTGAGACATGCAATTACAGCCAAGTTCTCAAATGATCTCAGAGTCATCACCTGTCATTTACATTAGATTGACAACAACAGTTAAAATCATTTTGAACTTTACTACATTGAATACCAAGTAAAAAGATCCAGTCAATGAATTATGACAGATTTACGTATAAGATCAATTTTTTAGGTATATTAGTATAATAGTAATATATATATATATATATATATATATATATATATATATATATATATATATATATATATATATAAGTTATTCCTACAGATTCCATGATACTTTAGAGGATCTAAATGAAGCATAAAAGCTGGTTTCATCTTCTTTTCTGTGGTTCAAATAAAGGGATCAAGTTGAGATTCTGTGTGAACTCCCGAGTTCGATATGTAACCCCTGAAGAAGGTCGAAGGACATATTGGTCGAAACGTTGTAGTTATAACAATAAAGATGAGATCAAGAGTCCGAATATTTTAAGTGATAATATTAGGTTTGGTTTGGTTTCTTTGTTTAATGACATATCAACGTTCATGGGTTATTTAATGCCAAAGCCATCCAAGTACAAAAACAGTTGTGGTATTATCTAACCTATAACTGGAGGGATAACGGGGTTTTCGCCTTTCCCAAGGGCATCAGTCCGAAAGTGAACGCAATAGTGCGAGTGGATTTCGAACTCGCTTACTAAAATATCCCTAACCAGCATTTTAGCCCCTACACCACGGGGACTCGCCCGGGCCGACTAATTATGTCGTAATAATCCCGTTTTGGAATGTCTCTATTTGCAGTTAATTGCAATATAATTTTATAAATAGAATGTGACTCAACATCAAGTCTAATAAGAGCAACAAACGAATTTTAAATGAATAATCGGAAGTACTCTATAATTACCACTAATTAGTTAGCTCCCTTCAGAAATTATAACACCTGGATTGAACGCAAACACTAACCTCATGATATTATCAAGTTGAAAATTAAATTTGAAGTAGCTCAATTCTTTGAAGAAAAATTTAAAGCTATTGGACTGATTTTTTTTTTAAATCTTACGATGATATGCTATTTTTTCCTGAGTTACGCCCACTTATATACATAAATCCGATCTTCATAATATTGTTTTTCATAAATCCACCGTCAAGGTCACCTCGTGTGGTGTAATGGTTAACAAGCTACACTAGCAAACCTTCACTAGTGAATTCGAGTTTCAGTGGGTGCCCGATTCATACGACCTTGTGCTACATCTAACAAAAAAAAAAGCTTAAGTAAATTAGTACATCTCAGCTTAATACTGAATTGTTCCCTATTTACAAAATGTACTGAATGATTAATTGCAAGTAAATAAATTGAAAATTGCCATAATAACATTTGATATTTCTCTCCTTTCATAATTTTCGGATTCTACGCGAAATAAATTCAATTGAAAATTGCACTGGAAATTCTAGAAATTAGTGTATTGTAACAGTATTGCTCTAAATTTTTTTCCGTGTTACAGTAACAAGCATACAAATATCAGACAATATGGATAATTAATATCTCATATTATTGCAATTATTATGGCGCATGTAACCGTGATTTTGGCGTATAATATTATTGTTGTGATTATTATTGCTGTCATTACTATTGTTTCAACTGTTATGCCCCTTAATTTCTTTGTCTCAGCTCCGTTTTATTACAACACCTCTTACTTCTTTTTCCTCTTTTCCCTTTTTTTTTTTTTTCGTCTTCTTTGAAATGACCATATTTAAGTGTGCAGGGTGTGGGGGGAAAGTTACAGCACACTTGTCACTAACACAAACCGCGGGTGCCCGTTGAATCAAATCGAAACCAACGCCTAGAAAAGCAATTTACATTAATTTTTAATTATCCCTACGGAAAAGAAAGAGACGCAGAGTGTGTCCGGTACACAGCCGACTCTGATTGTACAAAGTAGCTTATTGGCCGCCAGGCTTATAATCGCCGGACGTAACGTACAGTCGCCGAGAAGCAAGGCGTCCAATAAAAAGATAAATAAATAAAACATTTTAAAAAAGCAATAGTGGAGAGTTCGGAAGAATAGGCGAGGGAGAGCAAGGAGCGTCGGGGATTTAAGAGCGAGCTCTTGAGTTTAGTCTTCACAATCGCCTTTCACACTCAGAATCTACTTAAAATTACAAATATATTTATTGTTAGTAGAGCTATTGGGAATAATGATAGGAACATTAATACTTCCCCGCTGTGTGTACTCGTTTCCTTTCAGTATTATTTTATTTTCAAAGTCTTAGAAAAATCTAATGTACTTGAACCGATGAGAAGTCTGGGATGAGTTCTAAATTGGGGGAAAAATATTTCTTAAACGGATCAGGGTACTTCTTGAAAGTACTGATCATCATTAAGATATTTTTTCTTTCCTTACAATAACTTCTTTTACATGGAATAAAAAAAAATATAAATACCTTATTATTCTTGTTCTTCTTACGATTATTATTAGATACTCAGCGATCAGTTTGGGTCCAGGCCTGAATTTAAGATCGGACACGTCCGTATCACGTTGCGTTATCGCTAGAGAATTGTCTAGCACTCTATTGTTGGTTATGCGCTAAAGGCCAAAAGAACGTTGAATTTATGCTGGCGCATTGATAGTCTCGGACCAAAATCTAACAAAAGGTGTAGATTCGTGCCTGTTTATACATTATGAATATAATGCGTCTGCCCTCTTAACGTTAACACGTATGTATGTGCATGTGTGTATCATTAAAATGTAAATGGGTCCGCTTGATACCGATTTAGGTAACGTATAAAATTTATGACAAGCAGTTTTCAATAAAAATCTGCGCGTGTGTATGTGTTTGAATATGTGTAATTATGTGTATGTGTTTGTGTGTTTGTATGTGTGTGTATGTGCAGAAGAGTATGTTCTACTTTTTACAAGATGTGTGTATCCGTACACGTGGGCTTAATTTTGATTGGAACCAATGCTTAGTTTTCTAATGTACAGTTCATCTGAAGGAAAGTGTTAATATGCAGTCGACACTAATATACTTGCGGTTGAAAGTAGACACATGGCTGAATATGCGCATACTTAAACATGTTGATGAGTGTTCCAGTGGATCATGTAGGTATGCTTCTACGGCGCAAATACGCAAGAGTGGGTGTTTCTGGGGTGGTACTATTTTAAGCGGTTTTAGCAATTGTAAATGAGTACATCTTCTTAGATAGTTGTCACTTGCTAAGCTTCCGGCACAAGGCTAGAAGCATGAGATGTTCACCTCATTCTCCAGGCGAAATTCTCTTACCGCGTTATCATAAACAGTCAAAAAATATTTCAAAATAACTAAAATAATACTGCATATTGTATACTATACAAGGAATATGAGATCCCCAGTGAGATTTTATATCTATAACCTAAATTTTATTTTTGGAACATGTATATGTGCATGTGTGGGTGTGTGTACTAGCGTTAGCCGATGGTTTCACATCGAAGTGTGAGTGACAGCAAATCTTCTCAAGTCTGTAGGAATCTCCTCAGTATTCTGGCCGATTATAACAATGCTGTAGTTTGGATGCACTCCACTCTTCCTCTTATTTCCTAGCCCTCCAGTCTCAGTATCAATCCTTTGGTGACTGTACCAAGAGCTCCAATTATGATTGCTATCACCGTCACTTTCATGTTCCACACTTTCTTCAATTCCCTAGTGAGGTCGAGGCACATATCTTTCTTTTCGTTTTCTTTCAATTTTAGTCGGTGGGAAGCCGCGACAGCAAAGTCTACAATTTGACAAGTTTTGTTTTTTTTATTTTGGGTTTTTTTTATTATACAAGATCTGGTTGTCTGGCCGATATTACGTGATCCGTTTGTATGTCAAAATCCCAGTCGAGTTTGTGCGTCTCATTCTCCAGGACTGATTCTGGGTTGTGCATATACCATTTGTTCGTATTGTCAAACTTCAATTTCTCGCACAATTCCCGGTGGATCACATTGCCCACCCAGTTGTGTCTAGCCTTATACTCTTTCTGTGCAAAACTCCTGCATTCGCTTATTATGGGATTGATCGTTTCATCTCTATCACCACATAACTTACATCTGCTGGTTTGTTATCATCTATTCTTGCTTTGAGATGATTCGTCCTTATGGCGTTGTTTTGTGCTGCAATTAGAAGAGATTCATTTTCTCTCTTAAGGTTTCCTTCTTTTTTTTTTTCTTTTTTTTTTTTTTTTTTTTGTTGAGCCATGTCTACGTTTTCTCGGGTGAGATGTCGCTTATTATTATTATCATTATTTTATTATCTCACCTTCCTAGGTTCAGCTGTTACAATTAGTTTCATATGCATTTTATAAAACGAAAGAAACAGAACTTTGTTGGAAGCAATAATTATATATATATATATATATATATATACACGCACATATAAGGTAAAGTCTGCAAACATATCAAATCTTCATATTTATTATTTTTGGTTTTACTACTTTTAAGAATTAATATTTTTACGTAAATCTTTCTTTTTTAAAAACCTAATGGTCAGGGCCAGATATTAATTCCTACATGAAAAAAACTAAATAATAAATGAATGTATAGATAGATAAATAAAACAGATAATTATAGTTCTGCTATGTTGGTAAAATATCATGATTTATTGCTAAATTGTCACAAAATGTCACCGAAAAAAGAGAAAGCAAAAAGAAAAAAAAACTGATTGCAGTTGGATTAAATTCTTAGATTATAAATATATATACGGAAATGTTTTCATATGTATAACCTGTAAATATTTTCATATATATATTAAGACCTTGAATAAGTTATCGCTAATTTTTCATGAAAAGTAATGTTTTATTTTCAAAAATTAGTAAGAAACATGTCTTTGAAAGTATTGTGCATTGCTAGCCACAAGTAATAATCGGATTGGGCAATGTCGGGTGAATATGGCAGTCGGAGTAGGACTTCCAATTAAAGCGTTTCCAAATAGATTTTCACCCGTTTTTCAAGATGTAGCCTTGTGTTGTTATGTTGCAAAATCCCTTTGTAGTGTCTCTGCTCGTATAGCGGCCTTTTTTTCTTCAGTGATCGACACAAACGCGTCAATTGTAGTCGATAGCGATCTCCCGTGGTGGTTTCGATTTGTTTGAGCAGCTCATAAAAAAACTAAACCCAGCTGATCCCACCAAATGCAGAACAGAGGGATGTTCGGCTTTGCTTCAGACGTTGATGAATGACTGGGTTTACTCCAAAATCTTCTACGCTTAAAGTTATCGTAGTGCATCCATTTTTCATCGCCGGTCACCATACGATGCAAAAAAAATTCCTCTTTTGCCATTGAAGCAGCTGTTCACACGTGACATGACGCCGTTCGGCGTCTCTCGGATTCTGCTCGTACGACACACAATCTCCTTGCTTTTAAATTATTCCTTATGCTTTCAGACGTTTTGAAACTGTTGTGTGATCAATTCATTATGATTCTGAAAGTTCAGCTTGCATCTGACACGAGTCTTCCTAAAGTAATGTCTCCAATTCTTCGTCTTCAAACTTTTTCGATGCTCTAGAGCATTATTTATCTTCAACATCAAAGTCATTATTTTTGCAACGTCTAAACCAATCTCTGCATTTTGTTTCCGACAGAGAATGGTCGCTGTAAATCTCAACAAGAATTCTGTGTGCATCAGGTGCAGATTTCTTTTGAATAAAGTAGTGAAGTAAAATTCCCCACAAATACACTTTCTTTGGCATGAAATCTGACATGTTTAACGCTATGAAAAACAAACTTATTTACACTTCGACGAAATGACATTCACTGATTTACAAGCTTGCTTATAGTATTTCTTTATAGATGCATTACCATCAGAAGCTACACACACAGAGAGATCTGAGAATACAATATGTTGGGAAACAACAAGAACTTATTCAAGGTTCTAATGTATATATATATGGTTGCATCAATAATTTCTTCTAATATGGAATTAATAGCTTAACTTTACCCGACCGTAGTCGAGGACGACCCCTTTTGAATTGCTAATACACTGAGGTGTTGGGAGGTTGCAACTTCTTTCCCGGGATTCCTCCACTTTACCCTTGATACGTACCCTATAATGCTGAGTGTTAAGCAAGGAAGTATCAAGTACCATTTTTGAGTCTTTGGTATTACTCGACATGGGATTAAATCCCAGTTTCCTGGGCTATTGGCAAACACTCTACCCACTAGATCAATTAACTGAATTAAGTGCGTTTGAAAGAAAAAATATTCAATTGAAAAATATATCATTAGTGTCCCAAATAAATTCTTTTTATTATAATTTGTTGACTCATTTACCGATTAACATACTTATGGTTTATTGTTGTTATTTACTAAGCTTACTTTAATCTGGCAAACATGCTTTATGTTGGTTATAATATCCCAGTTGCCCATCTCTGTACTGAACAAGCTTATTTCTACTTAACTTTATGGATGTGGCTGGAACCTGTGCTTTTAGCATGGCTTGGCCATAAATCATTAAAAATTTGAGTAATTTAGATTTGGCACAAAGCTGTAAGTATAAAGCACCAAGTGATAGTCGAATTTATTACTCAATCATAGTTAGTCTGCGGGTTGCAAAAAAAAAATTATGGTTTAGATGTGCTCCATGACCAGTTTTATGACTCACCTTGTATGGATCGAACCCATAACTTATTTGTAATTTCTTGCAAAGTATAGATGTCCACCTATACATAATGTTAAAAAAAACATTAAAATTTCTGAAAATCATCTAATTTGCATCACTTTCATAAGCATTTTCTCACGAATAAATACGATGGGATCCCGTTGTAAAAGCAGTCTATGCTGATATAGATACTTCTATTTAAGCAGTGAAGGATTCTTATTAGTATTTCGTTGTTATCTATGATACATTAAGAATTTAGATGATTTTAAAAAATTGATGTTCAACAAGAATCTGGATGCTACAAAATTATTATTCAGTTGCCAAATTGCAAAGAGAAAATTTAGAATACATTGTTAGATATATTAATATAAATAGATTAGAAACCACTTTTCGAATGTATTCCTGTTATCTGGGAGAGTTTGCCTGACTAGATCCACTGAGTTTATCAGACAAATAATTAGTAAACGATACTTTGCCACTTAAGGAAATTCTTTAGAATAACGTTTTAAAAGGCGGGTGTTAATTACTTTGTACGGCTCCTTATCCTCCGGCTATTGCTGATTTGTGAAAGCTACCTGAGTGTGGTTATCAAGAGAAGTGGTTTTTCGACCAGAGTTGAATGTAGGAGAGGGCGGAAGAGAAAACACTGAAACGAAAGGTTGTTCAGAATTGGGGAAAAAACCATAGAGAACGTAGGCAAAGTCAATTAAGAAAAGAATCACAAGAGATGAAAGTGGCTAAAAAGAAAGTTTCTCATCACTCTTAAATTGGCAAGCTTAGGTCTTGTTTATATTAAACTGTTGAACAAAATCACCTATATTTTCTTTATTAAACAAACAGACCAGTATGTTTCTTGAATGTTATTATTTTTGGATAAAGCATTATCTTTGTTTTGTTTTTTGTTTTTTTGCCTTTGTGTTCATTATGGTTATCATCGAAGTAAAATGTAATTTTAATTTTATTTGGTTTATTTAACGGCATGTCAACCACTTATGGATTATCAAATGCTGAAATTTGATTTATTTGTAAATGCTAATCATCATAACTATTTATATTATCTACGTTCCATAGCAATCCTTTTATCATCCCCCTTTTTTATCAATAATAATCATTTGCACAGTTATATAGTATCAAGTATTCCTATCCAATGCTAATAATTTCCGTACTTTTGTATAGTTTCAAGTATTCCTATCAAATACAAATAATTTATACACACTAATATGCTTTCAATTAACTATTCTTATTTAATAATATGAATCATTCGTTTGCAGACAGTTATATGGTTTCAAGTATTCCAATCAAATACTAATAATTTTCAAACATCAATTTGACGCATAGATAATGACCCTAACACGTACAAACACAGTCAACGTGTAGCGTTATGGTTATCGTCGAAGGAAATGGACGCGGCGACAAGAGTTCAAACACCAGTCGAAGCTATCTGCGTTTCACTTCTTGCCAATGTCCTTGAGAGAGGTATGAATTCATCTCTTTTCTATCAGATATAGGTAAATAGTAGGGTATACAAGACTTTTTAGTCTTGTTTAGGCAACCAGTCTAGAAGGAAAAATCTTGAATTCAAACCAGCTGTACTTCACTTAAAAACTGTATCCCATCCGACCAGTGGTGAAAGGGTTAAATAGATGCATAAACAAACACTACCACTACGATTCAGAGTGGACTTGGAAGTAATTCACTTTTCACTTGCCTAAAGGCAGATCACCTTGCGTTCATGCTAGATGGTGAATTATCAATTGAACGTTTGGTCTCAGGGGGGCAATCCCTCCAGGTTTTACCTACTTTGCAGGATTGGGTTTATTGCTCGGCGCCTGAGGCACTCCAATAGGGGTATGCCGACGAGGTCAAGCATTTTTGGAACAGCCACGCATGAGTCCCAATTCGTGCGTAGCTCCACAATATAAAATGGCCAGGTACCGCATTCTGGCTTATTAGGAAGTCGGATACATAACGACATGGGAGTAATGGCAATGAATGGGTGTCTTTAACCTCCTTAGAACTCAATGATAAAAGTCTTCCAACTGAATATAGTTCAGTGTCATACCCAGTGTCATCCACTCTGGGAGTGGAGTCTTACCTCCAAGCAGAAGATACAGTCGCCGTATTTTAAGTCCCGGTGAGAGAATTCAGTAGTATGAAGTATTTACTAAATTTAGTTTCGTCTGACAGATTTGACATGTGCTATGAGATGATTAAACCTACAGCAGTAGAAATATTTTGCGATACTAACTTGCTATTACTCTACAACATGGTGCCTAAAGTGCGCTTTTCGTTGTGTCATTTTGCGTGAACACATCACTTTGCGTAACGGTTATCGGCTTAGCAAAAGGAATCGGTTAACCAAAGTCAACTCCTGGACGGAATTGTTAACGTTTCACTTCGCGCAAATTCGCTTGAAAAACGTAAGAATCTATCAGTTCTCTTCCCAGATATGGATGAACTGTAGATCAAACTAGGTTCTCTAGCCTTGGTGAGGTAATCAGTATTGGAGAGAAAAAAACTAACAGTACCCCGCTTATAAATTGAGCCTGTGTCGCATCCTTCGTATGTAATAACATACAAGATTCGCTCAAAACGTTCTAATCGTCACCCAGAATTAAGATTTGGTGCATACTTCTTTCTCTGTGATGGGTTTACCGGCACAAAAATGAAAACATAAATATGTATTAGCTTTTCTTGTTTCTTAGGAAGTGGTAGTGTGTTGCCTCAACAAAAATGTTCTGTTATGGCACTTTTTTTATTGGTAAGGTTTTCGAACTTTTTAAAAGAACCTCATACTTATTGACTGAGCCAAAAATCATCCTGGTTACCCCCAGACTTCTGTCACGAAATCGTCGGATTAACCTGAGCCATCCTCCTTCGGTGTAATGTAGGACATGTTTCTATAAGATTGGAATTTCTGTGCCGGTGAGATCACTACAAGATTAAGAAGCGTGCAGCAAATCTTAATTTTGGGTGAGGATTAAAATATTTTGAGCGAACCTCGTATATATTCACCCAGGAAGGGTACAACGCAGGCTCAATTTACAAGCGGGGTACTTTTGGTTTGGTTTTCCTTTTCCAATATTGATTACCTTACCATGGCAAGGGAACCCAGTTTGATCTACAATTCATCCATATTTGGGAAGAGAACAGATAGATTCTTGCGTTTTTTTTTTCACAGCTGACACGCCACGAAGGCCGGAAAAATGAGTTGGTGGGGGGAATTGAATGGTGTTGTTAATTTATAAATGATACATCATTTCTAATTTTTGATTGAAATCTTCTCATCTTTTAAATTTTAATTGAAAACAAATGAGCAGCAAAATCTTCCTTCCTTGGTCACAATTAAACTCTTCTAATTTAATCAATAAAAACTTATTTTCTCCTCAAAGATACCAGGATTCTATTATTCCTAGTAGAACGTTTTACAATCAAAACGGAAATGATTAGGTATTATTTACAGAGCGGAAATTCTGACACCATGAATAGAAATATAATGTCGTACAAAAATAAATACAACACTGAGTAAGATTTATCATTGCATCTATATTTTCAAACCAAAGTTGATTTTTTCTTATTTTGGAATTCCGGTGGAGTTTTCTAATAAATAATAACTAATAATATCCGTTTTGATTTCTAATGAAATAATCTTAGTTTTAGAAAAAATAACTTTTTAAAAGAAAGAAAACAATAAATTGGAAGGAGCGTATTTATTTATGGGTGAATGTATTACTCGCAACGTATAAGTATATACAAGAGCTCTCTCTCTCTCTCTCTCTCTCTCTCTCTCTCTCTCTCTCTCTCTCTCTCTCTCTCTCTGTGTGTGTGTGTGTGTGTGTTTGTGTGTGTGTTTAAGACAAAGTGTTCAGGTTTATTAATATTAGCTGCAAATTAAGTCACACAAAAGCGTAATTAACGGACTTAAAATATCCCTGCAGTTTTACGTGAGGGGGTGATTAATTAAAATTTCTAGGGAGGGCTAATGGCTTTTTATTTTTTCATAGAAAAAACCGTATTAAAAGCGTAATCAAAACAAGAAGGCATTTTTTCAAACTGTGCAGTGACCAAACATTTGAGGGCCATTCAATAAATAAGGATATTTAATAACAACAAAAAAAGCAAGATATTTTTTTTTCTATTTTAGATTTTCTTTCCATAAATGTAAACTCTGAATTGTTTGGAATTAATCTATGAGAAAAATAAATTTAATCCCGTTAAATGTTTGTTTTGATACTATTCAAAATGGCGGATAATTAAAGCGAATGTTCCAGATTTGAACAGAGACCTGTCATCATATATTGGGAGGCTGAAAAGGGCAAGCCATGTGAAATCAACGGAAGAATGTGTGATTTGCACTGTGAAACATCTTAGTCAAAACAATGTTTACGAATGGACTAAATATGGGTTTGCCACAAGAACCTGAGTCGAAAAGACAGTCCATGAAGTTGATGCGGATTGACTCCCCTGTAATGAATTCTTCTGGGCACAGCAGTCTATAAAGGTCATGCTGACAGTCTTCAGGAACTTAGAAAGACCCATCACAATTGATTTCTTTGAAAAAGATGAAACTATCAACAGTATTTTCTATTACCTAGTCCTTGGGCAAAATTCACTTTATTTATTGAATTACCTCCGTACATCAATTTAAACACGAGTAGAATTCCCTTTCATTAAATCATCCTCTTCTAAAAATGTTTTATGAGTGCAATGAGTTCAATCCTTCCAAGATGAAGTCCTCTTACTGTAGAATAATTAGGGACTCCAGTTGATTATGAGTTGTTTCCTAGCGAGATTTAGTGGTCGACCACGGGACGGTGGAAAGGAAAGGAAAGGAAGATATATGAAAAAGATAATCGTGGCAAGCAAAGAGATAGAGAGAGAAAGGCTATAAGAAAGAAACGAATGGGAATGTCTAGGTTGGGATAGTAGCGGACGCTCAGGTCAAAAATAGAAATGTTTCAGCAGCAGATCGGCGACGGATTCTGATTGGCTGGAAGAAACTCAAATGAGAGCTGTTAAGGGAGACGCGGGATAGGAAACACCAAAAGACGGGAAGTGGAACCCAGATGCGAAGCTATTAAGATGGAACCAGCGAACAAGCATGTGTGAGAACTACAACCGAAAACGAGAAAAATAATATCAAGCTCCCCCCATCTCTCTCTCTCTCTCTCTCTCTGTCTTATTTCTCTCTGTCTAGCTAAAGAGGTCGACTCATTTTTCATGTGCAGTTTCGTTCTTCTCGACGACTATTAAAAAGTATAGCTGTAAATAAACGTTTGTATTAACGAACCAACACGGTGTTTGGTGTGTTCGTCACTTCTTCTTTTCATTAGGTTGGAGATTACCACGAGGTCCGACTGACACTTAAGTGCGTAGTACAACCCTCATAGGCCCGTTGGAACAGGGATGGAACAAATGTCTTTGTTGTGTCGTAACGTTACAAACGTCTATTAGGTACCGTAGTGGCGTTACAGTATGGCCTTGTGCTAGACTAAATTCATCTTTTTAACTATCTATGAATATCCGCAAACATGAAATGCACTTTAGGACTTGTTTTGATTACGGATTCAGAAAGATGCAAGTAATTCAAAGATGTTGATCCTGCTTATTGATATGTGAACGATAGTTTGTTTATTGATCAGGGCCGTGTATTCTAGTTGTGGTGAGATAAACGCCAAATACCCACCAGAGAAGGTAAATTCATTATGAAAATTTTGCTCATTGAGTAATATAGTAAGGAATCATGAAGAAAAAGAATTGTTCTGTCCCCTGTTATTAAGTAGTATTGCAAGTTTGCTTTTGTTTGCTTTTAAGGGTTTTTTTTTTTCAGGAGTAAACAGCGGTCGTGTCGATACTGCTGTATGGATGCACTACATGGACGCTAACAAAACGTATGGAGAAAAAGCTTTACGGCAACTACACAAGAATACTACGAGCAATATTGAACAAATCCTGGAGGCAGCACCCACAAAGCAGCAGCTGTACGGCCACCGATCACCCATTACGAAAACTATCAAAATTAGACGAACCAGACATTCGGGACTCTGCTGAGAAGTAGGGACGCGCTCATAAGTTATGCACTCCAGTGGACCCCTTTACATGGCTGAGCAAAGGCAGGACAACCAGCTTCAGAAGAGCTATATCATCGGCGTTGTCCGCGTCCGTAATTGTATGTGCGCGGTATCTTCTGTTTCTTTCCTTTGTCATCAGACGGCTTTGACTTAGAACAACTTATCTCCAATGAATTTAGTGGTTTCCACAAAATATTGAATAGCAGCGAGTTCGACGCTATTTCTTCACTTTCTATGTGTCATTCGAAGTGAGCATACCTCTTTTTACTGTTTGTATGTGGGTTTGGTTTTTAGTGTTTGTTTGTATGTTTTGTTTTTGTTTTTTGTTTGTTTTTGTTATGGTTTTTTTGTTTTTGTTTTTTGTTTTATTTTGTTTTTTTTGGGTTAGATATCCCTTTCGCTATCTTCTTCAGTCGATGGCTGATATTGTCTCAAATTTCACCCTTGTCTTAAGATTGTTTATTAATCCATAGCCTTTCTTTCTATGAGGGTCGAATACTGTTTGGTCGTAAGGAATAAATACATCTTGTTGGAAAGAATAAATGACTCGGTGCTTCCAGTCGCACACTCATTTTATTCCTTTCATCATTTCATCTGTTCTACTGCCTGGGTCATAAGCAGTGGACCCCAAGATGGAAAATTACGTCTTATCACTTCTACTGGTCTAGATTAACTGATTAACATCTTGTTCATTACTGAACTCTACAGCGTCAAAACTCTATTACCAAAACTAAAATTTTACCACCACTATAACGAAAAGGAAAATCTTACCACCATTTTAACCAAAAGGAAAATTTTACCAGCAGCTTAATTAAAACTAAAATTTTTCCATCACTGTAACCAAAACGAAAATTCATCATTTCATCTATTTTACTGCCCGGATCATAAGCAGTGGGCCCCATGATGGAAAATTACGTCTTATCCCTTCCACTGGTCTAGGCTAACTGATTAACTTGTTCTTGTATTTCTCCATAGTCGTCTGATCACGTGACTTCGTAATCCAATCAGAGCCCTGGAATCAAACTGACCCCGGCTTCATCATACATCACTCAAATAGAGTAACGTTCTAACAGTATTTTTCCAGCCGATTAACAATTATAACTTCATTTGAATGCGATACTACATGTCAAAAATAGATTATGGAACAATATTATTAAGTTATGAATATTTTGCAAAAGGTTTCGGATACAGCTTCAGAATTGGTAAAATTTGGACCAAAGTTTAATACAACAAATGAAAAAAATAAATTTTACTTCAATATTTATAAGGATTTTGCTCTTACTTTATTACACTAGTTTACAAAGAAATTGAGGCAAGCACAAAAATGCCCGTTTTTACCTAATTTGAGGGTGCTGAATTCAAATTTGAAATCCGTTTTTATTCATCACCTCTAGTTTTTTAGATATGCATAGCGTGCATTTTGGCAATATACGGTACATAAAGGCGTATATGAATTCAGGGTTAATTCTAATATTGTGAGACTTATGGCTTTTTTTTTAGTTATTATGTACTAAATATAAGTGATAGCATTACATTATATATATATATATATATATATATATATATATATATATATATAGTTATATATCAAGACGGATTTTGACAGTTAAGGCAGCAGGTCTCAATCCACACTCTGGCAGTCATTGGAAGAGGTTGTCTCGCAGGCGGCGCAGGAGGTTGGTGTCCCTCAACTATCGTGTTACATATCTTTTGGGTTACTAAATATTAGTATTACATTTTCAAATGCACATTTAGTTTTCAACTTTGCTTTCAACTTTGCAGTCCCGATGGCTTGGAGAGAGCTGCGAAACCACGCAGATGATTGTTATTTTTGTTTAACTAATATAACTGGTTTCAATGCATCTTCTAAGAAAAAGATCAAATATCCCAACCTTTGATCTGCTATGAGACCCGTTCCCCATTCAAATGATCTTCCTGTACCCACATCTCCAGTAAATAAGGATCTTCTTTCCTCATCAGATGAAGAAATACCTTCAAGGGAGGATTCTGCCGAGTCAATATCTTTGGAAGATATTGAATCTACATATTCAGGAACAAGTGGCAATGAGCCACACTGGATCACGCAAGCTCTTGGCTTCTCGGCTTAAACAGTGGAACTGAGACCAAGAAGATGTAAGGATCACCAGTTTCAGGAATCGGAACAAAGACCTTGCTTCCTTTTTCGACATGGGAAACAAGTTGTGCTACTGCACAAACATACCTGGCTTGTTTACGTCCCTTGGTTTGCCACATAATCCTTCAGACTGGCGTCTTTTCATAGACTCTTCCAAGCGAAGTCGCAAGGGTGTTCTTCTGTATAACGGGAATAAATATCCCAGCATTCCCATTGCACACTCTGTCCATCTAAAGGGGTCCTATGACAATATGGAGCTTCTTTTAGAAGCTATTAAGTACAGCGAGTACTAATGGAGTCTGTATGGGGACCTCAAGGTCATTTATCTTCTTATGGGTATGCAAACGGGCTTCACAAAGTACTGTTGTTTTCTCTGTCTCTGGTATGGTCGAGCTGTATCCCAGCATTACAAGCAGAAAGACTCGGGGGGGGGGTCTAGACGCACTTTTGTTCCTGGCGAACACAGCCTCAAGGAGAATCCACTGGTGGACATGAATAAGGTGTTTCTTCCTCCTCTTCACATCAAGCTTGGTTTGATGAAGAATTTCGTGAAGGCGTTGCACAAAAATGGTCTCTTTTCTTCACTCTTCAGTATTATGATGCATACTTTAGGCCATTAAACATTGGTTTATAGTTTAATTTTTGTCCCAAAATTATGTTGCTTAGAATTACAGATCGGATGAAGTCTTGCTAATGATTCACGAGCTTTTGGTAAGCCTTTCTTGAATGTCTATTTTTACTGTTTTGGGGGTTGTTTTGTTTTTTTTTCTTATTGATAGAGCCTCGAATGCCTTATCCGTAAAGACAACACACGCACATAAGTACGAACCGAACACTTTTTTACAAATTTGATTTTCCTTTAAATCAAAGGTTGCTAGGCTTCATTTCTAGCTTCACATTATACAAACAAAATGGTTGTTATTGGATGTTATTCATTACTGAACTCTACAGTATCAAAACTCTATTATCAAAACTAAAATCTTACAACCACTGTAACCAAAACTAAAATTTTACCACAACTGTAACCAAAAGGGAAATTTTACCACCACTTTAACCAAAAGAAAAATTTTACCACCACTATAACCAAAACTAAAATTTTTCCACCACTGTAACCAAAAAGAAAATTTTACCACCAACGTAATCAGAACGAAAACTTTACCACCACTGTAACCAAAAGGAAAATTTTACTACCGTTGTAACCAAAAGGAAAAGTTTACCACCTCTGTAACTAAAACGAAAATCTTACCACCACTTTAATCAAAAAGAAAATTTTACCACCACTGTAACCAAAAGGAAAATTTTACCACCACTGTAACCAAAACTAAAATTTTACCACAACAGTAACCAAAACTAAAATTTTACCAACACTCTGACCAAAATAAAGATACATTAATATTTAACTGGTATATTTACATTTGGACTGCTATAAATTCTTATTTACAGATTTACCATGCTGTCGAGTTAGGTTATAGATAATAGTTAATAATATCCTATTAATAATTGTTTTATGTTCCACTAGGAGTTATAAAATCCTGTTAGTTTTAATTTGTAAGATTAAAAACATTCGTAGGACTTTTAACTTACACTATCATCCTATGATATAGAATGTAAAGTTTTCTTCATACTCGAGAGGCTCCCTGTTAAAAGTGATATGTGTGGGTTTAGTGGAGTTTACGTATACAACTGGAAATTTACTAAGCTTTTTGCTTAGATGTGGCACAAGGCCATATGAAAGGGGCACCCAATGAGACTCGAACTCACTCGTGTAGGTTTGCTAGTCGAGCTTGCTAACCATTACACCACCAGAGGCGCCTAATTTACGTATACAACTGACCAGATATTATATTCTAATCCCAGCGGGAAGAATATGTAATGAGCGACACAGGTACTATAATCTGATCCAAGGAAGAAATGCCGATCCATCAAAAAATAATCTTGTCATGCCAGACTGGTTCAAGAATATGTCCGTTGTTTTTGAAAAGGCTAATTTCAGAATAAAGACACTTAAACTTAAAACCCAAGTGACTAGAACGCTAACCATCGTCTTTGTGAGGAGACAGACGTTATAAGATACAATAACAGGTCAGAGTAACCCACAGTGAAATGAAAGCCGGAAACTTAAGAGAAATGTGTTTTTATGAAGATTAAGAAATTGTAATGTTAAGTTGCAGATTGAGAAATGGAGTGAAAGAATCAAATACTCTAATCTACTTGTTTTACAATCGATGTTAGCATTATTTTTCTTTTAATTAAAGTAAAGAGAGAGAAAGAGAGAGTGGAGTGAGAGAGAGAGAGAGAGAGAGAGAAAATATCACACAATTTGCCGTTAAATAAATTGCCTGCCACTCGACGTAAAACACCGATTAGAAGGCATCAAATTCATGATTAGGGCTTGTTTTTGTTTTTTGTTTTTTAGTTTGTTTTTTTTTTGTTTTTGGATTATTTTTTTTCTTTTTTTTTTTTTTTTTTTACAAGATGAAAAAAGAGTGAAAAATGAAACGATGTAGTTGTTTTAATTGATTGTCACGATGTTTGTTTATTTGTTTGAGTCTTATAATATCTGCTTCAATATTTTCATTTGTCGATTTTTAAACGTTACATGATAATTCTGTTCATGATTTTTTTTTTTCGTTTCTTTGCTTTTTTGTTGTTTTTGTTTTTTGGTTGATGTTTTTTGTTTTATTTTGGTTTTTTTTTTGCTTTTTGTTGTTGTTTTTTGTATGTTCGTTGTTTTTTGTTTGTTTTTGTGTCGTTTATTTCATTTATTTTCCAGTTTTGTTTTTTTTGTTGTTGTTTTTTTCAGGGATTTTTTTCTTTTTTTCAATCTTTGTGCGTTACAACCTACACTTTAAATTTTATTATTGCTAATTGTTGGCTTCTATCTAATTTTTTTTTCTCAGGTTTTTAAATATTTTTTTTATTCTTTAAAATGTCTTCAATTCATTAAGGATAATTTCTGTTGTAATTCTTATTCCTTTTTTTTTTCAACAGTTTTTTTTAAACATTTTTATTATTATTTACTTGCATGAAGTGCTGCTGCTGCACTTTTTGCTAATTTTTCACGAGAGTTTTAACTTTTGGTCTTTCACTGGGGTCTGAGTAAATGCAAGTCTCTTTAAATCTCAAGGACTCTTCTGAGTATTCAAACCAATCTTAACAGTGCAGTTGTCGGTAAAGTCCCGATTCTATCTCTGATTTACTATTCCTTTAATTTTTTCTGAGCCTATGGAGACCGTTCCAAGCGCACAAATTATAAATGATATCAACAATATCATGTTCAAGGGTTTTTCAGATTTTTAGCAATATCCAAGTCGTTGACGATCTTTCCACTTTCTTTCATTTTCCCGCTTTGATCTTTTGAAATAGTAAAATCCAACTGACGACAAATTCTTTCCTTCTTTTCAATTAACTTTAGATCTTGTCTTCTGACCAGGATCATTGATTATTATTATTATTATTATCTCCTTTAGAGTTTTTCACATCAATGATGTTTTTTCACTAGAGTTTGAGTCACAGCAAGTCTCCTCAAGTCTCAGGATTCTGGCCGTTCTTAGCAATCCTGTCGTTTGGATAGTTTCTACCCGTCCGCCAACTTCCAAGTCCTCCAGGCCTTTAAATAATCCTTTAGTTATTGTGCCTAACGCACCAATCACAATTGGCACAATCGTTACTTTTATGTTCCACAGCTTTTTTAATTATCTAGCAAGGTCGAGGTACTTATCATGCTTTTCACTTTCCTTTATTCTGTGGTCCGCCGGGACAGCAAAGTCGACAGTTTTGCAAATTCTCTTTATTATTATTATTATTATTATTATTATTATTATTATTATCATTATTTACTAATTAGAGTTTTTCACATCACGTCAGCCGATGGTTTTTTACTGGAGTCTGAGTGACGGCAAGTCTCCTCAAGTCTCCAGGACTGTTCTCAGTATTCTGGTCGTTCTCAATAATGTTATAGTTTGGCTGGTCTCCACTCGTCTGCCAACTTCCAAGTCCTCCAGTCCTTTTAGTAATCCTTTAGTTACTGTTCCAAACGCATCAATTACAATTGGTATAATTGTCACCTGCATGTTCCATAGTTTTTTTCAATTCCCTAGCAAGGTCGAGGTACTTATCCTTCTTTTCACATTCTTTCAGTTTTATTCCTTGGCCAGCCAGGACAGCAAAGTCGACAATTTTGCAAGTTCTCTTCTTTTTGTTGATTATTATTATGTCTGGTCTTCTGGCCGAGATTTGGTAATCCGTGTGTATGTCAATGTCCCATAGGAGTTTATGCGTGTTGTTTTCTAGGACAGGTGCTGGGTTGTGCATATACCATTTGTTTGTATGGTCAAATTTAAATTTCTTGCGCATTTCCCAGTGGATCACCTTCCCAACCCAGTCATGTCTAGTCTTATATTCCTTCTGCGCTAATTTGCTACATTCGCTCATTATGTGATTGATGGTTTCATCTCTGTCACCGCATAGCCTACATTTTCTATTTTGCTGCGTCTTATCTATTCTTGCTTTGCTATGATTGGTTCTTATGGCGCTGTTTTGTGCTGCTATCAGGAGAGATTCTGTTTCTCTTTTACAGTTTGCTTTTCTTAGCCATGTCCAGGTTTTGTCGTGTAAGATGTTGTTTATCAGTCGTTTAAAACGTCAACAGAGTTGCTTTCCTTCCCATTTTTATTTCCTAGTTATTGTCATACTGTTGTCCATCGTGTTATCAGTATCGTTTCTGATAGCTGTAATGAATCCTCCATCGTGTTTTTGTATATAATCTTCGAGTCGTTGTATCGATGCGTCAACACTGTCTTCACTGCTGGCAAGTCCTCTTCCTCCCTCTTTTCTTGAAACATATAGTCTGTCAACGTCGTCTCTGGGGTGTAGTGACTTATGCATGGTTATTAGTTTTCTTGTTCTTTGGTCAATATTTGTCGCTGCCTCCCACCAGACAGGACTTGACACAAGGTCAAAAGCCTGAAGGCCGATTAACGTGGGGATAAAGGGGAGGGGAAGGTTGGAAACGAGCTGAGACTCGAACCCTGCAAGTCATTGACCCACTAAGTGTAATGTGGGTCTAATGATTTCTTGTTCTTTGGTCCATTTGTTTGAGTTTGTCGCTGGTCCACTTGAGAAAGGGTCCGGAATATCTAACGAGTGGTACAGCCCAGGTATTTATTCCTTTGATAAAATTTCGGCTAAAGAGTTTTGTTTCGAGTAGATTTCTAGTTCTCCTGAGATATTATTTTTGAATTTTGTCTTTCATTTTTACTTGTTTGATGGTGTCAGCCTCCAAGATGCCCAAGTATTTGTAGGTTTCGTTTTCTGCGAGTATTTTAATCTTGTCTTGATTTGGTAATTCCATTCCGTTAGTTAACTGTCGTTTGCCACGTTTCATTACAAGCATAGCACATTTTTCTATGCCAAATTCCATTCCTATGTCCTGACTGTATATTCTAACTGCGTGTTTTTAGAGTTTCCAGTTCTTTTTCATTTTTTGCAAATAGTTTGATGTCATCCATGTACATTAGGTGATTGATTTTTTTCCTGCAATCTGCAAAGTTTGTATCCAGCTGTGCGTTTTCTGAGTATGTGCTTAAGTGGTATCATGGCAATTATGAATAGTAAGAGTGATAAAGCATCTCCTTGGCAAATACCTCTTTGGATCTTTTTTTCAGCTATGCTTCTTCCTCCTGCTGTCAATTCCACTCTGCAGGTTTTCATGGTTTTGTGGATAAAGTTTATGACTTCATATTGTTTATCCATTCAGCCTTTTCGTTATGTTTTTTGGTTGCCATATTTTGGTCCAAAATCGTTGGGTTTCTTTTGCATCTGGTTGTTGGTATGTTTTATTGTAATCTCCTCCCAATTGTTGATAGAATTTTCTTTCGTTGTTTTGGAATGTCCTGTTTTGTCTGTATTGTTTTACCCTTGGTCGATATCTCTTTAATCTTCCTTCTTTCGCCAGTACTTTCTGGTTTATTTCCTCAAATTGTATTGTAAGTTTTTCCCGTGTTGTCTTTTCATTTTTGCTCCTAATTATTTCAGCGTCTTTCTTTTGTTTTATCATTTTCCTGTTTTCGTAGATTTTTTATCTGAGTTTCTAGTCGAAATTCCCATCCTGGTTTGGATTTTTCTTTCGTGCTTTCTGAGGGGATCCCAATTTTCTCACAAACTAATTTCGCTCCTGCATAAATTAGTTCATTTAATTCGGTTATATTATTCGTTAATATGTATGCCAGTACTTGATTCACTTTATTTGTCTTTGCTCTAACTATTCTCCATTCAATGTTTCCTAATGATGGTAAGGTGATCATTTCACTGTTCATAATTCTCTTTAAATTTTCTAGATTTAACTTTTGTTCTTGTGATAATGTTTGTTCTGGTTTGTTTGGTTGAGCAGTGTTTGGTTGTGTGGAGTTTTCATTTTCCGAAGGTGGGGGTTCCTTTCAGATGGGTAATTGTGTTTGTTATTATTTAATGAGCCAGGTAATGTATTAGTGCCACTTGGTTGATCATTTATTTTCTGGTGTATTTCTATTATTTCAAGGTCAGAAAACCAACCCTTCTTTATTATTATTCTGACTTGATCTGCAAGTCTCTGACTAGTTGTCTAAAAATTAGAAAGTTCTTGCCAAATCTCCATCATTCTTTTCCTTTATCCTTTTTGTGTAGGATTATTATTATTATTATTATTATTATTATTATTATTATTATTATTCCTTGTGTTTTTCACTGGACTCTGAGTGAGAGCAAGTCTCTTCAGGTCTCCAGGACTCTCCTCAGTATTCTAGCCGATCTTAACAATGCTATACTCAGGATGGTTTCGATTTTTTCTCTTGTTTACAGTTCCTCTAGTCTTTTTTACTGGCCATTGGAGACGGTTCAAAGCGAACCAACTACAATTGGTAACATGGTCACCCTCACGTTCCATTGTTTTAATAAGTTCTCTGGCAAGATCAAAATATTTTTGTTTTCTTCGATTTTTGTTCTGTTGCCCGTCGGAACAACAAAATCCAATAGATGACACTTTTATTTTGTTTTTGTTTTTTTGTTTCTTGTTTTTTTATTTGTTGTTATTGTTAATACTATATCTGTTTTGGTCTTTTAGCAAAGATCTGGTGATCCGTTTGTATCTCAAAATCCAAGAGAATTCAATCCGTCTCATTTTCTAGGACGGATTCTGGTTTGTGTAAATATCATTTAGCAGTATTATTAAGTTTTAATCTCTTGCATAATTCCCCGCAGATCACCTTTCCTACCTAAACATAACTAGTCTTGTACACCTTTTGTGGTAGTATGCTGCATTCGCTTATTATGTGATTAACCGTTTCATCTCTTGGACAGTTCCCAGTCGATCACATTTCCGACCCAGTCATGCTTAGTCCTGTATTCCTTTTCTGCTAGTTTGCTGCATTCGCTTGTTATGTGATTAACCGTTTCATCTCTTGCACAATTCCCAGTTAATTACCTTTCTCACCCAGTCATGCTTAGTCCTGTATTCATTTTCTACCAGTTTGCTGCATTTGCCGTTTCATCTTTTATTTAAAGAATTGCAAGTCTATGCTTAGTGGACATAGCTTACACTGGCGATTCTTTAGCATATTATCAATTTTCACTTTATTATAATTGGTCCTTATAGAGTTGTTAAGTGCTGCTATTAATAGACATTCCGTTTCTCTCTTGTTATGTCTCTTATTATGTCATTTCTCTTTTACTATCTCGCCTGTTTGTTGCTTAGTCCTTCTTTGCTCTTTTTAGCAAATCTTTGAGTCCTTGTATTGATGCATCAAAACTACATTCAATGCTGGCGAGTCCTCGGCTTTTTTTTTCTTGATACATAGTCTATGTCATCTCTCAGATCTAAGACCTCGTGCATCGTCATCAAATGTCTTATATTCTGGTCCATTTGTCTGTGTTCTTCTCTTGTCCATATAAGAGAATGGTCCCGACTTTCTAACAATTGCTGCAGACCTTGCTTTTGAGAAGTTTTCTCGTACGTCTAAGGTACTCTTTATTATTTTACTCATTTAAGAGCTTTTCACACTAGATTTAGCTGATGATTTTTAACACGATTTTGAGTGACAGCAAGTCTCCTCAAGTCTCCAGGACTTTTCTCAGTATTCTGGCTGACCTCAATTATGCAGTAGTTTGAATGGTTTTCGCTTGTCCTCTTATTTCCAAATCCTCCAGTCCCAGTATCAATCCTTCGGTGACGGTACCAAGAGCACCAATTACAATTGGCATAATTGTTACTTTCATGATCCACAGTTTTTTTCTATTCCAAAGCAAGGCTGTGGTACCTATCCTTCTTTTCACTTTCTTTCAATGTTACTCCGTGGTCAACCGAGACAGCAAAGTTCACAATTCTGCAAGTTCTCTTTTTTTCTTTTTCTCTTTTTTTTCTTTTTTTTTTTTTTTTTTTTGTTGATTATTATAAGGTCTGGTCATCTGGCCGAGATTAGGGGATACGTATGTATCTCAAAATCCCAGAGTAGTTTGTGCGTCTGATTTTCCAGGACAGTGTTGAGTTATGCATATAACATTTGTTCGTATGGTCAAATTTAAATTGCACAATTCTCAGTGGATCCCCTTGTCCACCCAGTCGTGTCTAGACTTATACTCTTTCTGGGAAAATTTGCTACATTCGCTTATTATGTGATTGATCGTTTCGTCTCTATCTCCACATAACCTACATCTGCTGTTTGGTTGTGTTTTATCTATTCTTGCTTTTATGTGATTTGTCCTTATGGCGTTGTTTTGCGCTGCTATAAGAAGAGATTTAGTTTCAATCTTAGGTTTCCCTTTTTTAGCCACATTCACGAGTTCGCGTGTGAGATGTCGCTTGTTAGTCGCTTAAAACGTCCATAGCGTTGTTTTTCTTCCCATTTTTGTTTTCTGGTTATTTCCGCTCTGTTGGTCCTCGTGATGTCAGTATTGTTTCCGGTGGCTGTAATCAGTCTTCCTTCGCGCTTGGATATGTAGTCTTCGAGTCGTTGACTCGATGCGTCAATGCTGTCTTCAATACTGGTGAGTCCTCTTCCTTCTTTTCTTGACACATATAGTATGTCAACGTTATCTCTGGAATGTAATGCCTTATGCATGGCCATTGTTCTCTGGTCTATTTGTTTAAGTTCTTCTCTGGTCCACTTCAAAAGGGAGGCAGCCTAGGTATTTATCCCTTTCATAAGGTTCCTGCTCTATAGTTTTGTTTCGAGTAGTATTCTGTTTCTCCTGAGAAATTCTTTCTTAATTTTTTCTTTCATCTCCACAAGTTTGATGGTGTCAGCTTCCAATATTCCCAAGTATTTGTAGGTTTATTATTAGTAGTAGGGGTAATAGTATCATTAACTTACAAGCCACTTCGATATCTATTCAGCTCGATGTCATGTCCAATTTTATTTATATAATTCATTTTATCATTTATTTGTAAATAAATGATTCATGTGAGCTCAAAGATACTCTCATTCTTTTTAATAATTTCATTACTCCTTTGAGAGTTTTCACACCAGCGTTAGCTGATGGTTTTTCAGTGGAGTCCGACTGACAGCAAGTCTCCTCAAGTTTCCTGGACTCTTCTCTGTATTCTGACCGATATTAATAATACTATTATTTTGATGGTCTCTACTCGTCCTGTTTCCAAGTTCTCCAGTCCCATTATCAATCCTTTGTTGACTGTACCGAGTGCATCTATTACTTTCTAGTTCCATAGTTTTTGCTTCTTTTTTTCGGTTCTGTGGCAAGGTCAAGGTACTTATCTCTCTTTTAATTTTATTTCAGTTTTATCCTGTGATCAGCCTGAACGGCAAAGTCCACAACTTGGCTGGTTCTCTTCTTTTTGTTGACTATCACTAGGTCTGGTCGTCTGGCCGAGATTAGGTGATCCGATTGTATCTCAAAATCCCAGAGAAGTTTGTGTGTCTCATTCTCCAGGACGGATTCTGTGTTGTGCATACACCGTTTGCTCGTATAGTAAAATTTAAATATCTTGCATAATTCCCTTGCGCACCTAGTCATGTTTAGCCTTATACTCTTTTTTGCTAATTTGTTGCATTCATTTTTTATACGATTTATTGTTTCTTCTCTATCAATACATAACCTCCATTAGTTATTTTGCTGCGTCTTATTGATTTTTGCTTTGATATAGTTGGTTCTTATGGCGTTGTTTTGTGGAGATATTCGATTTTTTTCTGAAGATTTCCCTTTTTTAGCTATATCTAAGTTTTTTCTTGTGAGATTTCGTTTGTTTTGTCGCTTGAAGTGTCCGTATAATTGTTTTTCTTCCCATTTTTCTTTTCTGTTTATTTTTGTTCTAATGATGATTGTTTTTTCTGTATTGTTTCTGATGGCTGTAATCAGTTTTCCTCCGTGCTTGTGTATGTAGTCTTCGAGTCGTTGTATCGATGCATCAACGCTATCTTCAATGTCGTCAAGTCCTCTTTCTCCTTCTTTTCTTGACACATTCAGTCTGTCTGTGTTGTCTCTGGGATGTAAGGTCTTATGCATCGTCATTAGTTTTCTTGTTCTCTGGTTCGTTTGTTCAAGTTCTTCCCTCATCCACTTCAAAAAGGATTCCGAGTATCATACAAGAACAGCCCAGTTATTTATCCGTTTGATACGATTCCTGCTATATAATTTGGTTTCGAGGAGATTTCTCCTGAGAAACACTTTTTAAACTTTTTCTTTCATCTCTACTTATCTGGTGTTGTCCACCTCCAGTATTCCTTCCCCAAGACTTTACTCAAGACCTTGGGTGAGGGAAAATAGTGATTATATGCATTTTATTTATTACTATCATTTAACTTCTTGCGGGTTTTTTCACATCAACGTTAGCAAGTGAGCTTTCGCTAGAGTCTAAGTGACAGCAAGTCTACTCAGGTCTCAAGTATTCTCTGTATTCTAGCCAATCTCAACAATGCAATAGTCTGAAGGATTTTGATTCTTCTTTCGATTTCTAACTGTTCCTAACCTCTTTAGGGACCGTTCCAAATGCACCAACTACAAATGGTATCACAGTCACCCGCATGTTCCACATGGTTTTTTTTATTCTCGAGCAAGGTCTAAGTATTTGTCTATCTTTTCACTTTCTTTTATTTTCACTCTGAGATCCGCTGAAACAGCAAAATCTACTTGACGACAAATTCACCTTTTTAAAGAGTTTTCTTATATATTCTTTTTTATTTTTATTTTTATCTTTTGTTAATTGGCTCCTGGATTACGTGATCGCTATGTATCTCAAAATCCCAGAGATTTTTGTGATTTTCATTCTCCAGAAGGGATTTGTTTATTGCTTGATTTGGTCAAAAGAGTGTCTGCTCAACCAAGAAAGAAACAACGGAGAACCTGCAGTTCAACACAATTGGCTCATCGTTTCTTAGGTTCCTTCAATGCCTCCCTAATAAATTCAATGAAAATTCAAAAGTAAGATGAAATAAATAAAATCGGTTATCCTCTCATTCGTTGGTCGGTGGTGTTTTCAATGCATCCTCGCGTTCCGTGTGGGTGTCCTTGTGTTGTTATATGAAATACAAAATTAAATGCTGTGAAGGAAGGAGATTACGTTAGAAAATAAATTAGAAAATAAATATTTGTTATGCAATCTTTAAAGATTTTTCATCTTTAGGCCACGGCTTATATATATATATATATATATATATATATATATATATATATATATATATCTGGGACAATACAGAGCATGTAAAAAGAGTCATCTGACGAGACGGAGAATATACCAACAATATTCTCCACCGAAATAAATTTATCGTGATGGCTTAACCGAGTTTGAGTCTCCATTTAATTGTACTATATATATATATATATATATATATATATATATATATATATATATATATATATATCCAAAGAAGATGAGTAGGGAATTATTCAATTTGGGAATATGTAAGGGGACTCTTATAAATCTTCAGGAGTGCTCAGTGTATGATAATTAATATATGAATTTATTACTGAGGAAATTTCCATATAATTGAAAAAAAATTAAGAAACCGTTATTTGGCTATTATAAATCTATTCCGACTGACAAAGAGAAACAAGTTTCTTCAGGTAGCCAACGCACAATGGAAAGAAAAAAAATTCTATATTTTTTTCAATGGAGTCTTAAAAAAAGAGATAAAAAGGTATGGGCAAGAAGTTAGTGTCAAAAACGGATGTAATGTCTCCGTCTGGTGTCATATATCCTTATGAGTCGATCATCTTTACACAACTCACAAACCTACAGCAACTAAAATCTTGTCAATAAATTTACTTCATTTTGTTTTAAGAAAAAATATCTCTATTTATTAATTTATTAAGGAAAACGTAGCGCTAAACACTGTGAATAATATCAAACTAATCTACTTTTGTTCATTTTTATAGATTATATTTGATTTTCGTTTAAAATTAAAACATTTATTTAATTTCGTAATGTATATATATATATATATATGTATGTATGATGGTCATTCAATAAATAAAGGGAATATTGTCTAAAGAGCAGGTCATAGGATAGGGTCTTTCAGTTCCCCAGAACACTATCCTATGACTTGCTTTACTGACCGCTGCGTCTAGAACTTTACTTTTCCGGAAAGTCAGTGTTTTTCCTTTCCATGGAATATCTTTTCGCACCATTCTCTTAGCGGCAAACTCATGTTTAACCTAGTTGTAACCATTTTTTGCTCAGTCACCAAGAATTTGATTACAGACTACTGGTTAAGTTTGGGTCACTTTGTTTGATTTGCCGCCATTTTAAATCGCCCCAAAGCAAATACATTTTCGAGATTAAAATATTTTTTGCCATTCATTAATTCCAAACAATAAAAAACTTAAATCTGTGGAAAAAAATTCTAAAAAAAGCATTTTTCTTTCTTTCAAAAAGGTTCCCTAAATTACAGAATGACCCTCATATGTATATATATATGTGTGTGGGGGGGGTCATATATATGTACACACACACACATATATATATATATATGCAAGTAAATAAATTCATCATTTTTGGATTACTTTGTTTTTCAATTTTCTCCATATATATATATATATATATATATATATATATATATAGAATGTATTATCCTCTTTGAATAATTTCTTTTATTGATACAGTTTGATTTTTATTGCTATAATTAGTTAGGTTTATTATTAGATTTATTTGACAATCGTTTGACAAATTGGAATTATTTCATACAGTTTTATTTGTATTGCAAATGCAGACAAAATAAAAAGGAAATATAACGAAAACACAACCCCACTCCTCAATTCAAAAATTGTCAGATGGCTCTAAAAAATAACGAGCCAAGGCAGAAAGCACGAAAAACAGTGAAAAAGAACAAAAAAATGAGCTGAAAGCAAAGGAAAATCAAAAGAAACAAGAGAACAATTATATGAAAACGATGAAAACATTGACTGTGTCATGTTTCATTCAACCATACGCTGTCTATATTCTCTCTCATTAGTCTTTCATCCATTCTCGATCTATTCTCTTTCCTTCTTATTTCTCCTTTCTCCAACCCCCCCCCTCTCTCTCTCTCTCTCTCTCTCTCTCTCTCTCTCTCTCTCTCTCTCTCTCTCTGTATTTTCGGGTTCATATTGCTTCTTTAAGTCTTTATCATTCTATGTCTGTCTGTCTGTCTCTCTCTGTATTTTCGTGTGCATACTACCTCATTAGCTCTTTATCATTCTATTTCTCGTCTCTCTGTATGTGTATGTGTGTCTTTCTCTGTCTTTGTCTCTCTCTCTCTATCTATCTATCTGTCTATCTATCTCTATTCTATTCATTTAGAGGATTTTTGTAGTTGTTGATATTGTTGTTGTTGTTGCTGCTGCTGCTGCTGATGATGATGATGATGATGATGATGATGATGATGATGATGATGATGATGATGATGATGATGATCTTTCTCTTCTGAACGAACACAACGCACAATTATGATTCAAATGTTTTACGAAATGAAGGAGGAGATTTTTTTAATTCGTGGTTTTAGGTTATCAAGCAAACTAGAAAGCACGCAAAAGCATTACTGCCTCAAGGCACGATTCCGGGTCCGATTTCAGCCAGTGGCAATGAGAAGTGGCGGAATTGAGCTGACGCGGCGGGGATGGGGAAGAGGACGAACTGTGCAACACGACGCCCGCTTGATCCCTGCTTATTTCTGATTGGTGCAATTTGAGAGATGCGTTGCTTGCTTCTCCGTTGACGCATGCGCAGTCACTGGCTGGCTCTTTATCTCACACACACAAGACTCAAGTATATAAAAATGTGTACGTCTGTGTTTCTGTATGTGTATATCACTGCACATGCGGGCACATACACACACACATACATATACACACACATACATACAGTAGAAAATAAATTGATATTCATTTTTTTTATTCTCTCTAAGCATTAGATGTAAAATTAATATTTAAAAATGAAGAAGGAAAATAGTCTCTTTCTGATTTGAGTAAAAGTAACATCATTATTTTTTCCTCTTCCCAAGTTTTAGCATTAGCTGATGGTCTGAACTGGAGTCTGAGTAACTGCAAATCTTCTCAATATTAGATGGCCTTATGTCGCATTCTGGCTTGGTCGTATGTTAGGTACTTACCAACATACCGACTCCAGTTTGAGAACTTCTGATCTAAGTCATTTGGTGACAATAAATAAAACCTATGGCAAAGATTCTTATTACAGCCACTGTCAGCATTTAGCTTCAGACAACTTCTTGCGACTTCTGCAATCTGGATTAAAGAAAAGAAATAATTGAAGCACATTCCTCTAAGTTGATCAAATTTGAGAGTGGTGGTTTATGTTCAAATCTAATATGTGAATGTGAGAGAACAAAGAAATACCTGAAGGCCGAAATACGAAAATGATAGAAATATGGACAAACCAAAGAAAATTCAGATTTCAATCATTATCATATACGAGGATCATTAAATAAGTTTCCAGATTTTTTTCGTATGGGCACTTTTATTGATAGTACACACATGAAACTCTAGTCCCCTTCGAAGTAATCACCTCCAGAAGCAATGCTCTTTTAGTACCGTTCCAACAACTTTCGGAAAGACCCATGGAAGTCCTCTTGTGTGAGCGTGTCAATGACCTTCGTCACAGCCTATTTCATCTCCTCAATTGTCTCATAACGACAGCCTCTGAGCTTAGGGAATAAGCAAAACTCACAGGGAGCAAGGTCTGGACCAAAGGGAGGGTGAGGAACTGTGTTGATGCCCATCTTGGTCAAATAGTCTGTGACAAGGAGGGAGTTGTGGACTGGTGCATTGTCCTGGTGGAAATGCCATTGACCCGATTTGAAGAGTGTTGGCCTCTTCCGACGGAATCTCTTCCTGAACTCCCTTAAAACCTCAACATAGTAACCCTAACCTTAACAGTTTGACCAATCAGCTCTGGTGTATTGACTTCCTTACTCCTCCTACACCTCTCATCATCCCTCACAGACTCCCTGCCTTCCTTGAATCTCTTATGCCACTCAAAAACTGATGCTCGATTCATGCAAGATGGTCGAAAAGTAGTCTGAAGCATTCCATACGTTTCTGTGTCATCTTTTCCAAGTTTAAAACAGAATTTATTGTATATCGTTCTTCTAAAGTGTTCTCACGTCCAGATTGCATTTTTGAAATTCACCAGCTGTGACAATCAGGCTTTAGTAGGATGTATTCCAATTGCTGCAGTAGCTGTTCATTTGAAATTGGTCAGTCATCTCATAAGATGTATAGCAATAACATACTGAATTTTCAAGAGTCTACGACCATTTTAAATGCCTGTACAAAAAATAGTCTGGAAACTTATTGAATGCAATACGTATTATTATTGTTGTTTACTGAGCTTTGCTTAATCTGGTACAAACCTATTGCTCTTAAATGGTTACCCATCGATATACTGAACAGGCTTATTACTGCCTTAACCTCCATGATCTGACGGGAACCAGCGCTTTCAAGGTGACTTGACCGTATGTTTTTAAAAACTGAATATAGCTTGAGTAAGATTGTTGAATATCAATGTTTCTCTTAATTTTTAGTTGAAGCGTTACTGGTGCCAAATCGAAAATTGTTGCACAACACAAATACAAAACGAATGTTAGTTTCAGGATACGAAAGTTTATTTGGGTCTGCAACAGTTACAGCAGCCGGTGAAAAGAGTCAGATAGAATAAAGGAATAGGTCAACTTATTTAGACAGACTGAGACTACATACCGTGCGAGGTGAAACGGACAACCACTGACTTAGACATTTCTTCGCCTACTCTTATCGGGGTCTCTTCGTCATCTGTCGTCTCCAACTCCAACTGTTGTCTCTAAATGACTGATCGTGTCAACGAAAATCTTATGTTTTCTTAAAATTATTCATAACCAATCTTTTAACCATACGTAATCACTAAAACTTTTTAGTGACACGTCATTGCAAGATTTCAGCTAACATGTATGTAAATGCTTATCTTCAGTATTTTGCTTACAGATGATTTTAAAACAAACCTGTTACACTTATTATGACCAGAGTTGACACGTTTATGCCAAACAAGGTTAACCAGCTTTGACCTTTAGAAATCGAAAACCCCTAACTACGAACTCAAAGTTTTTAACTAGAAACAATTTTTCACAAAAATAATGAACTAAAATCCTTAATTATTTTCACAGTTGTGTCTCCGGGAAGGAGTAATCAATCTTGACACTTTTTAAAAAAGACTTGTGTCTCACTTTTGTGTACTCTATAAATCTCGATCGGTACTCCATTCTCTCACTTTCTTTGTTTTTTATTCTTCCTCTTTGTCTATTTCCTTCTTTCCCTTTCTGTCTCTTTCTTTTGCATTTTCTCTCTATCTATATATCTTTATTTCTATCTCTATTTCTCATTCTCTCTCTCTCTCTCTCTCTCTCTCGCATTCTCTCTCTCCATCCATCTCCTTATTTCGCATCCCTCAATCTCTCAATCTATCTCTATCTCTCTTTTTCTCGCATTCTCTCTCTCTCTCTCTCTCTCCATCTATCTTCTTATTTCGCATCCCTCTATCTATCTCTCTCTATCTATCTCTCCCACTTTATGTCTATCTCCCTTTCTAACATTCTCTCTCTCCATCTATCTCCTTATTTTGCATCTCTCTCTCTCTCTCTCTCTCTCTCTCTATCTTTCTCTCTCTCTCTCTCTATCTTTCTCTCTCTCTCTCTCTCTCTCTCTCTCTGATGGCTTCTCTTTTTCTCTCTGCCTTTTTCAAACTTTTTTCCTGTCAGTCTTTTCCTCTTTTCGGTCTCTATCTTTGTCTTCTCACTTGCTCTTTCTCTTTCAGACCCCCTCTCTCTCTCTCTCTCTCTCTCTCTCTCTCTCTCTCTCTCTCTCTCTCTCTCTGTTTTCCTTTCTCTTATTTCCTCTTTTAAACTCTTTTTTCTCTTTCTATTCCTCTTTCTTTTTCAGATATTCTCTCTATTTCTCTCTTCCCCCTTTGTCTCATTCTCTCCCTATCTCTTTTTTCCCAGTCTCTATCCCTCTATTTATCTATTCCCCTCTCTCTCTCCTTCTCTCTCCCTCTCTCTTTCTCTTTCTCTCTCTCTCTCTATCTCTTTCTCTCTCTGTCGTTATCTCTTTCTCTCGTCTTTCTGTCTCAGTGCATCTTCACCTGCCCCTCTTTCTTTCTGTTACTCCCTATCACCCTCGATATTTTCCCCCTCTTTCTTATTTTTCTTTTTCTTTTTCTACCTCTCTATCTTTTTCTTTGTCTGTCTTTGAATTTTTGATGCTATCTCTGTCTCTCTCTTCCTCTATCTCCTTTTCCTTGTCTCTCACTATCTTTTAATTTCTCTCTCTCTCTCTCTCTCTCTCTCTCTCTCTTACACACACACACACACTTTCTTTTATTCTCTTTCTAACACTCTCAGCTTGCTAATAATTCTCTCTCTCTCTCTCTCTCTTCACTATTTCCCCAATTCAATTTTTTGCTATTTTTTTCTTATTAGCCTTTATTTCCCCAACTTAAAATAATTTTCTCCAATTGTTTTTTGTCTGTATTTTCACTTCACATTTCAATCGCGATTTATTTAAGTTTTTTATCGGTGATTTTCTTTTCTTTCTTTTTTTTTTTTCTTTTTGCGTTTTTCTTTTTGTTTTGTTTGTTTTTTGTTTTGTTTTGTTTTTTGTTTTGTTTTTTGTTTGTTTTTTATTTTGGGGGGCTTTTTTCCGAATCATTTATTTCCTCGACAACTCTTCGTTATTTCTTTTATCTCTTCTCGTTTTTAGTAATTTCTTTCAAGATATTTCAATCTCCCATTTCTAGAGACTCCCACCCCGACTCCTCGCTCCTTTCCTGCCAAACATTTTCTCTCTGATTTACGCGAGTCTCTTTCCCTCCAAGCTATTTGCTTCTTAATCTCAAACACTTTTGATGACTAAAAAATCTGATGATCACAAAACAATAAACCGTAGGCGTATACACGCAGAAACACACACACACACACGTATATATATATATATATATATATATATATATATATATATATTTTTGTTCATACAAGCATATGCATATACTTACATATTGATACAAACACCCACACCCACACACACACAAATATATATATATATATATATATATATATATATATATATATATATATATGCACTTATATATTTATTATTATGCGTATCTTATACTCTTTTAAAGCATGTAGCTTATCATGCATCTGTACCCGATAAACACACAGATAAACATGCATATAGATTCCTCATATATATATATATATATATATATATATATATATATATATATATATATATATATATGCGTGTCTGTGTATGTGTGCGTATATATATATATATATATATATATATATATATATATATGCGTGTCTGTGTATGTGTGCGTATATATATATATATATATATATATATATATATATATATATATATATATATATGCGTGTCTGTGTATGTGTGCGTATATATATATATATATATATATATATATATATATATATATATATATATATATATATATATATGGTACCCACTTAATCGGACCATGAGTTATTAGAAACAGACACAAAATAGAATCAATTTTGTATGAACTGATTCAAACATCACAAATCCACTTCGTTTATTATGACCAATACCACTTTTACTGGAACCATTCTGTCGTACCATCAAATTATTTTTTCTAATTAAATCTGATAAATTTAGTTGTTCTTAAATCAACTACCTCTGAGGGATATTTTGCTCGTGTCTTTATTATATGTAAAATAACCGAAGTATAAATATTTTTCATGGAAAACTTTTTGTTTTTTGTTTCTCGGACAAGCCTATTGTTGGGTCCAAAATTGTTAAGCTCAATACGTTCTTACTAAATAGAATTTACTTTATTAAATTACACACATACACACATATATACACACACCTGTAAACTCGCTGAAAAACAGCCTTCGTTGTCCACTTACTTCGATGTAGTTTCACCTCGTATATACTGAATTTATAGTGAGGTGCGAGAGAATTTATCTATAATGGAGAGTATACAATAATAATCACCACTTAATATCTATATTGCATGAGTAATTATAACGATATGGCTGAACACAAGCACAGACCCCACGTTTTTTTTTAAATTTTCAATTGGATTTTAAGTTTATTCTTAAAGAACATCTTAAAGTCACCAGTCTAATATATATATATATATATATATATATATATATATATATATATATATATATGTATAAATTTCTGAGATGAAGATGGTATCATTTCAATCACATAGAATATTCGGATTATTGTCTTCATCTTCATTATTCAACGTTTCGGCCAATTCATCCTTCGGCCTTCTTCAAGTGTTTCGTGAGTCTACATAGAACCCCTTACTGAACCCTTTATTAAATCCACGCGGTAGATTATTCCAATTCTGTTAATCCTGGACTGAGTTCAAGTATTAAGCTATCGTAAGTAGTCCTTGTTTTTTTTTTTAATCTGTAATTGGGATTGAACCTGCAACCTCTGGACGATTTCACTTAGAAGCTGGACACAAGGCGCAGCGGATATCGGTGTTTGCTTGAAAAGTACATTTTAGTGAAATCATTTGCTGGTTCAATCCCAATCACATGTCAAACTTTTCTGATTTGCTTTCTTCTACCTTTATACATATATATATTCGGAGGTTTTATGGCATATCAACCACTGTAGATTATTTAATGCTAAATTCATTGTTATACATATAAACAGTTTTATTTCAAACAGTTCAGTTTAACATAAGTACACGGTTTAGTTCTATTTGACCCATAGATGGGACCCTATCAGAAGCTACCACTCTGGATCAGACTAGACCTGGAAACGATGGCAATAGAAGGGTACTCCGCATTCACCAAAGATCCAGCATTACTGGAGCTTCAACATCAGATTGTTTAGTGTCATATCTAGAACCCTCTAGAGATGCAGTCAGTGTATTCTACAGCCCTCTCCGACTGGGCCATAGGACACTCGTTGAGGCAGTTTAATTCCTCTGCAGAGATGCAGTCGATGTATTCTACTGCCCCAGCTGACTTAGCCACTCGTTGCAGGGTCTTATTCCTCTGCAGAGATGCAGTTGGTGTATTCTACAACCCCAGCCAACTGAGCTGGTGAAGTTGGAATGTAAATTGAATATTCCGTACAGGAAAACAAGCAGGTATGAATATAGGCTCTATTTGCTGGGGAGAGAAACATACCCACAGACATGCAGAAAAGGCGATGAGACTCATTGCTGCGTAATAGATTGGTGAAATCGATCAATGACAAATAATGTAGGTAATTTGGCGACCATAGTCGAGGGTGACCCGAAGGCTCCCTTTTCGATAGCTACTACACCAAGGTGTAGGGGAGGGCGCTACTCATTTCCCTGGATTGCACCACTTTACCCTTGATCCGTACCTTATAATGCTGAGTGTTAAGCAAGGAGGCATCAAGTACCATTTTTTGAGTCTTTGGTATGACTCGACCTGGGATTGAAGCCAGGTCTCCTGGGCCATTGGCGTACACTCTAACCGCTAGGCCAATGTCCGGTAATTTAAATAAGTTAAAAAATTTAATTTAAATTCAATTTAATTTAAATAAGTTAAAAAACCGTTAAACGGATGAAAATATACCGTAAGTCAACTCAGTTTGATTGATAGATGATGACGCCGAAATCAATTTGAAAACTTGGTTGTTATTGGATAATCAAAGAGAGATGACCTAAGAGGTCTAGAAGTTTTGAAAATAGTTTGAATGTTAGTCGACTGAATTTTTGAGACGAAGCTTCATCATTTTTATCATCCAGGGTTTTCGGGATATTGTCTTTATCTTTCATCCAGATGATTGATTGCAGGTTCAATGAACACATAGCGTAACGGTTATAGGCGCTAGATCCCTAATCTTCTAAGTGACAATCATCTGGAGGTTGCAGGTTCAATCCTAACTGTAGACGAGTAACAATACCGGAATACTTAACACTTGTACCCATTTATGGTTAACGGAATCGGAACAAGCGACCCCCATGGGTTAAATAAAGAACGTGTTCCATGTAAACTCCCGAATTCGACAAGAAACACCCGAAGAAGGCCAGAGGGTATATCGGCCGAAACGTTTATATTGTAACAATAAAGATGAAGACAATAGTCTGAAAACCCTGAATGATCAAAAAATAGTTTGAATAATTAGTTAGTTGCAAATGAACGTTCGAACGAAACAGTTGCGTTCCAACTGTTCTCTCAACTCCCTGTGAAGTTTGCGCGGGTCAGTTGTCGTAAAATAAAGATGTACATTAAGGATTTTCCTTAATGATAAAAATCACCAAGCTTCGTCTCAGAAATTTTGACAACTAAAGATGTATATATAAGGATATAGTACGCATTATTTTCATCGCAGCAAAGAAAAACTAAAACATTTGGAGTCACAGCAACGAACAAGAACACGAGAGAAGACATAAGACAATAACGATAACAAGACGGACCCAACGACAAACGAAACACGAAGATACTAAGATAGAAGATATAAGTTCTGGTAAGCAAGAGTAAAAGTAAAAAAAAAGGATATATAACATCATGCCACCTTGGAAAAAAACAGACTCAAAAATACGAACTTGCCGCGTTTAGAATTAGCAGTAAACAGAAATTTCCCCAAACCCAGACAACTCTCTTGAAAACCAACGATTCTTACCCTTCATCTGGCCACTGAAAATAATAAAAAAAATTCTGCTGTCATTTGGGGTAGTTTCTTTATTTAATGGTATATCAATTTTCGTGGCTTATTTAATGCCAAACTCATCCTTTTAGAAGAACACTATTTAACTCATAGCTAAAGGGGATACGTGGGTTCATGCCTTTACAATAGGTTTTAATCTGAAAGTGAAAGTAATAGCATGACTGGAGTTCGAACGCGCTTTCTAAGATGATGTAGGGCATTTGAAAATATCTGAATTATGAATTATATTTAAATGCCCTAATGATGGTCTAATGTAAAAATTAAAACTTCCAACATTGGCAAATAATTAAACTATAAAGAAAATCACCCTCTGAATACCTTGTTTTTTCATTTTTTTCATATTTGTAAGTTCACACACACACACACACATTACAGCGCTTTTCATAAATTGAGCATTCAATATGTAAAAATTCCTTCACTTACGCAGGAAATGATGATGGGTCAGGGGTTAAATGTCCGCCTGACTTTACGCCAGTCGGGTTTCGAACATTAGTGATTATCTATAAAGCCCTACGTAATACGGGTTCGTAATGCTTGAATGTGAATAGTTAGCAAATTTAGTTAAAAACACAAATCGATATCCTATGAAAGATTATCCAAATTTATAGAAAAGTGTATGTTACTATCAAAACTGTTGCGCCATTTATAAGAAGAATGCAAACTCAAATTCTGACACTAAAATTATCTGTGAACACGAAACAGAAATTTTGAAGTTTAAAAGTATTTTTTATTGTGCAGGTGCCCCTGGTGTAATGGTTATCGTCGTAGGAAATGCACACGGTGACACAAGTTCAAATCCTAGACGAGATTGATCGCATTTCACATAGCACTAATACCCTTGGGAAAGGTATGAATCCAATTATTCTCCCTCCAGCTATAGGCAAATAGTAGGGCAGACTAGGTTCTTCAGCCTTGGTGAGGCAACTAGTCTAGAAGGAAAACTCTGAATTCAAACCTGTTAAACTTCGCTTAAAAATTGACCTTTTGTCATATCCTGCCCGAGCGGAGGGGTTGGTAAATATGAAAAGTATTTTTTATTAATCTAACTCCGCCGAACGAACAGGGTGTGACACAAGAGCGATTTTTAAGTGAAGTTTAGCAGGTTTGAATTCAGTTTTCCTTCTCGAAGATCGGTTGCCATACCAAATTTAATTCCATTTTATCTATTTATTTATCTGGATGTATGATATAGGGGCTAATATACTAATTTTTTCTTAATTATAGTGAGCGAAATATATTCAAAACAACAAAGACATCTCTATACGTGCGATCGTATACGAACTATCTTATATAATTTGACATATGCAGAAGTCTGCGAATAGAAATACTCAACTGTCTTGTACAGAACATGGTTCTCACACACTAACACACAACCCCCACATACACACACACGAAGAAAAAATGGCATAAATACATATTAGACAAGGCACAAATATTTATCCATATGCAAAAACGCCATCGGCATATTGAAAGAAAATTGTGTATATATATATATATATATATTGAGAGAGAGAGAGAGAGAGAGAGAGAGAGAGAGAGAGAGAGAGAGAGAGACCGAAAACAAAAATTACCATTTTGAAAAGTCGATTGCAATCTCAAAAAGGAACAGAAATTGGAAACCAAATATTTCGTTTGCAAAATATTACTTAGATTTTGGCTTAAAATTCATTTTATTCTTTAACAAAGCAATTGTATATAAATACATGCGAACATAGAATATATCCACAATGCACACACACACGCACACACAAAGATAGATAGATAGATTGATAACAGGGCATACTGAAAAATTCTCGGCCCTCCCAAGAAACGAATGATTCTTAAAAACTTTTCATTTAATCTTATGAATTGTGTCAATTGTTTTGAACTGCAAAATGAATACGTTGAACAACATATACGTTTCTTTCTTGGTAAAGCTGCAACTTTTCAGTACTCTCAGTATATATATATATATATATATATATGTATATATATATATATATGTGTGTGTGTGTGAGAGAGAGAGAGAGAGAGAGAGAGAGAGAGAAACAGACAGAGAGAGCAAATGCGCGTGCGCTAGATATTACGAAAATATGGCTCTCAGTTTACTTCCATGGAAACTATGACATATACCAGGAGCTCAATAAAATCATTCGATAGGGCATGTTTTCAACTGCAAATCATTATTTTCTACATTGTATCTATCATTAGAGTGGTCCTCTTTGTATTCCATTTACGATAAAAAATAAATGGCAGCCTACTTCGTAAATATATATATGCAAAGGACTCTGAATACGTGCCTATGAGTATTCTGGCGAAAGTAAAAAATATATACATCTATCTCTGTGATAAAACACAATAATATCAATTAATCTATTTTGGCTGTTACATAATAGACGTTAACCTAAGTACACTAGTGTTGAATTTACGCGCGCGAAAATTTTATACTGCCATGATAAAAAGGTGGCAACACAACTCAGAGAAAACTGTATTTTTCCATCGAAATGATTGCATTATAAGCTCGTCTCATTCCGGCATCCATTCTTTTGTGTGAAATGTAATTTTCTTTGCGAGAGGTGGTGTGTATGAACAGATATTTTATCAACTGCCAGCAACCGGGGGTGAGGCAAGATAACATATTTCAAAATTTCTTTCCGTAGGCTTGGTATAACAAGATATGTTTGATCAAGCACCCCAGAGAGAAAACAGCAATTAAGTCACAAGACTCGGTTGGCCTGTAAAATGATTAGAGATTTTAATCAATTATTTCAGTGATAAATTATGTGCTGGCTAAAAAATTTGAGTTTGTAGTTGCAGGTTTTCGATTTCTAAAGGTCAAACCGGGTAAATCTTGTGTCAGTTCCAATCAAAAGAAAGTACGAGAGGTTTGTTTTAAAATCAGCTGTAAGCGAAATATTAAAATAAATATTTAAATACATATCAGCTGAAATTTAGCTATGACGTGTCACTAAAAAGTTTTAGTGATTACGTGTGATTAAGCGATTAGCTAGAAAGAATAAACAGAAGAAAAGAGATTAGGAAATGCCAAGAAGTAAGAAGTTGGAGTCGACCAGTCCGCCAGTCTGACGCAGAGGGAGCAAAGAGACCCTGATTTGGGGCTGAGGTGGAGTCAGCTTACGGTAAGGTCGCATGCGTACAGGTGGTGTGTTAAACAGCGAAGAAAGTAACTAAGCGCCTGTCCCTTTTCTATATTATTGATTCGCATCCTTTACATTATATGTTGATTTAAAGGACTGGAGTAATTCTTAGATTCTATCTTTCTCGTTTAGGCGGCTACGACGTAAAAGGTATTCAAAATAAACTCTCGTATCCTGAAACCAACTGAGTCGTTTTGTTGTGCATGCATGCTGAATTTCGATATGGCGCTGTCGCGTATAGGCCGTTTAAGTGGTGGAGGAAACTGACTGAGTGAATAATGCCGTTCATGCAAATCAAGAGTGGGGGTGTGATTTTCTCTAAATCCCAATAAAAGAAAATGGGTTACTCAATCGTCTTTTTTTATTTTTGGTAGTTGCAAACACGAGGAGATTATGAATGATGTGGGCGAAGTGCGATTGAACCATTCAAAAATACCAGAAAAGCTGGTCCCTACCAGAAAGACTGTTTTGGTTTGGTTTCTTTGTTTAATGGCATTTGTCCGAAAGTGAACGTAAAAGCGTGACTGGAGTTCGAACTCGCTTACGTCGAAGTCATTGTCTAGTGCTTTACCCATTACGTCATCAGTACTTTTCCTAGAAAGAAGAATCTGCCCTGCACATAGTGTTTGTTATCCATTTTCGAATACTTCCATATTCTCAGAAACTGAAAAGAAAGAAAAAAGAGAAGTCCTCAAACTTTAGTCGAGTTGCGTTTTGTGTTTCCTCCTCCGCCATCAGACGACCAGTGATCAACACAGAAATCATCGATGACTATGCTATTGTAACGGTTCTGATTGGATAATAAGCCTTTCGAGTTCGAATTCTATTTGAGTGAGATCATTTTTTTTCTAATGAGTTCAAGAAAACATATCTTCTTGCCTGTGAGAAAGACTGATTTCCTACTCATGAAGTGAAAATATAAAAAAGGCAGAGTAAGCTCGTTGCTGTCCAAGTCTGTTAGATTGATCAAAAGATGTAAATAAATGAATTAAACGGATCAATGGATAGTTGGTTATGTTTTGCCGCATAGGTTATTCAAAGCCAAATCCTGTTTATATATATATATATATATATATATATATATATATATATATATCCTGCGTTCGTAAGCGATGGATGATAGAGACGAATGGCAAGAGAGAGTCAAGGAAATCCGTGCTAGAAGTGTGACTTCATAATTATATATATATATATATATATATAATTTGTAAGTGAATCATTGGTGTCATTTTTAAATTATCCAGACATCATTTTTTGGGATATAGTTAAATGGTTTCAAGTATTGCTGTGTAATGCTAATAATTCAATTTAACATTAATCACTTGTTTGTTCACTATTAAATGGTTTCAAGTAAATCATTAAATACCGATGGTTACTAGAACACAGGGTCAGGGTGGACATGTGAGTTATGGCCTTGGAGGGGTACTTCACATTTCCCAAAACTCCAGGACTGGAACCTTATCATCCGATGCAGTTTTCTATTGTTCTCAGGACACTCCTTGTGGGAGTCTTCCTCCGAGCAAAAGTGCTGTCGGCGTATTCTACAGTTTGATCAGTAGACTTATGGAAATTACACCCACTAAATCAACAAATCATTATGTCAGTTACAATTTTGAATCTTACGCTCGACATTTAAGTCTGGACGCAGAAAGCCAAAATGAATCGCCTTAAACCGATTTCTAAATATTCATGTGACTGCTGATAATATGCGAGACTGTGTTTGAGAGCAGAACATATCAACTAAATCAATTAAAGAACCAATCATGGTCTATCAGTTCTTTTAGCTTTAGAGCCGATTTTGAGTCGACTATTTGATCTAAATACGAGTAAAGGTGCATCCCAGTCCCAAGATCACTCTCTACTTATCCACTTTCACTGATACATAAGCAGCAGTTACAGATGAATTCAACTTAAAGAAAATTCAAAAGCCTACATAAAGGGACAATTACAGCCATGTTTCGTTCATATGCTCATGTTTTTATCGTCCAACAAACACATTAATATTATGGGACATTTTTTTCTTGCTTCGGACACTCAAAAGTTTTTAAAAGATAATATTCACAAACAAAATAACTTGTTCTTATATTTTCCTTGTCCAGGTTCACTGCAAGTTATATATATATATATATATATATATATATATATATATGTGTGTGTGTGTGTGTGTGTGTGTGTGTGTGTGTGCGCGTGTGTGTGTGTGTGTGTGTGTTGTCTTTTTCTTCACATTGTTTTTATATCAAAATGTTCAGGGAATTTTGATTCCTGAAAATTAAAATGACGAAGACCCCCACTGACAAAGATCCCTTCAGATAGAGATCCCTACTGATAGAGACTCCAGCAGACGAAGGCCCAACAGATAGAGACCCTTACAGACGAGAACTCCAACACATGGGGACTCCTGCAGACGAAGAACCCCAACAGATGAAGAACTCCTACAGAGAGAGAGAGAGAGAGAGAGAGAGAGAGAGAGAGAGAAAGACTCCTGCAGACTAATACACGACAATGTATGTTTGGATTGTTAGATTTTTGTTTCAGTTCAATATTTGATCCTTGCCCAATCGACTGGGGCTGTAGAATACACTGACTGCACCTCTGCAGAGGGGTAAGACCCCCCCCCCCCAATGAGTGTCCTGATATGACATTAAACAGTCTGATGGAGAGGTTCCAGTAATGCTGGGGCTTTGGGGGATACGGAATACCCCTTCATTACCATTGCTCCCAGGTCCACTCTGACTCGGCGTGGTAGCACCTGATAGGTTAAATAGAACTAACGGCATACTTATGCTAAACTGAATTGTTTGACTAAACTGAATAGCTTGAAATAGAAATGTTTTTGGCAATTAAACCGTACTTATATTTAAACTGCGTGCTTATGCTAAACTGAATTATTTGAAATAGAACTGTTTTTGACATTGAAACCGTATTTACGAATTGTTTAACATAGAACTGTTTTGACAATTAACTTTGTGTAAACAAAATCTGTACTTATTCTAAACTGAATAGCTAGAAATAGAAATATTTTTCACAATTAAACTGTACTTATATTTAAACAGCGTACTTATGCTAAACTGAATTGTTTGAAATTGAATAGTTTTTGACATTGAAACTGTATTTACACTAAACTGAATTGTTATATATAACTGCTTGAATAGTTTAAAATAGAAATGTTTTTGACAATTAAACTGTGTACTTATGCGAAGCTGAATTGTTTGAAATAGAATTGATTATTTACATAAAAATGTATTTGGCGTTAAATAAACTACAACGGTTGATATGCCATGAAACCCAACAAACCAACCAACCAATATATGATCCATTATAATTAATTGTTCATGTCTTGCAAATATAGCTGTTTTATTTGTTTTGTTTTTTTTATACATACCAACACTTTGTAAGGATTAGATTAACTTCAGTACTAGTACTAATTTATTAGCTCTTATATTACACTTCTGGATAGATAGATACATACATACACATATACATACATACATAGAATTTTGAAATATATACTTGTAGGCGCTGAACAAAATCGGAAATATTTAAGATTGTATTACACTTTTATTTTAATCTGTCTTTTTGGATATAGAGTCAGTCTTTCATATCCGGGTTTTTAGAATCGCTGGTCTCAATGGAATTACTTCATTTGGTATTTACAAGATTTAATGCGATAATCATCTTTAAATATCAACATCTATGAACAAGATTTAGATATTTTTGTTTGCTTAAATTCTAAAAATCAAATCAAAATTATCCTTCTATAGTTTTAACTTTAATTTTTTTATCTGTGCAATCGAACATTAAAGTAAATCAGGATAACATTAGAGGAATTACTTTTACGAAAAATTTTGTTTATCATGAAGTTTTATATGAATAAAATATACTTTTCGGTAGTTTTATTTATCAGCTTATTTTACAAATCAGCTTATTTTTGTATATATATATATATATATATATATATATATATATATATATATATATAAGCAGTGGTTATGTCAATTCTACTGTATGGATGCATTACAGGGATGCTGACAAAGCGTTAAGAGAAAAGGCAAGACGGGAACTGCACAAGAATGCTACGAGTTATATTGAACAACTCTAGGAAGCAACATCCCACGAAGCAACATCTGTACGGCCATCTACCTCCTATCTCAAAACCATCCAAATAAGATGTACCAGACATGTGTGACGCTGCTGGAGAAGCAAGGACGAACACATAAGTGATTTTCTCCAATGGACTCCTTCACATAGAGGAGACAATGTTTGCCGACCATCAAGAACTTACCGACAACAGCTCTGTACGAAAACTGGATGTAGTCAGGAAGACCAGCCGGTAGGGATGGATGATAGGGACGAATAGTGAGAGAGAGTCAGGGAAATCTGTCCCAGCAGTGTGACTTGATGATGATGATGATGATGATGATGATGATGATGATATATATATTTTTAAAAAAATATATATATATATAGCGTGTGTGTGTGTATGTGTATGTGTGTTTACACAGCAGATTCTTTTGTTGGTATATTTTATCAAAGATGACGAACAAGGATTTGTTGGCTTTTGTTCGTGTTGTTTTGTGCTGTTTTTGGTTTTTGTTTTTGTTTTTTTGTTTTTTCTTAGCCGTGTCCAGGTTTTGTCGTGTGAGATGTTGTTTATTAGTCGTTTAAATCACCCATAGAGTTGTTTTCCTTACCATTTTTGTTTCCTGGTTATTGTCATTCTGTTGTCCATCGTGTTATCAATATCGTTTTTGATGGCTGTAATGAATCCTCCATCGTGTTTTTATATATAGTCTTCAAGTCGTTGTATCGATGCGCCAACGCTGTCTTCAATGCTGGCAAGTCCTCTTCCTCCCTCTTATCTTGATACATAACGACAGCATCTGAGCTAAGGGAATAACCAAAAGTCACATATTGATACATATAGTCTGTCAACGTCGTCTCTGGGATGTAATGCCTTATGCATGGTCATAAGTTTTCTTGTTCTTTGATCCATTTGTTCATGTCTGTCCACTTGAGAAAGGGTCCGGAATATCTAACGAGGGTTACAGCTCAGGTATTTATTCCTTTGATGAGGTTTCTGCTAGTGAATTTTGTCTCGAGTAGTTTTCTACTTCTCTTGAGATATTCTTTTTGAATTTTGTTTTTCATTTCCGCTTGTTTGATGGTGTCAGCCTCCAAGATCCCCAAGTGTTTGTCGGTTTCGTTTTCTCCGAGCGTTCTTGTCTTGATTTGGTAGTTCCATACCGTCAGTTAGATGTCGTTTACCACTTTTCATTACAAGCATGCCACATTTTTCTATGCCAAATTCCATTCCTATGTCCTGACTGTATATTCGAACTGCGCGTATTAGAATTTCCAGTTCTTTCTCATTTTTGCCAATAGCTTGATGTCATCTATGTACATTAAATGATTGATTTTTCCCTGCGATATTCTAAGTTTGTATCCGGTTGTGCATTTTCTGAATATGTAGTTAAGTGGCATCATGGCAATTATGAATAGTAAGGGTGATAGAGCTTATTATTATAACTATCATTATTTTACTTTTGCAAGTTTTTTTACACCAGCGTTTTCCAATGTCTTTCACTGGATGCTGAGTGGCTGCAAGTATCCTCAAGTCTCAAGGACTCTTCTGAGTATTCTGGCCCCTCTCAACAACGCTGAACTCTGAATTATCTCAATTCTTCTGATCTCCAATTCCTCCAGTCCCTTTTCTACATCTTTGGAGATCGTTCTAAGCCCACCAACCACAAATAGTATTATTGTTACCCGCATGTTCTACAACTATTTTAGTTCTCTAGCAAGGTCCAAGTATTATTATTGTGATATTACTCCTTGTGCGTTTTTCATGCCAGCATTAGCTGATGATCTTTCACTTTCTGAGAGACAATAACTCTCCTCTGGTCTCCAGGACTCTTCTAAGTATTCTGGCCGACCTCAACATTATTATTTTACTCATTTGACAGTTTTTCACACCAGCATTAACTGATGGTTATCCATTGGATTCAGAGGGATAGCAAGTCTCCTCAAGTCTCCAGAACTTTTAGTATTCTGTCCGATCTCAACAATGCTGTAGTTTGTATTGTCTCCACTCGTACTCTTATTTCCATTTCCTCCAGCCCCTGTACCAATCCTTTGGTTGCCCAGTCGGCTGGGGGTGTAGAATACACTAACTGCTTCTCTACAGAGGGGTAAGACACCCCCAACGAGTGTCCTGGATATGACACTAAACAATCTGATGGTAAGGCTCCAGTAATTCTGGAGCTTTAGGGAATGCGGACCACCCCTTCATTGCCATCGCTCCCAGGTCCACTCTGACCCGGAGAGGTAGCACCTGCTAGTGTCCAATCTATTGGTCAAATAGAACTAAAATGCGTACTTATGCTAAACTGATTTACTTGAAATAGAACTGTTTTGATATCTTATGCTAAACTGAATTACTTGAAACAGAACTGTTTTGTGTGCTAAACTGAAGTGTTTGAGTTAGAACTGTTTAACTAAACTGAATGGCTTCATATAGAAATGTTTTGACAGTCAAACTGTGTACTTATGTGAAACTGAATTGTTTGAAATAGAACAGTTTATTTGGATAAAAATGGATTCGGCATTAGATAACCTTCAAATGTTGATATGCCAAAAAATCAAACCAAACAACCAACCACCCAATCCTTTGGTGACTGTGCCGAGCGCGCCAATCACAATTGTTATCACTGTTACGATCATGTTCTATAGTTTTTTCGGTTCTCTAGCAAGGTGTACGTACTTATCTTCTCTTTTCGTTTTACCTCAGTTTTATCCTGTGGTCAACCGGAACGACAAAGTCCAATATTCGTCAGGTTCTCTTTTTTTTTGCTGATTATCATTAGGACAATTTACTTGTGGCCGAGATTTAATGATCCGTCTGTATCTTAAAGTTCCAAAGAATTATGCGATATATCAACCCAATAGAAAATGGTAACCTTCAATGTTGTTATGGAGATAGCAAGTCTCCTCAACTGTACAAAATTTTTCTGAGTATATATATATATATATATAGTGCAATTAGAAGGAAATTCAAACCTGGTTAAATAATCATTATAAATTTATTTCGTCGGAGAATATCAATAGCACTTCCATAGATTTATATGAAATTCCTCAAATATTCTATAAGTGAATAATCCAGACCCACTGTCTTCTGACGCTGACTGGATATATATATATATATATATATATATATATATATATATATATATATATATATATATATATATTGTGCAAGTTGATGGAGACTCAAACTTTCAGAAGTATATCTAAGCAGTAGGATTAAAATGATATCGGACTAGTTTCCAAGTTTAATGGTGCTGTGGTTTGAAACTCACAATTTTACCCGTGATTTCCAGTTCTCTCACTGTCTTTTCTGGGTTTTTTGGTGGGAGGTGATTGTTCCAAGTTTTCTGACTTTGATCAGTCTCACTGTCACCCTCATGTTCCACAGGTTTGTTTTAATTTTATATTTTGTTTGTTTTTTAGTTGCTTTTTGTTTTTGTTTTTGTTTTTTAATTTTTGCTTTTTTTTTTTTTTGGTTTTGCTTTTTTTTTCGTTTTGTTTTTTGTTTTCTTGTTTTTTGTTGTTGTTGTTTTTTTTTTCTTGTTTTCTTATAAGGCCATATTACAGGTATTGATCACGTTTTTCGGTTTCCTAAGGCTATTACTACTATTATTATTAGTAGTAGTTGTAGTAGTAGTAGTAGTAGTAGTGGTGGTGGTTGTTGTTGTTGACACTCATTAACATTTATTTTTCTCTTGATCCCTTCATCATCTTCTTTGGTTAATTTAAGACTTTGAGTTATCTGTTTATTATTAGATATTTCATTTATTTATTTCAATTCTTTTCTTTAATTTATCATCTACTTAACTGTTTTCGCATGTTTTATCGGTTTTATGCATTGATTATTTTATTTATTGATTATTATTATAATGCTTTTTTTTTTTTTCATCCTTTACCGTTTTCATACTTTTCGTTTTTTGGGTTTGTTTTTTTTCGTATTTTCATTTTCTTTGTTTATTACGCTTTTTTAGGAGTGACTTTTTTTTTAATCTAAAATTGCTTTGTCACGCACCCAACACCTTAGGGGGTAACGCTTTGAACAGAAAAGAAAAGTGTATCAGCTAACAAAAAAGCTGGAAGAGACAGAGACAGAGAGATAGGGAGACGGACTGAGTGAAATAAATTTAAACATGCTTTATTTTGTTTTAAGATAAAACGTTGTCACTAATTTTCCATCACTTCCACTTTTTTCTTTCTTTCTTTTCTTTCTTTTTTGCAACGATTAGAGTAACTGTAATTTTCTCATATTTCCAACGAATTATCAATTATTCTCTGTTCCTCTGTCGGCATCACAGAAGAACGATATTTCGCGCGCGGCTTTTCGCGCCAAATTTGTTTCCGATTTTAAAATTGCACGATTGCATATTATTTAAAGAATTAATTTTCTTCCCCCGTCAGCGCTGGCAAGTGTTTGTCATCTTTTCGCGGGAAGGTGGGGCTTTGTATATATTTTTCGGAAAGTGACCCTGCAGTCATAAAACATGGCAGTGTGAGAGAAAAATATGTTATTTTTATAGTTACAAAACAAATCAAATCTATTACAAAGCTGCAAGTTTATATTCCGCTTAAAAGATTAAATATTAGAATTCGATGTTGTGCCATACTGATTCTAGTGGTGGGCCTTTCTGTTGACTACTTTTTGTATGAAACAAAAAAAAGGGTCGTAATGGCTATAGTTCGAACTCCAGGCGCTTTATAAGGTTCACTTTCGGACTAATACCCTTGGGAAAGGTATTGAACCCCCTTATCCCCCCAGATATAGATTTAATTATACCACTACTATTCTTCAACATGGATGGCTATGGCATTAGATAACCCACGAAGGTTGATATGCCATTAAACAAAGAAACCAAACCAAACAATAGATTGGTTTGGTTAGGTTTTCTGGCATATCGAACATTGTTGTTTATTTAAGGTCAAATCCTGTTTTTACATTTATATTCGATATATGATTTGTAAACACATTTTGATAACTGAGTTAAGGATCAAACAGTTCTATTTCCAACAATTCCCCTTAGCATAAGTCAACAAAGTTAAATGTTTCCAAGTATTGCTATCTATTACTAACAATTCGATTAAACATCAATCATTTGCTTACACTCAGTTCAATGATAAAATAGTTCTATTTCAAACAATTCAATTTAGCATAAGTCATTTGTTTTCACTTAGTTTAGATGTCAAACAGCTGTATTTGACCCATAGATATGGCCATTTCAGGAGCTATCACTCCGGGACAGAGTGGACCTGGGAGCGAAGGCAATGAAGGGGTACACAGCATTCCCCAAAGCTCCAGCATTACTGGAATCTCACCATCAGATTGTTTAGTGTCCTATCCTGGACACTCATTGGGTGGCGGTCTTATCCCTCTGCAGAGGTGCGGTCGGTGTAATCTACAGCCCCAGGCGACTGGGCAAAGGTAATGGTAGTGGTCTAGGAATATTGAGATAATATTCATTTGGAAAAAATTTGCCACCGGACTAATATCAAAACGATACGATGCTGAAGACCGTATCCAAAGAAATGTTTCACATGCTAACTTGAAAGTAAGTAAAGTAAAGTTGGTGACTGTAGTCGAGGTCGACCAGGAGGCTCCCTTTTCAATAGCTACTACACTGAGGTGTTGGGGAGGGCGCTATTCCTTTCCCTGGATTGCTCCACTTTACCCTCGATACGTACCTTATATTGCTGAGTGTTAAGCAAGGAGGTATCAAGTACCATTTTTAAAGTCTTTGGTATGACGCGACCTGGGATTGAACTTAGATCCTCCGGACCATTGGCGAACACTCTACCCACTAGGTCAATGCAAAATCTATCTCGACCAATCAGTGGGACATAGAATATGCAAATGTAGAAAGGTAAGGCCTCCCTCCACCAAAAAACGGAGTGTTCTGAGTTTGACACTTAACTGAATCTGATGGTGAGTCTACAATATAATCTGGAGAGTACAGTCTACTCTTTTATTACCATTACTCCCACCTTCATTTTGACCCGAAATGCGAGTACCTGTTAGCGTTCCATTTATAGGTCAAATCGTTCTTTGTGAAAACTATTTTTATTTGATAGGACTGTGTACAAAAAAGAAAAATAACACTTGAGAAATTTCTACACAAAAATGAAAACGTTCTATGAACGCGATTCTCTAACCTCTACGCATGAAATAACCCAAGACGAATTTACATGCCATTAAAAAGATCAATAAAGCAAAAGTAATTGATAACATTAAATATCATTCCACAACTTTTCGCATGATTTTAGAAAAAACTTAAAAGTATCTTTGACATGTTCGTATCTAATATATATGAATAAACATCACTTCACTCTAATGTCCTTGAGAAAAGCATGACTCAGCCTCTTCTCAAGCAGTAGGTTAGATTGCGTTGTTTGAGCCTTGCAAGGCAGCCGGTTGAGGTTTGGTTTGGTTTGGTTTGGTTTTATGGTTTATCAACTCTTGTGGGTTATTCAATGCCAATTCCTCTTTATATATATATATATATATATATATATATATATATATATATATATGTACGATTTGGTTTTGTTGGTTTTTATGGCATATCAAAAATTGCAAGTTATTTAATGCCAAATACTTTTTTTACATATATTAGATATATGGTTTCTAAACACATTTTGTCGATAACATGTTTAAACGAGCCTGAGCTAATTTTTTTGCACTTAGTCAAATGGTTTCATTTATTTCTATCTAATACGAATAATTCTATTTACTATTAATTATTTGTTTGCACACAGTTTAATGTTTTCAGGTATTGCTATTTAACACTAACAATTCAATTAAAAATCAGTCATTTGTTTACACACAGTTAAATGATCTAACAGTTCTATTTCTAACAATTCAACTTAGGATTAGTCAACCAAGTTAAATCCATCCAAGTATTGCTATCTATCACTTATAATTCAATTAAACATCAGTCACTTTCTTACACACAGTTCAATGATCAAATAGTTCTTTTTCCAACAATTCAGTTTAGCATAAGTCATTTGTTTGCATTCAGTTGAAATGTCAAACAGTTCTATTTTACCCATAGATAGGACCCTATCAGGTGCTACCACTCCGGGCCAGAATGGACCTGGGAGCCATGGCAATGAAGGGATGCTCTGCATTCCCTAAAGCTCCAGCATTACTAGAGTCTCAGCATTAGATAGTTTAATGTCATATCCAGAACACTCGTTGGATGGTTGTCTTACCTCTCGGCAGAGATGCAGTCGGCATATTCTACAACCCCAACCGAGTAGGCCAACTGGTATGCGAGAAGAAAGATCCGAAAAACGCACCAGTCTTTGCTTATCAGATCTTCGAAAATTGTTGTTGAGTTAACACAAGCCTTTTTCCCTATAAAACACAAGCCTTTTTCCCTAGAAAACACAAGCCTTTTTCCCTATAAAACACAAGCCTTTTTTCCTATAAAATGCAACCCTTTTTCCCTATAAAACACAAGCCTTATTCCCTATAAAATACAAGTCTTTTTCCCTATAAAATGCAACCCTTTTTCCCTATAAGACACAAGCCTTTTTCCCTTTAAAAAAAAAATTATGCCTTTTATTCATTTGCAGAACTTGGTTAATTGTTATCAAATCGATGAAAAATACGAGAAAAATGTTCGTTTGTTGCAGCTTATATTGACAATAGTCGGACATAGGTGTCCACACAAAGACACACCTTTCAAGGTTTTTAATACTGATCTCCCATTCTTAAAAACATTTTATGAGTAATAACTTTTTCAGGTTGAAATATACCAACAGACATTTATAATTTTAATCGCCATGTCGCTTGCAATCTAAGAAACATAATTCATTAAATCGTTAGTTTTTATTTGAGATGCTGAAAGCTGTGTGTGTTTTATTGTGAGAAAATTCTGTTTAGTCCTGATTAGTAAAAGAAAAGAACTATTTAATTGTATTGATCTACAGTCCGTTCAAGTTCGCTGGCAAACCAATGTGTCTTCCGGTGTTTTGTCTGTTTAAAAATAAAAAGATCTACCTTATGTTTGGATCGAAATTGTATAAGCTATGGGTCTGCTTCACAAAGAAGTAAAAAAAAAGCAAAACGAAAAACAACCCAAAAAATATAATCCGTAAATTCTTTTGTGTCATGAGTATTTATCTCTTATCATATCATTTGTTATTGTTCGGTGTGATTTTGTAATCGACTTTGTTAAATCTTGACCTCTTACCTGGCGTACATGGGTGTTTGAGTTAGAAATCATATATTCATGAATCTGTATGGGTTTTTTTCCGTACCAAATTAATGATGTCATTGTCACTGTCACTCTCATCCTTTAATTCTCAATGTTGTTTAAAAGAAAGTGTGTCACGAATCAATCTTGACAAACACTAGAAAGACTACCACAAAGAAGATCCGTTGTTTTTTTTTCTGTTGTTTTTTTCTGTTTTTTTCTGTTTTTTTTTTTTTTTTTTTTTTTTGTTTTGTTTTGTTTTTTGGTCGGGGCATCATTAAAATACTTCGTTTAGCAGAATCCAGGAACTGAGTCAAAGAACGTTCTAAAAGTGTGAAGAGTACACATAGGTTTGACGTTGGTCACCGAGCACCAAAATTTTTAAGTTGTCAGGGAGTAGAAAAAGTTATTTCATATTTTAGCAATAATGTCAGTATTCTGTCTCTGACAAAATCTTTACTGCACATTCTTTAAGTCCCATATTTTATCTCTATCTCTCTCTCTCTCTCTATATATATATATATATATATATAATTTTTCTTATCTATGTTTTTATTTATTTCTTTCTTTTTCTTTCTCTCTCTCTCTCTCTCTTTCTCTCTCTCTCTCTCTCTCTCTCTCTCTTCTTTTTATCTTTTATTTTTTCTTTGTCTCTTTTTTCTTTCTTTCTTTTTCGTTTTTGCTTTCTCTTGGTTACTCTCTTATTTCAGACTTTTCTTTTTTCTTTCTTTCTTTCTTTCTCTCTCTCTCTCTCTCTCTCTCTCTCTTGTTTTTTTCTTTCTTTTTCATTTTCTCTTCTCTTCTTTTCATTTCTCTCGTTCTTTCGTTCTCTCTCTCTCTCTCTCTCTCTCTCTCTCTCTCTCTATGTTTCCTTTTCCTTTCTTTCCTTTTTCTGTCTATTTTTCTTTTTTTCTATGTCCTATCTATCTTTTGTACGTTTTCTTCTTTTTTGCCGCGAGCTAAGTTCCATTTGAAAGCCAAACGACAATAACTGCTTTTTCTTTTCTTTTTTAACAAACGGTCAATGCGAAACTGTCGTATGACAAAACAATTCCTGTGTAATTAACCCATTATTGCAGTTTGCATATTGAGTCGTGTCAATTTAATCCGGTTAGTGAAAAACTCATTTCGAAAATTAGATAATAGCCACGCGTTCAGTTCTTCATTGACAAGGCATCTATTTGGAAATGGAAATTCAACAGTAATTAGTGTTCCCAACGATTGGTTTCTGCCTGTGGCCGTGAGAGAGAGAGAGAAAGAGAGAGAGAGCGAGAGAGAGAGAGAGAGAGAGAGAGAGAGAGAGAGATGGAAAGAGTGTGTATAAAAAGGATAGAATGATGAAGAAAAAAAAGAATTGTATATGTGTTTATGAGAGAGGAAGGGAGGATAAAAAATGAAAGTACGTGAGATATATCAGAGAGAAGAAGAAGAAGAAGAAGAAGAAGAAGAAGAAGAAGAAGAAGAAGAAGAAAGAAAGAAAGAAAGAAAGAAAGAAAGAAAGAAAGAAAGAATGGAAAAAGAAAGAAATCTATTCTACATCTACGTAAAAAAGAAAAAACTGAAATGTGTATGAAAAATAAAATGTAGATTTCTGAAAGAAAGAAAGAAAGAAAGAAAGAAAGAAAGAAAGAAAGGTGTTTGTTTACATATAAAAAAAAGAAAAAAGTGAAATGTATATGAAAAAATCAAGGCTGACATGAAAGAAAAGAAGATATTAGGTTGACAAGAAAGTTCTTGCGGAATTTTTAATTTTTATTTCAAATGATGTATTTTCAAATAAGTTTTCGTTATAATACCTTTACTTTATATATCATTTTAAAGAGCGCTTTTCGCTCAATCTAATCGTTTAAATTACAATCGTTTTAAAACAATTATGTCTTCTTTTCAGAACGTTGAATGCAAGATGACAAAAAAAGCAAATTCGCACAATTTTCTTATTTCAATTCAAGCTAAGCCGAAAAGCTGCTGAAACAACTCGCGATATCAACGAAGTGTTTGGCGCAGGAACCGCTACTGAACGCACAGCACAATGGTGGTTTAAGAAATTTCGTGGCGGCAACGAGAGTTTTGAAGATGATGAGCATAGTGGTCGGCGATCGAATATTGACAACGATCAATTACGAGCCTAAGTCGAAGCCAATCCACGCACAACTGTTCGAAAACTTGCTTCTGAATTAGACGTAACGTATACGACAATCTCCAACCACTTGAGAGAGATTAGAAAGACAAAGAAAACTTGATAAATGGGTGCCTCACGAATTGAACGACAACCAAAAGAAACGCCGTTAAGAAGTGTTATCTTCCCTTCTTTTACGCAACAAGAACGATCCGTTTCTCGACCGGGTTGTGACTTGCGATGAAAAGTGGGTTCTTTACGACAACAGGCGACGCTCAACTCAGTGGTTAGACGCCGACGAAGTTCCACGTCACGTCACGAAGCCAAAGTTGCACCAAAAGAAGGTCATGCTGACTGTTTGGTGGTCTGCGACCGGTCTCATCCATTACAGTTTTTTGAATGCAGGCGAAACCATTACGGCGGAGAAATACTGTCAACAAATGGATGAAATGCATCAGAAACTTCGACAACAATAACCAGCATTAGTCAAGAAAAAAGGCCCAATTCTCCTCCACAACAATACCCGACCGCACGTTGCTAAACCGACCCTGCAGAAGTTGAACGAATTGGGCTACGAAACTCTACCTCATCCGCCATACTCTCCAGACCTCTCACCTACCGACTATCACTTTTTCAAGCATCTTGACAACTTTCTGCGTGAGAAATGCTTAAAAAATCTAAGCGATATCAAAAACGCCTTCAGCAACTTCATCGCCACCAGAACGCAAAAAAATTGACGTTACTGGCATAAATACACTTGTTTTGCGTTGGCAAAAGTGTGTTGATTCTGATGGTGCTTATTTCGATCAATAAGTTTTTGTTTTGAGTCGAGATATTTTCATCTGAATTTAAAAGTTAAAAACCGCAAGAACTTTTTGGTCAACCTAATATCTAAAAAAAAAAAGGGTGAAAGAAAGAAAAGACGATAAACAATGAAAGAAAGAATTCTTAATAGTGACTGTAAGAGAGTGAGAGAGAGAAGTTTGTGTAAGAAAATATGCAAGTGGTATCCCCGTGGTGTAGTGGCTTAAGTGCTGGACGGCGACATCGTTGTGACGGCAAATTGACTAAAATCCCAAAACGGGACTTTATTTTTGCACGTGTGAAGACGGGGCAGGTTGGCACTTGATCCCTTATAGAATAAGTCCTCGTTCAGAGTTTTTTTTTTTCCTCAGGCATATAAGAACTGGCATATTACGTGAGGGATCAATTTAGGGCTAGACTGACCGCCGCTGGCAAGGGGTTCCAAATTTCACACTATCCACACACCCACCAGGTCGCTTTCCTTCCTCCCCTAGACAATGGAAGATATGGACCAAAAGGTTTAGTCGTAATAATATTATATTGTAGTAGTCGGCAACTCCGGTTTCCCGTGTGATATTTTAAAGGAATTTATAGGACAATTTTAAGCAAGATAACATAAGGCGAACAGAAGCTGAAAAAGAAATGTGACACAACAAATTCGTAGCAGAACAGCAAAGAACAACTTAGACCACGTGGTAACATTAAAATACATGAATCTTTTACTACAATTACATACACCTTCAAAGTGTCAAATATATAATAATTGAACAGTCCATGAACATAAATGCCTTTCTTCTTTTCTTTTCTTTCGTTTTTCTTCAAATTGAGAGAGAGAGAGAGAGAGTGGTATATAAATTTGGGGTATAAGGAGAAATAGTCCCAAAGTTACTTATCTTATTTTTCGACGGGGTTCCACTGGATAATCTTTCTTCTTTTACGGGCTAATAGACTTTAGGCTATTTTTAACACTGGCTTGAAGAAAATGGCTTCTTCGTGTCTCGCAGATATTTTTTTGTCTTCTTCACCCGGAGTACTTGGCTTTTGGTTCTGTCTCCTACGAACCCTGCCAAACAACTAACTTTCTTACTATCAATTTCCGCTGACGGGAAGGAGTCCCCACTTCCGTTTTAGGGTCCCAGCCAATCATTTGGCTTCTCTCTCCTTCTCCTTTGGTCGGGCGATTTCTTAGGGCTACTAGATGTCACCCAAGTCAGGTTACTCAGTACAGATAGCTTGCCCTAATTTACTATCATGCCTTAACGGTCATTCTCTGACGGCTTGCTACTGTTAATTCAAACGAGAGGATAGCAGTCATCCCACTTCCATCGTCTCAGTGGGATATCACGTGACATCGTAGTAAGCGAGTTCAAACTCCAGTCGCGCTAGTATGTTTACTTTTGGACTAATACCCTTAGGAAAGGTATGAACCCTCTTATCCTCCTCTGCTATGGGTTGAATAGTACCACTTCTGCCCTTTTACAAAAATGGCTTTGGAATTAATTTATGAAGATCGATATGCCATTAAACCAAACCAAGGTCTGCGGGTTGGTGGAGATGAATCCACAAATCTACACTATACAGCATACTAGTTGCAGTTTGAAAAAGTGCTTTGCTTCCTCGTGAATTTTCGTAGACATCAGGATATACCATGATCCTACTAGTTTTATTGCAATGAGGATGTACTGCTGTGGAAATTTCCAGTTCCACAAATGAATGTTCAAAAACTGACTCCGTGTGTGTGTGAGAGACAGACAGGCAGACAGAGAGGTTGAGAGAGACAGAAAGAGAGAAATAGAAGGGACTTACAAAAAAAAAAACTTTGGTTCTGGCATTTTTTATTCCCTTTCAGTCAAACATTCAGAAATTTTTGTCATAACTGAAAAGGTTTTAAGCTGTACAGGGATATCTGGCTCAAATTGTTTTTTGGCGTCCTAGGTAGGATACTAACTCCTTCTGATGGCGAGGATTTATTTCTGGAGATTTGGGGAGTGTGAAGTACCTCGTCATTGCCAGGCCCACTCTTAAGCGTAGTTGTTGTACTTGTTGGGAAACCATCTACGGACCAAGTCGATTTGTTAGAAAATTATTCGTATTCGATTAGACAGTGCGTAAAAAATTCTTCCGAAACAACTACACAAAAAATATGCATGTGAAAATACAAGAAACGTGATTGCCTAAATTTAAAAAGAAAATAGCCCGAGATGGGTTGACATGCCCTTAAAATCAATCAATCTAATCTAGTGTTATCAGATTGTGTTTTAGCTGGGGTTTGACTCTTATTCTCAATGTTTAACATCCTCCTCGCTATAAAAGTGTGTCCTCACACAACACTCTCTGAGCAATCGTTACGAAAGGTAGATAACCCTCTCCGTACACATTTAGAACATCTCTCTTGCAGCCAGGTAACGAGCTAAGATGTAATCCAATTCATCTCAAAGGCTGCCGGGTCTTAGAACAAGATTAAAAAAACATTTTTTCAATTATGTTGATACTATCCCTCCACGTCTTGAAAATTACAAAATTGGATATTTATTCAAAATATCGAATCAAAAATACCAATTCAAAATAATTATTAATCTTTTATAGTTTTCAAGATATTCGAACGAACTCACAGTTGTCTTCTTTTCACTCTTATTTATTTTTGATGATGACAATCTTACAATCCGTACATAATATGATCAAATACTGTTAATATATAGAGAGAGAAAGTTTATATATATATATATATATATATATATATATATATATATATATATATATATATATATAGCAACCTCGCCACATGAGTTGGATGTGATGCAGAGTCACTTGTTAAATGGAGTTTAACAGGTGGGGGTTGTTTTGCGTGTTTTTCCTTCTCCTTGGCTGGTTGCTATATCAAGGCTAAATAGTCCTATCTTCACTCCTATTTTCCCATACCTTTTCAAAACGTATCAACGTTATGTGAAATACAAACAGCTTAATAAAGAATTTGATTTTGGGTCGCCGTGTTCATTTTCTAGGATAATAACCATTATACTATGAGCGCGCATATATATATATATATATATATATATATATATATATATATATGCATGCTTGTGATGAAATAGTTGTCGCCGTAATAAAGTTATTTTCTTATATATATATATATATATATATATATATATCAAACAAAACTTAAATCTATATATATATATATATATATATATATATATATATATGATATAAATTCTGCTATGCTTCTCCATTGAGCAATGGTTATCAATCTAGTTCGCCGCGCAGTAGAGCACAGTGAGTTTGAGCCTCATTGAATGGTCCATTCTTGAAGCCTTATGCCACCTATTTACTTGTGTAATATACTAGATCCTAATGAATTCTTCACTCTGGTGAACCTTTGGCCAGACTAACTTAATCTTGAAATATTTAGGGCACCTTGCTGAGAGAGCGCTAGCGACCTTTACTTTCTCTAATTACACTTTACAGGAACGATTTAAAAAATTTTCGCAATAATGGTTCGATAAAGATTTAAATATTGAATGAAAAGTTCTAATTTTGTTCGCATCACTTGAACCCGGGCGTGATGTATGGGGGCAGCGTTGTAAAAATACCACCGTTTCATTCTGGGACATTTGGAGAATCAAGCTTTTGAAAAAAGACGCCAAAAGTTATTTCTAATTCGAATGCGTTGTGTGAGGAAGAGAAATTGCTCGCATTTTAGGAAGTTTAATCTTCCGAATTCAACGCTCCAATTCCGAAATAAGACACGGTAGTTTCAGTATTTCAAGGAAAAAAACACCCTGGTGTTATCCGAGAAGGAATAGAAGAAAAATCAATCTTTTACGGACCACGTTAAGAAAAGAACTTAAAAATGAAATTGAATCGATTTATTTTGAGACATGTTGTCTATTTCAATACTGAGAAGTAAATGACAGTCGTTTTGAGAGAAAACACAAATCTTTCCTACGAAATTGTGTTTTACGAAAATATGTGACTGTTTAGATGCATCTTATCGAGGTCTTTCATTAAAATTATATATTTTACAGCGACATAATGATAGTGTTTGTCGAATTAACTTGTCGACTCCATGTGATACGTCGGAGAAACCATTCTGCATGTAGAATAAATCTAAGAAGGATTACGTACAATTAACATATTTTATTGTCTGAAGAGCTGGGTTCAATCCCAGGTTGCATCTTACCAAAGACTTTAAAATGGTACTGGATACCTCCTTGTTTAACACTCAGCAATATAAGATACGTATCAAGGGTACTATTTACCAACCCCTCCGCTCGGGCAGGATATGACACAAGGTCAATTTTTAAGCGGAGTTTAACAGGTTTGAATTCAGAGTTTTCCTTCTCCTAGACTAGTTGCCTCACCAAGGGTAAAGTGGAGAAATCCAGGAGAAAGAGTTGCACCCTCCCCTATACCTCAGGGTAGAAGCTATTGAAAAGGGAGCCTTCAGGTCACCCTCGACTACGGTCGCCAACTTTATTATCTGAACAAATAGAAAGAAAAATACATAAGGAAATAAGAGAGAAAAAGAGTGAATGAGGTTCTGTATAGAGAAATGTCCTTAGCGTACGTTCGTGTATATGAAGTTCCTCGGAGATTAGGTTTTGTTTAGTTTCTTTATTTAATGGCATATCAACCTTCGTAGGTTATTTAATGCCAAAACCCAACCTAGTCGGCTGGGGCGGTAGAATTTGCCAACTATATGTCTGCAGAGGAGTAAGACTCCCCTTGATCTCAGTGAGTGTCCTAATATGACACTAAACCATCTGGTGGTGAAGCTGGAGTCCTGGAGCTTTGGAGAATGTGGAGTACCTCTTTATTCCCATTAGTCCCAGGTCTCTGTCACCTAGAGTGGTAGTACCTGTTCCGGTCCCATATATGAGTCAAAGAACTGTTTAATCGTTTACTGAAGATTATTATGAATATCAAATATATTATCATATCCTATTTACCAACCCCTCCGCTCGGGCAGGATATGACAAAAGGTCAATTTTTAAGCGGAGTTTAACAGGTTTGAATTCAGAGTTTTCCTTCTCCTAGACTAGTTGCCTCACCAAGGCTGAAGAACCCAGTTTATCCTACTATTTACCTATAGCTGGAGGGAGAATAATTGGATTCATACCTTTCCCAAGGGTATTAGTGCTATGTGAAATGCAATCAGCTTCGTCCAAGACTTGAACTCGTGTCGCCGTGTCCATTTCCTACGACGATAACCATTACACCACGGGCATATCAACTATGTTATAAGCGTCAAATAACAATAATTGAATCCATTTAACTGTGTGCGAACAATAAATAGCCATACTTGAAATCATTTAATTGTGTGCAAATCGAACTATTAATGTTACATAGCGGTATTTGTCCTCCGTCCCACCAACCGGATGAGAGTGGCACAAGGCTTTTTTTAAGGTGGGTCCGTGCGCAGGGCCTTAGCGAAGACGCGCCCGGCATTCCCAAAAATGCCTCGGACCCCGTCGGCATTCTCCTTAAAAGGGGCGCCTCAGGCACCTGGCGATAAAGCTAACCCCTCCGATGAGGGTTAAAGTCTGGGGATCGGCCCCCTGAAGCTCGAGGTATGTCCAGTGACGATACACACCCGACCAGATCCGTGCCGCTGACACCACGGCCGGCTGAAATGTGTCTCATCAACTGGATTCTGCAGATTTAAATCATTTAAATAATGTTAGATAACAATGTTTGAAACAATTTAGAATTATTAGAGTTAGCAAGCAAATTATTAATATTAAATAAAATTATTAGAGTTAGATAACAATATTTGAAACCATTTAACTGTGTGTAAACAAATGAACTCTAACCAATCATTTAAAAATAATGTTACCAACAAACTTTTCGCTTACAAATCATATGTATAATATGTATATGTATACACAATATTTGGCATTAAATAACCCATAAGAGTTGATATGCTATAAAACCCAACTAAGCCAAACCAAACCAAACCTAATGGCAAAAGTAATCTGGTAGAAGAACAATTGTGATACCAGGGGAAATACTGGGGTTCATATTTTTCCCAAGGATATTATGCAAGTAAGTCTTGAGCACTGTATGGTTGGTTGGTTGGTTTATTGTTGTTTATGAAGTATTAACTCTTATGGTTTATCAAATGCCAAAACCTCTGTGGGGGGATGATTTGTTAGTTTTATTTTGTTGGAAAAATATTTTTAGATGAGTTAGAGCCCATTCATTTGCACACAGTTAAATGATTTCAAATATTGCTGTTACATATTGAACTTTAACAGCGCCGTCAATCAGTAATTTCTGGGACAGGATGTTCGAGCTGTGTAAATAAAGTGATTACCGGAAAGCAAGTCATGCATAGGTGTAATGACGAACCGGAAGAATATGTAGGTATTATGCAATTATATATATATAGTATACTTAGTCCAGTTAAACCGGAGTTAGGAGTAATTCCATCAGGACAAGAAATTATTCATGAATGAATATTTAAATTTTCCTGGTAAAGAGCTCAATGTACCAATAATACAGAGCAATTTTTTTTTTTTAATTTTATAAAAAAAATAAATTTGCTATATTGCTAACCGAAATTTAAATTTAAAACGGAAGTGGGCTTAATGAAGAGGTAACTCTTCACCCCTCTTCTATCCCCTCCCACTCTTCTATCCCCTCCCACTCTTCTATCCCCTCCCACTCTTATGTGTCTATTCTAGTTTTTTTATCAAAAAGATCTGAAGAAGTCCTGTTCATTTTTTTCGTGTTTTTGGAAATTTCAAAAATGCGTAACAGGATGGAAATAAATTTATAATCCTTTGTGATTGGTTTCGTTGTTTTTTCTTAAAGAAATATATATATATATATATATATATATACGATAGTTAGTCACGGTCAGCTAGTTGGAGCCACCCTGGACGCCATCCGAATTAATACGAACAACACATTGTATGCAGTGTACTCCTTTATAGTATCCTGTTCAATGCGACACGAGGTTCACCGGAAATGAAAAGTTCCTGTCCCGGACCACGAAATAGTTCTTTCTTTTAAGCCTTTTATTGATAAAGAGGATGAAATTTTCTCGCTTTTTTCTTCTGTACTGGACCCTATTGAGCACAGTCGACTGGAGCTGTAGAATATACCGACTGCATCTCTGCAGAGAGGTAACCTCCCAAACACGCAAACGAGTGTCCTCGATACGTCACAAAACTCTCTGATGGTGATGCTGCAGTAATGCTTGAGTTTTGGGAAATATGGAGTACTCCTTCATTGTCATCGCTCTAGGTCCACACTGGCCGGAGTAGTAGCACCTGATAGAGACATATCTCTTGGCCAAATAGAATCGTTTGACATTTAGTCTCAGTGCAAACAAATGACTTATGCTAAATTGAACTGTTAGAAATAGAACTGTTTCATCATTTAAATGTGCGTAAACAAATGACTGGTGTTTAATTGAATTGTTAGTAATACATAGCAATAGTTGGCGACCATAGTCGAGGGCGACCAGCAGGCTCCTTTTTCAATTACTACTACATCGAGGTTTAGGGAAGGGCGCTACTCCTTTCCCTGGATTACTCCACTTTATCCTTGATACGTACCTGATATTGCTGCGTGTTTAGCAAGGAGGTATCAAGTACCATTTTTAAAGTCTTTGATATGACTCGATCTGGGATTGAGCCCAGGCCTCCCGAACTTGGGACCATTTAAATGGAAGCCAACCGATAAGTTATGCTGTATAGAATAATTAGCGTTAATAGCAATACTTGTATCTACTTGTGCTAATAAATGATAGATGTTACATGGTTAAATGGTTTCAAGTATTTCTATGCAACAGTAACATTGTGTAAACAAATGATTAATGATAAATAGAAATATTTGTGTTAGAAAGTGAAACCATTTAACTATGTACAAAAGAATGTGCTCATGCTTGTTTAGAAATGTAACTACAAAATGAGTTAACAAATCATATAAATAAATATGTAAAAATAGAACTGGGCTTGAAATAACCAACAATTGTTGATATGGCATAAAACCCGACCGACAAAAAAATTCTATAAAAATTACAAAATTTTACGTTTTTCCTTTTTATTTATGTTGAGGACTTTTCAACAATTCATCGTGTGAGGGGGGATTTTAGTTGATTAAAGTAACTGTTTATTAGAGCCAAATCTTGAAAATCCAAAACAAATCAAATGTGTTTGCAATAATTTCCTTTGATTATTGGAACTGCGAGCCAGTTGATTAAGCCAATGAATAAACCTATGTGATTGGTTATGGCTGAGTCCTTCTTTGTTTCTTGAACTGCGACAAGCATTATCTCTAGTGTATCTATTGTTTGCTGCTTTTAAGATAGATTTTAACGGCGTGCCAACCCGTCTAGGGGTATTTTATACCTATTGGTTAAGGTTTTGCGTTCAAGATACGTCCATATTTACGTTTTTGTTTTGTTTTTTTTTTGCGCGGTTGTCTTTGAAGAGTTTTTTTTTTTAATTATTATTCTATTTTGCAAAATATCCTGTGGAAAACGAATAATTTCAAAGTAGATTTATTTGACCTGGGTATACATTGGTGAATTGCCGTGGTATTATGGTTATCGTCGTACGAAATGGACAGGCCGACACGAGTTCAAATCCTCGACGAGACTGTTTGCATTTCACAGAGCGCTAATACCCTAAGGAAAGGTAGAGATCCGATTATTCTCCCTCCAGCTATGGGTAAATAGTAGGGTAGACTGAACTCTTTAACTTTGGTTAGGCAACCAGTCTAGGAGAATTCAAACCAGTTAAACTCCACTTAAAAACTGATGTTGTGACACATCCTGCTCATGGGGAAGGATTGATAAATATATACATCGGTTTGGTTTTTTTTTTTTTCTTTTTGTTTAATAGCAAATCAACCTTCTTGGATTATCTAATGCAAAACCTATCCTATAAATTCGCCAAATATTTATTTTGAGGTTGTTCAAAATGGTGCCGAATGAAAAAGTACTCGAGACTTGAACAGAGCTCGGTCATCAATTTTTTTGTGTCTGAGAAGTGCAAACCATATGAAATTAACAAAAGAATGTCTGACGTTTAGAGGACAAGTATGTTTTACACGAAACAATAGAGCCATCTTGAAAATGCAACAATGAAGGGGGAAAACAATGAAGACTTAACATTCCTCAATAACAGCTTACAGAGTCATATGCAGAATAGAGCCTAGGTTTTTGTTTCTTTTTTTTATGTCTTATCAACTTACGTGGCTTATTTGATAACAAATTCAACAGATTTGACATTAAATAACATCCAAGGGTTTGTATGCCATAAAACACCAACCAACTTAAAGTAAAGCTTGCGAACTTAGTCGAGGGTTACCCGAAGGCTCCCTTTTCAATAGCTACTACCAGGGGAGGGCGCTACTCCTTTCCCTGGATTGCTCCACTTTACTCTTGATCCATACCTTATAATGCAGAGTGTTAAGCAAGATGGCATCAAGTACCTTTTGAGTCTTTGGTATGACTCGACCTGGGATTGAACCTCGGTTTCCCTGACCATTGGCGAACACTCCGCTCATTAGACCAATAGCCCGGTTTCAACCAACTTAACCTTTCAAAATGTCAAATTAATTTTCTTTCATCTTTGGTTGTCATTTCTGATTCAACCATCGACTTTACACAGGTTCAACTAATATAAATAAATATTATTCCGTCTTTATGCTTTCTGGTTTCTATATAGGTTAGTCAATGCCAAAACCATTATGGTAGAAGACCAGTAGTGGGGTTCATGCCTTTCCCCGCGATAATAGCCCGAAAGTGAACGTAATAGCATGACTGGAATTCGAACTCACTATGATTCCGCAGTCTGACAAGTTAACCAATGTGCAACGGGGAAACCAATTCTATTAGCGTCATTATTTGCATGGTTAATATTTTCCTTTATCCCAAAATATTTACTGGGTGAATATATAATTTTTGTCATCTGGTGTATGTATTATTGTTCTTAATTTACTCAGCTGAGTTTAGCACAAGACCAGAATTATGGAACACCCAGTGAGAATCGAACTCACTAAGAATGGTTTATTAGCCTTGCTCGCTATTCTTTACTTCATACGAGTTGTGCAGATAAAGCATATAATTATAAAACCATGCATCTCTCTCTCTCTCTCTCTCTCTCTCTCTCACACACACACACACACACACCTCTTTAGTCTGTTATTCTTACTCTTCCACCCATATTCTCTCTCTCTCTCTCTCTCTCTCTCTTTCACATCTTTTTAGTCTTTGTTACTTTTAATATTCCATGCCTATTCGATCTTTCTCTCTCGTCCCCATCTCTCTTTCTCTCTCTCTCTCTTTATCTATGTCTCTCTCTCTCTCTCACTCCACTTTAGTCTTTGTTACTTTTAATATTCCATGCCCACTCGATCTTTCTCTCTCACCCCCACCGGTCTCCCTCTCTCTCTCTCTCTCTCTCTCTCTCTCTCTCTCTTTCACACCTTTTTAATCTTTGTTACTTTTATATTCCATGCCCATTCAATCTTTCACTCTCTCCTCCACCTCTCTCTTTCTCTCTCACATAATATTTTTCTGCTTATTTTCTTCTTATTCTTCTCTCAGCCAACGGAAGCAATGGCCGTTTCGTCTTGTCTCACTGGATGGGCAAAAGGAATTAAGACGAGCGACTTGTATCAATTTTCGACCGAGTATTTGAAACGATGAAATCTAAGTTGTCACAAATGAGCTTCTTTTGTCGCCTCGCAGTTGTCCCTAAACCACTCACTTAAGATCCGATTAAATCTGACAATATACTGTATTAAACATTCATGTACAGTTGACGCTCTCGAAAGAAACGACGGTTACATTATCACCCACCGTCGAATGATGATGACGCCGGTCCCTCGAGTATTCTTCCCTTCTTCTCCACCTCACCTTTCTATTTCTTCCACGGAGACGGAAAATGCTGCGGTGGATAAAGAAAGGATTTGCTGAGCGGATGAGGAGGGAGAGAATAAAGTTGTCAGGATCGAGGATAAAATTCGATAAGGTGGTAGCAAAAATATCATTTTAAAAAGCGTGGTATAAAGTTGATAGATTGAATTTAAACAACAATGAATAAATGAATCGCGACACTTCACTTAGTTGGTTCCCGCAAAGGTTAATCTCTCAGTCCAGAGTAACGTTGTTGAGTTGTCAGGGTATTAGACTCCGTTGATTTTTCAAAGTGACAGAATAACCTCAGTTAATAAAATCTTAATGACTTCAAGTGGAGAGGATTTTAGCATTGAAAGGCCTTTTAGAATAAATACCAACAAGAACGATATTTTCTCAGATCGAAGAAAACAAATATCAAATGACCACAACATTCAAAGCGATTACAATAACGTTATCACAAAGCAGAAAAAAGTTTTTGAAATCCCAATAGGTGACAGGGGAAAAGAACAATTCTAAGATAATGCTTTCCATTTCCCGAATAATTAAAGTAAGATGGACCAGACATGCTGGGCACTACTGAGAAAAGCAGCGACGAACAAATAAGCGACCTTCTCGCACGGACACACCACTTTAGGCCGACAAGCTAAAACTTACATTTATCAGATCTATGCCGTCTGGATGACTTACCAAGAGCGATGACCAATAGAAAGAGTCAAGGGATTCCAGGCTATCAGCACGTAATGATGATAATGATGATGATTATGAAAAACTGCATTTTTCTCCATCTTTTAACACGAAGATATTTTGGAAAGCGAATAAGTGATCAAATATTAAGAACTTGATATTAAAAATAGACTACTTAAAAATTAGCATTACTGTTTGGAAAGGAAGATGGGGAGAATGAGGAGGAGAAGCTCTCAAAATAAAAGAGAGTCCCTTTAGTTTGAATTCAGAGTTTTCCTTCTCCTAGAATAGTTGTCATACCAAGGTTTTAAAAAAAAGTCGGCTCTTCTATTTACCGTAGCTGGCGGAAAAAAAATTGGATGTATAGATTTCCAAAAGGTATTAGCGCCATAGGAAATACAAACGGCCTCGGCCAGGATTTGAACTCGGATCATCGTGTCCATTACAAGTAAAACCTCTCCAGAGATAAAGACTTCTTATTATTTGCACACACATTACTTACAACAGAAGCACAGCTTTGTTGAGTAGAGCAAGTTTTCAGAACTCTAATTTCCTCATAGTCATCACCATTAACAATGAATCATCGTAACAGAGAAAAAATCTTCACTTGTTCTGGTGAATTTTTACAGAAACAATGACTGTGAATCGGCATCAGGGAAATTTTGCATGCGTATTACATCTTTCATTAACCCTATTCTGAGCTGATCGCGTTGTCAGTTGGGTTGAACTTTGTTTGTTACTTGTATCGCTGGTGCCACTGCTGAAACACATTATCCAGCGTTTAAATTTACTGATAACTACAGTTGTAAGAGACCCAGATATAAGATAAACCCGGATATAAGAGAGATTCTCTCAGATCCCAAACTAGAGCCTGTGTTACCTAAACAAAATGGACCCAACTCGGATATAAGAGAAACCTGGATATTAGATACTTCTTCTCCGGTCCCGACAACTCTCTTATATCCGGGTTACACTTTACTGCTTAATTTGGTTGGGTTTAATGGCATATCAACCATTGTAGGTTATTTAATACTAAATCCTGCTTATATATATATATATTATTTGGTTTGGTTGGGTTTAATGGCATATCAACCATTGTAGGTTATTTAATACTAAATCCTGCTTATATATATATATATATATTATTTGGTTTGGTTGGGTTTAATGGCATATCAACCATTGTAGGTTATTTAATACTAAATCCTGCTTATATATATATATATGTATTATTTGGTTTGGTTGGGTTTAATGGCATATCAACCATTGTAGGTTATTTAATACTAAATCCTGCTTATATATATATATATTATTTGGTTTGGTTGGGTTTAATGGCATATCAACCATTGTAGGTTATTTAATACTAAATCCTGCTTATATATATATATTATTTGGTTTGGTTGGGTTTAATGGCATATCAACCATTGTAGGTTATTTAATACTAAATCCTGCTTATATATATATATTATTTGGTTTGGTTGGGTTTAATGGCATGTAGGTTATTTAATGCCAAATCCTCTTTATACATATATATCATATATATATATATGACTGGTAAACACATGTTGTAGATAACATTCTTAAACGAGCCTGGTCTCTTTTTTGCACTTAGTTTCAAGTATTGCTATATAACTGTCACAATTTAACAACAGTCATTTGTTTGCACACAGTTTGTTTTATATAACCCATTGATAGGACTCAATCAGTTGCTACTACTCCGGGTCAGTGTAGACCTGGTAGTGATGGCAATGATGTAGTACTCCGCATTCCCCAAAGCTCCAGCATTACTGGAGCCTTACCATCAGATTGTTTAATGTCATATCCAGGACACTTGTTAGAAGGGAATCTTAGCCCTCGGGAAAGATGCAGTTGGAGTATTCTACTGTCCCAGTCGACTGGTCTTTGTAAGGCCACAGAAGTCTACGTTGGTTAGGTCTTGTTTCAGTTGTGTTTCCAGACATCAAATGTAAATAATCTTCATATTTCTTGTCTAATCTCATTGTCATAATTAACATAGAACCAGTCATGTACCACAGAGAAATAAGTCACATTGGATAATTTTGAAAAGTATTATTTCCTTTCTCTTACCTGTAAGACTCACAGCTATTAGGTTTAGTTTTATGGCCTATCAACCATTGTCGGGTATCTAATGCTTAGTCCTCTTTATCATCATCATATCATGCTGGCAGCACGGATATCCGTGACCCTCTCTCGCCACTCCTCCCTATCGTTCATCGCCCTAGGTAGGTCTTCAGGACAACAACCTGTATCCTCACATAGCTGCTGAATGTACGTTCGTGCTGGTCGTCCTGTTTTTGCGCGGCCATGTGTGGGGATCCATAAGAGTACATCTCTTATGAGTTCATCTCTGCTTCTCCAGCAATGTCCTGCATGTCTGGTTCGTCTAACTTGAATAGTTTTCGTGATAGGGGGCAGGTGGCCGTACAGTTGGTGTCTTGTGGAGTGTTGCTGCCAGGACTTGTTCAGGAATGCACGCAGCATTCTTGTGTAATTGCCATCTAGTTTCTTCTCCGGCTGTTTTGTTAGCGTCCATGTAGTGCATCCATATAGCAGTATCGATGTGACCGCTGCCTGGAAGAAACTGCGTTTCATTTTATCGGTTAGGTCTGATTTCCATATAGTCGATAGCCTATTGATAGCTGTCCATGCTTTCGTTAACCTTGTTTCGATGTCCTTTTCGGTTGATTCGACGCTGCTTCCTAGGTACGTGAATTTGTCTACTAGTTTAAGAGGGGTTCCTTCTAGAGTGGAGATGTCCCCCGTTTGGTTATAGCACATATATTCCGTTTTGTGTGCATTAACATGGAGGCCTATGCTTGCTGCTGCTCGTTCCAAACTATGCAGAAGTGTTTCGGCTTGGTCAGGTGTATTTGCCAGTATCGCTATGTCATCGGCGTAGTCGGCGTCGGTAATTGTTGTTGCGGGGTATCTTCTGCTTCTTTTCTTCGTCAGTTCGAAGCCATTCTCTTTGATTTTGTCAATCGATGTTCTAAGTACGTAGTCTAGACAAATGATAAAGAGGTACGGAGCCAGCGTGTCCCTTTGTAGTACTCCTGCTACAATGTCGAAGTATTCTGTGTCTCCATCCGGTGATCGTACTTTTACTTTAGTGTTTCTATAGAGAATCGTTATTGCCGCTACGGTTTCTTTAGGTATGCCGTACGCTAGTAGGATTTGTTCCATTTTTCCTCTGTGAATGGAGTCAAAAGCCTTGGTAAAGTCGACAAATATTAATGTTGCTTGTAGGTTCTTTGCCCGTACACCTTCAAGGATTCTGCGGATGGTTAATATTTGTGAGGTCGTGGATCGATTTCTTCGGAAGCCATTTTGGTTTTTTCTAAGTATGTTGTCGATTTTGGGTTCTATTCGGTTTCGTAGTAGGGCATTGTAGATTTTGGCAGCTATGGATGTAAGTGTTATGCCTCGGTAGTTTTTGGCTAATCCTAGGTCCCCCTTTTTAGGGAAGGGGAGTATGCATCCCTTCATCCATCTATCTATCGGATTTTGATTGTATACTGCGTTGCAGTGTCGGAGCAGTATGTCGTCGAATTGTCTGGTCTTCCATACTTCCGGGGGAATTTCGTCCAGCCCTGCTGCTTTCCTATTTTTAATTTTTCTGAGAACCGAGTCGAATTCTTCTTGTGTGAACGGTCCTAGTTTAATGTCTAATTGTTTGCTAATTATTCTGGTGATTGGTTCATGCGTTATTTTTGGTGGGTTTCCAAGTAAGTTTTCGAAGTGCTGTTTCCACAGTTTTATTCTTTCTTGTTGGTTTGCTGCTTTAAGTTTTGCTTTGGCTGTGTTCTTTCTTCTGCTCACTTCGTTTATTGTTTGCCAGGCAATTCTAGATTGTCTATCTTCCACCGAGTCTCTAATCTTATCTATCTGATTTTGAATGTATTCTGTCTGTTCCTTTATATATATGCCTGCTAATTGATATTGTGCCGTTTTTAGTTTTAAGGCATTTGTGTTTGTTGGGTTTTTTCGATAGTTTTTGGAGGCTGTTTTCACTAGTGCACGTTTTTCTCTCACCGCTAAAGTTTCCGATGGGACTCTATATTTAGCTTTAAGTTTTGTTGGAATGTATTTTGCTGCTATCTCGAGGTGTGCATTGACGAAATTTTCGTATTCGTCGTTTGGTGTACTTTTTTCCGTCTTTTCTTGTAGTGTTTCGAATCTGTTTCTTAATTCTAATACGTATTTATCTCTTACATCTTTGTTGTTTAATAGGGCCCAGTCATAGTGTTTGGTGGTCGCTGTTCGTTTGTCGTTTTTTCGTAGGCTTAACCGTATTTTCGCCGTGACTATTCGGTGATCGGTGGACACACCCTCAAAAGAGGAGTATGCCTCGCAGTTCAATGCACTATTCTTCCATTTCTTGTTTATAAGGACGTAGTCTATCTGTGCTTTAGTATTGTTTGCGTACGTGTATGTCCATAGTTTGCCCTCTCTTTTTTGGTAGTTTGTATTGAGGCATGCTAATCTATTTTCTATCATGAAATCTGTTAGATGTTGCCCATTTCTATTTGACGTGTTGTGGAGGCTGTATTTGTTGTTTCCGTTTTTCCCGATTTGTGCATTCATGTCTCCGCCAATGACTAACATGTTGTGTTTCGGGATGCTACGCACTAATGAGGATAACTCATCGTAGAAGGTGACTATTTCATTTTCTTCACTAACATTGGTGGGGCTGTAGCATGAGACGATTGTTGCTCTGGGGTTTCCGTTAAATGTAGCTGCCATCATTCTAGGTTGTGTTTTCTCAACGCTATTAAGTGTTTTTAGTGCTCTAGGTCCTATAAGCAATCCTACCCCTCCTACTGCGGCGTTGACAGAGTTTTTCCATGCGGATACAGTGGCGAGCGACCAGCCATTGCCAGTTTCGTGATATTTGATATCTTCTGTGTGCGTGTATCTGTGTTCTTGTATGCATATTATGTCTATCTTATGTTCTTCGGCCGATGCGATTAGCTCTGGGAGTTGTCCTATTCTATTTAAGGTTCTTACGTTAAATGTGGCTATTTGTAGTGTTTGCTTGCATTTTAGTAGTTTTGATTGTTTGAGCTCTGTAGCTGATTTTTCGAACACCGAGGCCAGGGCTCCAACCTCAGCAGGACGCGCCCCTTTTTTACCCGCGCGAAGAGCGATGCGGTTTGTGTAAGTGGTTTGAGTGTGGGTCATGGTTATCTTTCGATGGCTGTTTTATTCTCTTCTATAGAAGCCACTCTTATAGAGGAGCAGCAGTAGTTCCCCGATCGAACTGGCGATCCTGAGCGTAAAGTCGTCAAACTCACGTCCAGGACCTGTTTAGGTATTGAGTTTGGTCGTCCATGGGTTTATTCAAATACCTTTACGTACATCATGCTGCTTCCCATGTGTACATTAAAAAAAAAATTTTTAAAAAGGGGGGGTAAATTTGTTTTAAGTTTTAACTTAGTTAAAGTCCAACATTAAGGTACTTTCGTATGACTTTCACTAGTACTGACTTATACTTTTTTTTTTGCTGTATTGGGACTTTTCCTGGGTTTTTCATTTTTTTTTTTTTTTTTTTTTTCTACAGTTGGGGACCTAGCAGGCTTCAGGAATTATAGAGCTTTTTTTTTTTTTCTTTTCCTTTTTCCCATTCTCTTGGGGGGGGGGGCTGTGGTAGCATTAGGCGTTCTAGGCTTTTTCTTTTAAACTACTGTTAGGGCTTTCTTTACGAATTTTTAAATTATTCGATAGAAGATATTCAAAAACATTCTGCCTTGTTCGCTGACATGTGGATAGGCTAATATCAAATTGGCTTTATAGTAGAGTAAGCGTGCCTTTAAATTTAAAACGCATAGTTTAAGCATTATTTCACAAACAAAATACAGCATAACATTTTGTAAAATTCAGCATTTTAAATTGATAGGACTTAAGACATACAGACCAATATTGACATATTTCTTCCACTTGGCTCCTGAGTTCAAATGCCTCTTCTTCGTTTAGACTTTTATCTACTACTGAAATTTTAGGTAGCTTTGGGGACGGTCTACTGGGGTGGAGGGGAGAATTCGTTTTTTTTTGTTTTTTTTTTTTTTTGACTTCTAAAAAAGGTTTGTTGATACACACAATTAAATGATCAAACAGTTCTATTTCTAACAATTCAATTAAGCATGTCATTTGTTTGCACTCAGTTTAAATCTTAAACATTTCTATTTGACCCATTGATAGGACCCTATCAGGTGCTTCTACTCCGGGTCAGAGTGGACCTGGAAGCAATGATAATGAAGAGGTCCTCCGCATTGCCCAAAGTTCCAGCATTATAGGAGCTTCACAATCAGATTTTTAATGTCATATCTAGGACACTCGTTTGTGAGGGGGGTCTTACGCCGTTGATGTATTCTACAGCCCCAGCCGTTTGACTAAACTACTCTTTGGTCTCCGTAAACATTATCTTGAATCGATGAATATCTGTGAGTGATGCACTCACAGATATTCATCGATTCAAGATAATGTTTAATATTTAATGTGACAGTTATATACCAATACTTTTATCCGAGTGAAGAAATTCAATGAAAGGTTTCTGTTTTCGTGTCGACTTTGCTAAACAGCTATCAGAAAGAACTAAAAAAAAATTCGGGTTATTGGTGTGAAAGTTCAACTCTCACCAACTACCATACCACCAACATTCCTTTCGGAGCGACCCTCTAGAGAGCAGCGCATACACATTCATGTTTATTACCGGCAAAAATGTACAGTAATAATGACTATTAGAAAAATAATGTTCTTGTAGGGCGGGAGTCACCATGGTGTAATGGTTAAAGTGCTGGACTATGACCTCGAAGTGAGTAAGAACTCAAGGTGAGCTATTACGTTCACTTTCGGACTAATACCCTTTAGAAAGAAATATATAAGCCCTCTTATCTTCGCAACTATGGGTTAAGTAGTACCATTTACTATTTTCCTCTGAGGAAAGTTGATATGCTATTAAACAACGAAACGAAATCAAACCAAAACATGTTTTTATTGTTGCTTTCTCTATCCAACAGAGATATTATGTTCCCTGTATCTGTTGTAGTTACGTTGTATGGGAAATAGGCCAAGTAAATCAACAAGTTACTAAAAAAATTCAATAATTAGAAGAACAAATCAACCAATCACCAAGACGATTTGTAATTTTTTAAAATCGGTTGCAAAATCCTTTAAAAATTTATGAAAATCATAGTAAACTTAATGAATAAACCAATCACCAAGTCGGTAACCAATTTTGAATATTGCGCTCGGCCGTTGAATCTGGGCACACAAAACCAAAATCAATCCCCTTGAGCCGATTTATACAAACACACATATAACCAAGTAGGCAGAGTGTTCGCCAATGGTCCGGGAGACCGGGGTTCAATCCCTGGTTATGACATACCAAAGACTAAAAAAAATGGTACTTAATACCTCCTTGCTTAACACTCAGCATTATAAGTTACATATGAAGGGTAAAGTGGAGGAATCCAGGGAAAGAAGTAACGCCCTCTCCTACACCTCGGTGTAGTAGCTATTGAAAAGGGAGCCTTCTGGTTGCCCTTGACTACGGTCGCCAACTATACATATTAGAACTAATATGATCCCAGTGATAGATTTACATTTTTCTCGTCATCTGCGTGAAAAAATCTCTGTTAATGCGACCACTGGGAATGCTTTTCAGTCCTAGCGCCTTAATATCACTAAATAGCATGGAGAAATCCAACCAAGATTGATGCGTGCTACATTAAAAGGCAACTCTTGACTTCAATTGTCTCTTGCTATTGACCCACCAAGTCCAGTGATAAAGTGGACATCATCACTTTTTATAACGAGCTATCGTCCCTTGTTTGACACATTCCCAAACACGACGTTCAGGCCATCGGCGGAGACACAAACGCTCATATAGGCAAAGACGGAAATGTTGAATTCTCCTTTCACAACTTACCAAGTAGAAATGGTGAACATCTAGCGAAATTTTCTCTCGAGAATAGACCTGTATGCCAAAACACTAAAATCCAAAAAAGGATAGAAAAACTATGAACTTATATCAACCAAAATAACTCAAAAGTACAGCTAGATTATACATTTATTCACATGAAGTAAATAGTCAGCGCTTTGAGCAGTGAGATTTATCCTTCTTTTGAATGAATATCTTCCAATCACAGAATCGCCTCAGGGAAGATTCACCATAGTCTACGCTGAAATACGAAACAAACAGGTAAAGTTTCATAATATGACTGGTTTTCACTTGCCAACCGTTATATAAGCAACCAATACACGATAACTACAAGAAACAAGTTTGTTGCTCTCCAGGAGACATCTGAAAGATATTGTCCAAACTTTATTAGCGACCATATAGAAACACCCAACAAATACAGAAACTTAAATTAGGATGGTAACACGAAAGAAACATCAGAACGATCAAAGCAACAAGACGATTGTGGTCCAATGAGTGAGTGTTGTGCTGCAGGTGACTTATAAGTGGGTCTGTCTCCGGTGAACCCGTTCATTCGGACTTTCCGCGTCCACAAAAGTCTATGAAGAGCCGTAGAAGAGCTGGCTCGGACTCCTCTCAGTTCTGGCAGGGTTCATAGAAGATGAAATTTACTAGTGCTATTAACTACTTCAATAATTCAGAAACACATGTTAACCGATCTGAATAAAACAAGACCTTTATTTATAATGCAATGACTAAAATCATGTTAAATAACAAAGGGTTTCAATTTCGAAGTTGGATTCTCGTGAACTAAGGAGTCTTTAGCAGAGGGTAACAAGTTGACTACCGATAACGTGTATGGCTAATAAGCATCAAGTCATTCCTCTATTTTAGAGGTAGTCTCGAATGGAATTCTGGTTGAATGGTCAAGTTTAGGACTTTGGATGGCGAAGCCGGCGGCAAAAGCTATGGTCTTCTAGCAATGGAACTATCCTCCGAGTTGTCTCTTTCCCTTTCTGTGTCTTCTTTTATTGGCGTCCAAACCCCCTACAGAACGGCTCCGATTAACTAGCCAATAAAATCCCTTTACCAATGGCCTCTTATCGTAATCATCGTGGAGGGAAAGAAAATCCCTCGAGACTCACATTAGATTAGTCAACCAATTAAATGTTGCACATCTCGTGGAAAGGCAAAAGCTCCACCACTATTTTCTTTTATTGTTGAGCCAATCAATAATATTCTATTATCGTATCATGGCCTTGTGTCACACCCTTAGCAGAGAAGCAGTCAAGTTTCAATCATTCTAATCCTGGCTCAACCCTAACCTTTTAAACGAATCATATCCGTGCACCCAAAATCAAAATTAAAACAATGACCTTTTCAAAATTATTATGTCTAAATAATTCAAACTAAACGACCCAGAATTTGTACCGATGACACTTTGACTTTGACCCTTCTCATCCCTTAACTTCCGTGCTAGTTAGATAACCTTTTAAGATTCAACTATTTAATAATTCTTATGACAATTGTTTTTTACACTACCTTATTAAAAGTAATTGGATTACCTTTAATAAATTATTTAATAAATGTGTGGGGATCCATAAGAGTACATCTCTTATGAGTTCATCTCTGCTTCTCCAGCAATGTCCTGCATGTCTGGTTCGCCTAACTTGAATAGTTTTCGTGATAGGGGGCAGGTGGCCGTACAGTTGGTGTCTTGTGGGGTGTTGCTGCCAGGACTTGTTGAGGATTGCACGCAGCATTCTTGTGTAATTGCCATCTAGTTTCTTCTCCAGCCGTTTTGTTAGCGTCCATGTAGTGCATCCATATAGCAGTATCGATGTGACCGCTGCCTGGAAGAAACTGCGTTTCATTTTATCGGTTAGGTCTGATTTCCATATAGTCGATTAGCTGTAATATAGTAGAGTAAAGGATTATATAATAGCAGTCCTAAAAAAATAAACGCAGAAAAGTTAATGGCCTCAAATTTCCTTGTCTTCTCGACTTGCTGAAGTCGAGAAGACAAGGAAATTTGACGACATACTTCTTCGATTACGCAACCTTGTCTATAAACAAAAGACAATAGCGAAATAGACGAAAGGCTGCATCCCTCACTTCCCCTAGAATGGTGACCTTGGAATCACTTAGAATTGCAGAAGCCTAAATCTTACTAAAGTTATAATACCTTGCTTCTCAATTGTATCCGACTTGAAGTTGGAAAAGTTCTTAGTAAGAATAAGGATGACTTTCGAAAAAATCAATCTACAATTTCACAGATTCTGACAATCCATCGAAGGAGTACGTACAAAAAACCTCTACTGTTCGTAGATTTCCTCCAAAGCATTCGGTTTATGGGGTATAAGATGTTTGGGATGGGTTGGGAAAATATGAAGCTGGTCACTTATTTTTTCTCCTTATCTCCATTCACTTATCATCTTTTTGTTTGGTTGTTTCGGAATAAATGGCGGAAAAGAGACAGGGATTCTTTTTAACAACTTTTATTCCACAGGTCTCTACTATTCCGTGTAGGGGAATGTTCTTCTCGAACCAGAAAATAGCTGTCTACACAGTTGAGAGGTATCAAGAGGTCTGAGAAAGGGTTTCTTTTTGGCACCAGGAAGCCCATTTTTCAGACCTGCGCCGATTGCACTTCCTGCTAGAGGTCCCCTGGGAGATTGTTATTTTTGTATGTATTTATTCTATTTCATGTTTATTTTGTTATTTTTATGTTATTGTTATTGTTTTGTTATTGTTATTGTTCGTTTGTTTGTTTCTTTCTTTTCTTTTCTTCTTCAATACCAAAAGATTCCATACACAGAGAAAGATTGAGCAAAACCTACTTGTATATGAACTTCCCAAACAAGCAATAATAATGAATGAAAGCAGATCACACAACAACTAAATCGATTAAAGACCCCATCACAATCAAATAATTCTTTCTTCATTTTAGAGTCGATTTTAAAAGAACTATAGTATCAAATTGTAATATAAAGGAAATAATAAAAATGCCAAATTCGAAATATAAGGAGAGAATGATTTTAGGAGGCTATAGTGGGTAATTTCAAGCAATAGGTTCCGCAGTTTTCTAGATCGGATACTGATTCAAAAAGATGAGACAGATGACAAATTTCTAGAAACAAGAAAATTATGGAAATGATAAAAAGTTGCAAATTTACGTGACTTACCTGAGTGAAAGGTCGGAAAAACAAAATTCTTTGAATTTAAGTAGGTTTTTTTGTTGTTTTTTTTTGGGGGGGGTTCATTGGATAGTATGTGGAATTTACAGCTTTTGTTTAATTTAGTCGAATTTTATGTAAAGTTGCCTTTTAGTAGACTTTTAGTTGAATTTGTCGGATAGCTCCTTGCCTATTTGTGTACTTTTCAAAATTTCAATGAGCAAGTGACCAAACCAATCGGCTGGCCATCTCTTTTTCTGCCTTAACAGTCCGGGCCCCGAGTTTGCATTGAGCATTAGTAGTAGCTGCTGATGGATGGCAGGAGATAGCTTTTCATGCCTTATTATCTCGGCTCAATTTTCCTTTCTCCACTCTGGCTGAAATTAAGAGCCATACGTGGTCGGTTTTGTTCTCTTATCAGAAATAGATTTTTATAATTTCAGGCTAACTGTAAGACATAAATTTAAAGAAAGTCAAAGGAAAAGTTGAATAATAACAGAAATGTCAGTAGAGATTAACGGGGGAAAATGCCTTCCCCAAAGGTCAGTATCTCTCTTTATACCCACTCCCTTTTCACGGATACACAACCAGAAGTCACAACCAAAACATCATGCGGGAATTAAAAAGTGATAATTACAACTTTGTTTGGTTTTTACATATACATACGTTAACATTTTTATCTCCCAACAAACTTGCTAAAATTATCGACCAAACCAAATTACGAAAAGATTCATTATTGTCCCCAAATTTGCTTCTTCTAACGTTTTCTTTGTTAACGTTTTTATCTCCCAACAAACTTATTAAAATTGTCGACCAAACCAAATTACAAAGAGAACCATGATTTTCCCCAAATTTAATTCTTCAAATGTTTTCTATGTTAACGTTTTTATCTCCCCACAAACACATTAAAATTGTCGACCAAACAAAATTACTAAAAGAACCATGATTTTCGCCAGATTTGCTTCTTTTAATGATTTCTTTGTTAACGTTTTCATCACCCAACAGACTTATTAAAATTGTCGACCAAAGCAAATTACTAAAACATTCATGATTTTCCCCAAATTTGCTTCTTCTAATATTTTCTTTGTTAACATTTTTATCACCCAAAAAGCTTATTAAAATTGTCGACTAAACGAAATTACTTTAACATTCCTGATTTTAACCTAATTTGCTTCTTCAAATGTTTTCTTTGTTAACGTTTTTATCTCCCAATAAATACATTAAATTTGTCGACCAAACCAAATTACTAAAACATTTATGATTTCCCGCAGATTTCCATCTTCTAATGTTTACTATGTTAACGTTTTTATCTCCCAACAAACATTATATTTGTCGACCAAACCAAATTAGCTAAAACATTCATGATTTTCGCCTAATTTGCTTCTTCTAATGTTTTCTTTTTAAACGTTTTTATCTACCATTAAAACATTAAAATTGTCGACTAAACAAAATTACTAAAACATTTATGATTTTCCACAGATTTGCTTTTTCTCATGTTTTTTTTTTTTTAACATTTTTATCGCCCAACAAACTTATTAAAATTGTCAACCAAACAAAATTACAAAAAAGATTCCGGATTTTCCGCATATTTGCTTCATCTAATGTTTTCTTTCTTAACATTTTTATTGTCCCACAAACACATTAAAATTGTCGACCAAACCAAAATTCATAATTTTCCATAGATTCCTTCTTCTAATGTTTTCTATTTAACGTTTTTATCTCCCAAAAAACACATTAAATTTGTCGACGAAACAAAATTAATAAAAGATTTATGATTTTTCCCAGATTTGCTTCTTTTAATGTTTTCCATGTTAATGTTTTTATCTCCCAACGAACACATTAAAATTGTCGACCAAACCATATTACTTAAACATTCATGATTTTCGCCAAATTTGCTTCTTCTAATATTTCCTTTTAACATTTTTATCTCCCAACAAACACATTAAAATTGTCGACCAAACAAAATTACTAAAACATTCATGATTTCCCCAGATTTCCTTCTAATATTTTCTTTTTTAACTTTTTTATCTCCCAACAAACACATTAAAATTGTCGACCAAACAAAATTACTAAAACATTCATGATTTCCCCAGATTTCCTTCTAATATTTTCTTTTTTAACTTTTTTATCTCCCAACAAACATTAAAATTGTCGACCAAACAAAATTACTAAAACATTCAAGATTTTCCCCAGATTTGCTTCTTCTTATGTTTTCTTTTTTAACGTTTGTTGCAAGTTATATGTAATCTTTTTATTCACAATGTTTGTTGATTTTAAATGTGCGAGGAATATTAATTTCTAGAAACCAGAATGACAGAATGACTTAAACCGTCTAAATAAATAGAAGATATGACTCTCAGAGCTTCCATCGGAGTTAAAAACATTCACAGATATATTTAAATTACTCTGATTTTTAAAAACAATGAATAAATAACATTTTGTGAAAATCGATTTTTAAAAATTTTCAATAGAATCAATAATGTTCTATTGACGACAAAACCTACTTTCTCTTTTCTCATTTGGTTTTTTATGATATCTTATATTCCTATAATTTTTTATCTTTCCATTGTTCTTTAAATTCAACGTTTTTACAACGTCATTAGAATCTAGAATTCTATTTCTACAATGTCATCATGAGTTGACAAAAAACATACAAACGCTTATTGGTTATTATTTTTTTTTCTTTTGAGTTTTCACACCAGCGTTAGCTGGTGGTTTCTCACCGGAGTTTGAGTGACAGTCTCCTCAAGTTTCCAGGACTCTTCTTAGTATTCTGGCCTATCTTAATAAAGCTGTAGTTTGGATGGTCTCGACTCGTCCTGTTATTTCCAAGTCCTCCAGTCTTTGTGCTAATCCTTTTGTGACTATACCAAAAGCACTAATTACAATCGGTATTATTGTCACTTTCATGTTCCACAGCTTTTTTAATTCCCTTACAAGGTCGAGGTACTTATACTTCTTTTCACATTCTTTTAATTTCACTTTGTGGTCCACCGGGACAGCCAAGTCCACAATTCTGCAAGTTCTCTTTTTTTTTCTTTTTTTTTTTTGCCGATTATTATAAGATCTGGTTATCTGGCCGAGATTTGGTGATCCGTTTGTATCTCGAAATCCCAGTGGAGTTTGTGCGTATCATTCTCTAGCACAGATTATTAGTTGAGCATATACCATTTGTTCATACGGTCAAACTTCAACTTCTTGCATAATTCCCAGTGGATCACTTTGCCCACCCAGTCGTGCCTAGTCTTATATTCTTTCTGTGCTAATTTGTCGCATTCGCTTACTCTGTGTTTGATCGTTTCGTCTCTTCCATCATATAACTCACATCTGCTATTTTGTTGCGTCTTATCTATTCTCGCTTTGATATGGTTAGTCCTTATGGCGTTTTGTGCTACTATTAGAAGAGATTCAATTTCTCTCATAAGGTTTCCTTTTCTTAGTCACGCCCACGTTTTCTCGTCTGAGATGTCTTTTGTTAGGTGTTTAAAGCGTCCATAGAATTGTTTTTCTTCCCACTTTTGTTTTCTGGTACTTGTCTCGTTCCGCTGGTCCTTGTCTCGTTCTGCTGGTCCTTGTGTCGTTCCGCTGTTCTTTGTCTCGTTCCGCTGGTCCTTGTGTCGTTCTGCTGGTCCTTGTGTCGTTCCGCTGGTCCTTGTCTCGTTCCGCTGTTCTTTGTCTCGTTCCGCTGGTCCTTGTCTCGTTCCGCTGCTCCTTGTCTCGTTAGTATTGTTTCTGGTGGCTGTAATCAATCTTCTTCTGCGCTTTTGTATGTAGCCTTCGAGTCGTTGTATCGATGTGTCCACACTGTCTTCAATGCTTGTAAGTCCTCTTCCTCCTTCTTTCTTTCATTTTTATTCTGTGGTCCGCTGGAATGGCAAAATTCACTTGATTATATGTTCTTTTTTTCTTGTTAATTAAGTCTAGGTCTAATCTTCCGGTTGGGATTAGGTGATCTGTTTGTATCCTAAAATCCCAGGGAATTTTATGTGTCTCATTTACTAGAACAGATTTTGGTTCATGCATATACCATTTGATTAAATTTTAATATTTTGTACAATTCACAATGAACTTCTCCACCCCCAGTTGAGTCTAGTCTTAAACTCCTTTTGTGCAAGTTTGCTGGATTCACTTATCTTATGATTAATCGTTTCACTTTTGCCAACACGAGCTATTCTGTTGCGTATTATGAAGTTTCGCTTTGATAGTATTGATCTTTATGATATTACTGTTGGGTATCACCTACCTTTTCAGCATAATGAGCTGTTCCATCTGCCATATATGGCAGTAGCGGAGATCAGTCTGGGAATAAGCCTACAAGTCAGACCAGAAGAGCCGTTCCTATTGTTGAAGTATATCATTACTCTATCACTAATCATATGTTCTTATTACTAACAGTCTCTCTCTCTCTCTTGTAAATACTCTTTCCTGTAAATACAACTATTTACCTCACATATCGTGGTTTGTCTTATTATTACTACTACTTGTGTTCACTAACCAGAACACAACAATTACTTTGTACCTATATAAATAAAGAATAAGTTTCTCTCTTGAAGTTCCCCAATTTTAACCCTGTTCAAATATTCTCGTATACAATCGTCCCAGTTTGTCGCTTTAAGTATCCATACAGTTGATTTTCTTCCCATTACTGCTTCCTAGATATTATTTTTTTGCTTGTTCTTATGCTGCCATTGTTGTTACTGACCACTGTAATAAATCTTTCTTTGCTCTTTTTAGTCCATTCTTCGAGCCCCTCAAAAAAGAAGTTTCATACAATAGGTAAAAGAAAACAATTCTCACCCAACATCAAATTTTCATTTGATGAATATAACAGATTCATTTTAATCACAATTTCTATAACAATATGGCGTAAATAATCCAACTGAATTCATAATTTCATCCTATCAAAACAGTAACTTAAAAACAGCTTCATTAAGTTTGGTTAGGTTTAGTTTTATGACATATCAACCATTGTAGGGTATATAATGCCAAATCATTCTAATACATTTTTTTTTTATTTTTTTATCATACAACGTGTGAAAGCACGTGCGATACCGTGCCCTCCAGCCGCCAACCAGGGGTGATAATACAGTTTCAGTAGCTCAAGACGGTACTGCCACTCCCGGTGCTACCAAGCAGCTTTTGCCACCGGACAGGATATTTAAAATAATTATATATATATATATATGCCAAATCAATTAAAAGCAGAGATTACATTGGACGTTCATCTTCATTTTTAGTGTGCAGTTTATGATTTTTAAAAACCGCGTTTACTTTTGGCCGTTGATATTATTACGCGTTTACAGAATCCGTTTCTTGATGTTACGTAATCACACGGGAATGGTGGTTCCGCGTACATTTCATTCATGCTGAAAACTTCTCGCTTTCGACCAAATCTAACTTGATGCATATTGCGCCGAGGTCTGAAGACGATTTGAGGCAACTTTCAAACTGCGGCCAAAGATTCCTATTTTTGAAAGAAACGAAATGATTGAGTGTCCTAGAAAACCACGACAACCAACCTCAATAGGAATCACATGGCATATCCAACCCTTTTACACGCAGACAGCACGCAGTGTATCGTATCGGTTTTTCTTTTGCTCGTATACATGATTTCTAAATACATTTTGTAGATAACATTTTTAAACGAGCGAGAGATCATTTTTTGCACACTGTTAAATGGTTTCACTTAATTTCATATAATACGATTAATTCTATTTACTAATAATCCTTTTTGTCTTCTTTTTACAAACAGATGTTTTCAAGTATTGTTGTTTAACACAAACAATTCCATTAAACATCAGTCATTTGTTTACGCACATCTAAATGATCAAACAGAGCTATTTCAAAATAGCCTTTGTGACACAAATCATTTGTTTGCACTCAGTTTGAATGTCAAACAGTTCTATTCGACCCTTAGATAGGACCCTATCAAGTGCTATGACTACGGGATAGAGTGGATCTGGGAACAATGGCAATTGAGGGGTACTTCGCATTCTCCAAAACTCCACCATTACTGGATCCTCACCATCAGATTTTTTTAGTATCATATCCAGGACACACATTGAAAGTATGGTCTCATGCCTCTGCAGAGATGCAATCGGTGTATTCTACGGCCCCAACCGACTACGCTTAGCATTATTAGAATACCGAAATAATTAACTTACATTTTAAAAGATTATGTCAAGGTTGGAAGTTCTTAATCATAAAGAGTGTTAGCATTTTGACTGTAACAATTCAGCGAATGTAAAAGAAAGGTTCTAAATCGCACTTCAAGACCAAGGAGAGAAGGAGAACGAATTGGAGAAGTTAAAGTGATTAAACGTAAGGAAAGCAATTGTGGCCCGGAAATTCAATTGCAATCTCTTCATCACCTCGCCTACATTACCTTCTAATCTCCCGCGATCAAGGGCAATCTTCTGATTAATTTATTTCAGCCAATAAAATTCATTTTCCAAATTTTTCAAATTATTTTTGAAAAACCATCCCGTCTTAGAAACATAATAGGCGCCCTCCACGCGCTTGGCAGCCGGTTGTTGCATGTATTTATTTACCCAACCCCTCAGCACGAGCAGCATGCAACTCAAGATCAATTTTCAAGCGGAATTTAACAGATTTGAATTCAGAGTTTTCATTCTCTCTGATCTGATGCCATACCAAGACTAAAGAGCCTAGTCTGCCTTACTGTTTATCCAAACCTAAAGGGAGAATTATTAGATTCATACTTTTCCCAAGCGTATTAACGCTATAAGAAAAGCAAAGCGCCTCCTCCAGGATTAGAACTCGGGTCGCCGTGTCCACAATAACCCTTACACTACGAACAGCTCAAGTTGTTTGTTTAACATCGTAAGGACATAGTCAACAGCTTTGAAAGGCGGCAGGGTTGTAAGGTTATGCTCCCTGTCCCTTAAAACCGGTCAGAACCCTTCACTAATTTTCGATACTTCGTTGATAAAGGATTACTACTATAATCGGTGCAATATAAATAAGAATGGTAAGTAATAAGTTAATTATTTTATTTGCAGTAATAAATAAGAAGTTAGCTAAAAACTTTGAATTGAAGTGTAAGTTGCGTGCGAAGGTCAAATAGTACACGTGTCACGCGTGATTGTAGGATATGTAAGTGAGAAGTTGTTTTAAAATTAGTTGTAGACAGAATATTAAGAGATAAACATTTCGTCGCCTAAGGTTAAGATAAAATGACGTAACATCGAAAGTTAATGACACGTGTTCTGATCACATTAGTTGATGAAATAATTAATACAATATATAAGCAGGGTATTTTAGCGCTCAGTTTGTTCAGAGAGCCGGAAGCAGAAGTTCGCAGTTGGAGGGACTGATTCAGGCTCAGAGACGACAGCCCCGTTGGTGGGTGACGGGCCTGGTCGTGGTGAAAAAGTAGACGTCGATGTTTTGATCGTTCATTTACCACGAATTAAAACATCTGCGTTTCGATTGAACACCAGTAATTCTTTCACTCTATTTCTCTCATTCGTGCGATTATGTTGAAATGTTGCGAACTGTTATAAATTTTTGTTTTCGAAACAACTGGGTTCGTCTTGTACTTTGTGAAATATGACAATGCTTCATAATTACCAACGCAAGGTCAATTTTTAAATCAGAGTTTAACAGCTTTGATTTCAGAGTTTTCCTTCTCCTAGACTGGTTGTCATATCAACGTTAAAGAGCCCAGCCTACCCTACTTTTTACTCATAGCTGGAGGATGGATACCAGGATCCATACCTTTCCCAGGAATATTAGCGCTTTGTGAAATGCGAACAGCATTGTGAAGGATTTGAACTCAGCAATGACCATAACACCAGGGGCGCTTCTAGAAATATATATATATATATATATATATATATATATATATATATATATATATATATATATTGAAATCTCCAATAAAAGTATTGGTTTATATAATTTTTGATGCGGAAGATTATGTCGTACCAACAGAGTCAGCCAAATTGCTTTCGAAGAGAAATTGTATATAGATAAATATATATATATATATATATATATATATGTTCTAAAAAATACTAGATATCCTGTGAGCCATTTTTTAGAGTTGCATTCATAATGTTTTTTTAGTTATTCAATTATTGACTTATCATTCCCAACAGAAGAAAAGTTAAGTCGCTCAAATTTGACGAATATAAATTCTACATAAACTCAACTGCTACAATTGAGTCATTCCCTAATTATAAGGGAGATAAGCAAGAATGTTTAATATCCGAGTTTCTTCCCCTGAAAATGTTTCTCATAAAACTATTTAAAAATAGATTTTTAAAAACCTGTCTCTCAAGATACATCTGCCCATTGAATTCAAAAGAGTAGAGATGAATCAACGCTTACTGTGTGAGACGTCCCTTCACCACAAAAAAAGGAATACTAAATGAATTATAATTTTTAAATCTGTTCGTACATATTTGTGCGTGTCCCCATAATCACAACCTTGTGTGACATCTTATCCTCGCAGAGAGGTTTCTTAATTACTTCGACTGGATTCAGGGAGTGTAAAATTAAGAGCAAACTAACTGAAACTTTCAACACAGCAGCACTACCTACAGCATTGCTGAAAAACTTTTTGATACTCGTTATTAAAGGGTGGAGTTTGGCCTAATGAGTAGAATGTTCACCAATGATCCGGGAGACTGGGGTTCAATCCCAGGTCGAGTCATACCAAAGACTAAAAAAATGGTACTTGATGTCGCCTTGCTTAATACTCAGCATTGTAAAGTAAGGATCAAGGGTATAGTGGAGCAATCCAGGAATGGAGTAACATCCAAACCTACACTTTGGTGTAATAGCTGTTGAAAAGGGAGTCTTCGGGTCACCCTCGACTAAGGTCGCAAACTTGACTTTTACTCGGGACCCGCAGACGCTACTTCTGCTACGGGATGCCAGAGCTCTTGGGGCACAATTTATATGAGGATGACCAGAAAAGAAATTAGATCCTTGTTTAATTAATTAAATAATAATAATAATAATAATAATAATAATAATAATAATTCCAGTGGATTTTGTTATCTCAGCGAACAAGAGAGTGAATTAAGAAAAGCGAAAAGAGAACAAATACTCGAACCATTCCAGAGAATAAAAAAATTGGAATATGAGGGTGACGGTGATACCGATTATAGTTGATGCACGTAGAACGGTTCCCAAGGGCTTGGATAAAAAAGACGAGAGGAACTGGAAATCAAAGGAAGACTCAAGACCATCCTGGCCATAGCATTGTTAAAATCGGCTAAATTACCGAAAAGACTCTCGTGAAAGTTCATCAGCAAATGCTGGTACGAAAAACTCACAACGAGTAAAATAATCATGATAATAAAAATAATAATAACGCAACCTTCCACAAACGACTGGGCATGGCTAAGTAGAAAAGACAACCCACAGGGAATTGTACAAGAAACTGAAATTTTATATCCTGACAAATAGTATATGCACGATCTAGAATCTGTCATAGAAAATGTGACCCATAAAATTCTGGGATTTTGAAATACGAACAGATATCCCAATCCAGAACACCATACCTTATATTAATTAGCAAGATGAAAATAACTTGTCATATATGGTGTATATGAACGGTTATTTTGTGGTTGTTCTTATTGTTGGTATTATTGTTGGGAGATTCTGAGTTTCGTATATGACTCCTTTTTCGTCTTTTTACCCCTTTCCCTTGTCTTCTTTTGTCTGTGGAAACTGCAAGAGAATTAAGGACAGAAGGAAAGAGACAAGAATACTTTTAAACTCAAACATCATTTTGGGGTTTTACGACTATTCTGTGGTGGGGTGTGTAATATCCTAACCAACAAAAGGGAAATAACCTCTGATGCCACAGGGGTTACGGCCCCTACCACATCCGGGGGATTTGGTCAATAAAGGAATATACCAGACATAGCAGCAGATGTTCGTTTTCCCTCTGTCTTTAATCATCATCCATCTTATCGATTCATCTTGGTAATAGTCCATACCTAGCAAGTATCCATTACCTCAGATATAAAGACTTTACAGGGTGGAACGTTTTTCTGTTCCAGTAAAAATAGTCGCATCTCCCAAAGGCGTTGAAATATATTAGCGAGTCATTTTGGATAAGTTTGAAGTTTGAAGTTCGTCGTGTGTCCAGTGGATGTTTTCAACATAACCTGCTACCAACAGGAGAACCAGTGTGCCGCTAAGCCACGACTCAGCAGACATGTGCTGTTCCCACCAGGTCCGTCCAGTAAAAGTGATAACAGCTTACTGAGCAAGAATTTCTCCCTCTTTTCAGACATGCACCGATTTCGCTTCCTGTCAGACGCCTCCATGAAACTGCTACTATTTTTTTTTTAATTTTTATAAATTTCTTTTTAATCCTGACACATCAAGTGGATTTTGACGTCCTATCGTCCTGCCAATTAAAAAAGAGCGAAAAGATAAAGAAACAGTTAGATCTTGCTAGAGAGATGAAAAGGCTGTGAAAGTAACAATATCAATTGCAGTTGAATGGTCCTCAAAAGCATGAAAAAGAGACAGTAGAAACAAGAAATCAGAGAAAGATTCGAGATCATCCTGACCCTAACAGTGCTAAAATCAGCTAGGATATTTTGAAGTGTTCTGGAGACCTGAGAATGTTTGCTGACTCTCAAACTCCAATGAAAAAACACCGGTTATAACTGGCATGAAAAACACCAGTTAGAACTGGTATGAAAAACTCGCATAGAGTCAAACTAATAATTCGACTACGAAGAAAATTCGGTATATATATATATATATATATATATATATATATATATATATTAAATGATAGAGACACACTTTGTCTATATAGTTTTATTATGATCCTTTCCAGCTTCCTGACAAGTGTTTTAATTTTGGGTTGGAGTTGGTAGATAAATTCACCAACGTTTTCCCTTCATAGGCCGTCATCAGCGGGGATCACAAATGTAAAGAATAGTTTTTTTTCAAATATTTTTCCTTTTAATGGTTAAAATGCCTTTAGTTTGTTTGTTTGTTTGTTTGTTTGCTTTTTGTTTTTTTATTGTTTTTTTTTTTTGTTGTTTTTTGTTTTTTTTGTTTTATGGGGAGTGTGTTATTAAACGAAATGAGGAAAGATAAAAGGTTTCAAAATATTCTATCTCCTTTGATAGCGTCTTGTTTTAAATTTGTATGATATTATTCGAGTTTCAAAATTTATTAATGTTAACCTTCTTCTTACTATCTCAGTTTAAATAATTTTTTGGTATTACATAGTAGTATTTGGGACCATTTGACTGTGTGCAATTAAATGAACAGTATTCAATAGAATGATTTGTATTAAATAGCATTACTTGGAACCACTTTACGGTCAGCAAATAAATGATTAATTTGAATAGAAGTGTAGCAGAAAGAAATAATTTCTATTTATTGTTTAGCGCGGGAATTATTTTGACCGTTGAGGTTTCGATTTTATATTTTCGACCAATGAGGATGGTTTATGCCATTCTGCTCGGATAAATTTCCCGGGCAATATAAAAGGTTGTGTAACGCTCTCTCGACCTCTCTTCTTCACTGATTCTATCAGCAAACAGACCACATCAACATGAAGAGAGCACATTCAACTATGGGCCATTTTTCCTTTAGGAGACTATTCCTTTATCATCTATTCATTTCTCCTAGACCAACTGGTCCTCGAAACTTCAGGTTGAATGATTAATTCCCGCTTTAACATTTCCAACTGTTTTCTTCCATTTGTACAACTCACAGTACAGGGTTATCTTTCTGGCTGTCATTAAAGTTTTTGGAACTCATCAATATTCTCGTCCACTCATTTGTCTTACTCCTTTCTTAACGTACCAAGGCACAACAATTTGTCTTGTTGCTAAAGAAGTATTACCTGATTGCAATAATTGAAACCATTTAACTGTGTAGACGCATATTACTTTAAACTAATTTACAAATAAAATTACCAACAAACTATTCACTTGAAAATGATATAGATATAACCATTTAACTGTGTGCAAACATATATGTTATGACGTAAAGTTGTCTTTGGAAAAAGATGTTGTCTTATCGATGATAGTAGCAGGATAGATAGCGACTGTCAGTGAGTCTTTACTTTATATGACACTGCTTTTATAGCAGTATCTCATTTACCTTCGTTACAACAAAATGGTTGGTTGGTTGGTTGGGTTTTATGGCATATCAACCTTTGTAGGTTATTTAACGCAAATCCATTTTTATGAAAAAAGTTCTATTTCAAACAATTCAGTTTAGAAGTACGCAGTTTAAATGTAAGTATAGTTTAATAGTGAAAAACATTTCTCTTTCAAGCTATTCAGTTTAGTCAGGCAGTTCTAATTCAGCTAATTCAGTTTACTATAAGTATAGAATTTGTTTACACACAGTCAAATGTCAAACAATTCTATATTAATCAAATCAGTTTAGTGTAAGTACAGTTTCAATGTCAAAAAACAGTTATATTTCAAATAATTCGGTTTAGCATAAGCCCGCAATTTAAATGTAAGTACGGTTTAATTGTCAAAAACATTTCTATTTCAAGCTATTCAGTTTAGTCAAACAATTCAGTTTAGCATAAGTATGCCGTTAGTTCTATTTAACCCATAGATAGGGCTCTATCAGGTGCTACCAGGCGGGTCCAGAATGGACCTGGGAGCAATGGTAGTGAAGGGGCGCTCCGCATTCCCCAAAGCCCCAGCATCACTGGAACCTCACCATCAGATTGTTTAGTGTCATATCCAGGACACTCACTGGGGGTGGGGGTCTTACCCCTCTGCAGAGGTGCAATCAATGTACTCTACAGCCCTATCCGACTGGGCAAACTACAAAATGACTGTTAAATTAAATCGTTAGTGTTACATAGCAAAACTTGAAATCATTTGTTTTCGAACAAAAGATTAATAGCAAATAGAATTAATCGTGTAAGAAATACTTGAAACCATTTAACAGTGTGCACAAAGATCTCAGACTCGTTCAAAATTTTATCAACAAAATGTGTTTACAAATCATATATAAAGAGAATCTAGCATTAAATAATCTACAATGGTTGGCATAAAACCTAAGCAAACCTCAGCCGACTGGGTTTATTTTCCAACGCATGAGGCGCCCCTAAAGGAAAATCAAAGCATTTTTTGAAACTGTCACGTCGAAGGTTTGCATCCTCCGGTGTACCCCACATCAAACCGAATATGTGTCACATTTTCGCCACATGAGGAACCGAATAAAAATCAATACATACCCGACACATTCGTGTGTTGGTCAGGTGGATTAAAAAATCAATGAGCACAGCTCTAGTGGGCTTTCCCCTCCAACCCAGGCAGCACCTGACTCTTCATCTGAAAGGTGGTAAAGACTGAGGTTATTGCACAGCGCCAGAGGCGCCCCAAAACGGAATGCTTTTTATGTGGCCCCGACCTTGTCACATTGCAGTATGATAAGTTGGAGACCTTAGTTGAGAGTGAACGGAAGGCTCCCTTTTCATTACCTACGACACCGAGGTGTAGGGGAGGGCGTTACTCCATTCCCTGGATTTCTCCACTTTACTCTTGATCCGTACCTTATAACGCTGAGTGTTAAGCCCGGCGGCATCAAGTACTATTTTTTGAGTCTTTGGTATGACTCGACCTGGAATTGAACCCCGGTCTCTCGGACTACTGGCGAACACTCTACTCATTAGGCCAACTTCACATATTGCTTATTAATTCAATTGACAGAAAATTTATGGTTGTAAAGAAAACCATTTACTGAAAACTTTAAATCCTCCCTCTGACAAGCTTCAGTCCAGTTTTAACCAAATTGGTATCATTTTAAAATACATCTTACCCGAACAAAAAAATTTTTAGTTTGTTCCAAGGGAAATAACTCATTACGTTTAGTTATTCCCCTTGATTTTAATTTTTGCTGTGCCAATTAAATAAAATTTTCGATTACGGAATTAGCATGCTTAGATGTTTTAGTAGAGAATAAACTATTAACAGATAAGATGCAAAACATTTTTACTCAATAGCTGAACATTCTTCCTGTATAAAATATTCCTTAAACAAACTGGATTAGATTATTTAAATTAATGGTATAATTTTTTTTCAAGTCATACAATTGGAATAACTCAATATTGAGGAAAAATTATAGAATTCATTGACAAAAATTAGAATTAACAGAATTTTTCTTCCTCGAGCTATTAGGACAGTCTTAATTCTTTCTGCTATAATTTCACTAATTTAAAGCAATATTCTTTATCAAAATGGTTTTAACTTTTCTGAACAGCATTCAAGAGATCTTTTTTGATATATAGAACCTTCGCATGGGCTTTTTTCATTTTTTAATTCCACCATGAACTTTAAATTGGATTTACATCCGAAGTGTAACAGCAATAGGTTTGGGGTTTTTTTTGTGAAGAGCTGTATATTTTTATTCTTTGAAAGATAGGTTTAAAAAAATTTTTTTAATTTAAAAAAAAAAAAAAAAAAACACCAATGTAACGTATGTACAAATTCAATCATTGTTGCCTGGGTCAGGGGAGCTTTTTGCTTGTTTTTTTTTACTGATTTAGAGAAAGTGACAAAAACAATTTTTTTTAATTAAACAAAATAAAGTAAATGGATCTCCTTTTTAAAAATTAACAAGTTCATGAGAAAGATCAGTTTTGAGTAAAAAAAAAAAAAAAAAATACTACTGTTGCTGCTTCTTTTTACCCCAACACTTTTCTTTAATAAATCCATTGTTTGGAACAGTCATCCCTAATTAGGGCAGTAAACTATACTCACTGCATCTCGGCAGAGGGGGAAAAAAAAAGAAAATCCTAACGTGTGTCCTTGGTATGAAACAAAAATGCATATGACAGTGAGATTCCAGTCTTGGAGCTTTAGCAGAATGTAGAATACCTCTATATTACCATTACTCCTATGTCCACTCTGACCTGGAGTGGTAGTACCTGTAAGGATCCCATCTATGGGTCAAATAAAACTGTTCAATCATTTACTAAGGATAATTATAATTATTAGTTATTTGAAATCATAAAGCTGTGTGTAAATTATTTATATTATATAGGAATAAATAGAATCACTGTTAAACAGCAATACTTTAAACCATTTAACTGTGTGCAAACAAATGATTAATATTAAATAGTATCATTGTGCATGAAAAATCAACTCAAACAACTTGTTTAAAAACAAACTTACCTACAAAATATTCCCTTACAAATATATATATATATATATATATATATATATATATATATATATATAAACAGGATTTGTGAGAATTCAGAATAAACTAGAAGTTTTAGAAGAATTCATTTTACATTTTTAATCTCATTGATAATACCTTACCCCCAGTGCTTCCTAAGGTGGGTTCTGCGCCATCTATGGATACCTTGAAAATATTTGGTGGGTCTGTTATGCCTTCATAAAACTTAATTAAAAAATATCTGATAAAAAAAAATATTACTTTCAAAATGTTTTTCAAAATTGAATCTTTAAGGAATTATGTTTATAAAAAAAGTTAATTTTTTATTTCAAGTTATATCAATTTCAAGATTTTTTTTTTCAAATAATTTTTACATTATTTAATCTTATTCAAATTAAGAGTGACTGGGGTTGTCTAAAAAAAAATTAACAAGCAAAAAAATACATATAAGGGTACTGCAAATTTTGGAAAACTGTACAAGTGGTTTTAAGACAAAGTAGATTTGGGAACCACTGCCAATTAACTTAACCTACAAATAAGTCATAGGATGCAAGTTCAAGCCTTCTTCAAATCTATTCTTTTTTTTTTTCTATTATTCATTTTTGACAATTCCTTTCACCTTACTTAAAATTGTTTTCATCACAATTATTCAGATTGACCTGCACTGTAGTCAGAGTTGTAATGATAAACTAAAATTAAGATAAAAAATTAGTAGTAAAAAATTAATAATCATTGACAGTCATCAAATAAAAATTCAAGATATTATGATTGCTACTTTTGATTCTGAATTTCTATATAAAAAAATTAAATAGATTATGTGCGTGGGACTTCATCTTTACAATCCCTCAACAATACAGAAAGGAGTAGAGATAAATTTGTTTGGTTCATTGAAAAAGTCATAAATAAACTCAAAAAAAGACAAATTTTCATTTTCAAATCAGTTTGCTTTATTCAAAACAAATGAATGTGAGATGTATTTATTTACACATTGTAGATGGAAAGATGCAACAAGGGTGAGTAATGAATGAACAAATCTAAGATTTGTGTCAAATTTTAAAATCCAGAACTGATATAAAAAAGGGTCATGTGAATTTTGGCAGGTTAAATCTGGAAGGAAAAATAAATGAAATCTTGAAGAGAAAGAAAATAAATGTCTATCATTAAAAAATAAATAAAATTATAAATAAAAAAAGTGTCAATCATTAAAAATTATAAATTAAAAATAAATGTCTCCACAGTTATTGGTTTTGTCTTTTTATATCCATACAGTGTCTACATTAATAGTTTATTGTTGTAAGTATATTTCAATCGTGTGATTTTGTATTAACCCTTTGAACACTGAATCACTCAGAAAACCTTGTAACAAAGCTAAAAGAAAAACAAAAAAAAAACACAGAACATATTCAAACTTCACTCCAAGGTGAAGACATCTCCTTTTACCTTCAAAGAAATGGTTGCTGTATCAAGTCTTTTATCAGATTTGATTTTGTTGATCCCAAAATATTAGGCTTACAATAGTGCTCAATCCAAAATATTGAACTTATGTATGGGTTAAGCTAACTAGATGTTCTTGTTGAAAAAATATTTTTCATTGATAACCTTTCTTGATTTCTCATAGTGCCTATGAGAAATCAAGAAAGGTTATCAATGAAAAATATTTTTTCAACTGAAGAAGTTTACAGGGTACATATTTTGCAGCAGTCTTGAAATAGATAAATTTACAGACACAGCATTGATTAAGGATATATATTGACATCTGCCTATCACTACAAAACTTTTATGCCATCTGTTAATTATATACTGATAAAATAAAAATGGTATTTTATTATTTAATATTCAATAAACAAAGAAAAAAATTCTATTTGTACTTATCCAGAGTACTGGCTTCCTACCAAAATATTTGATGTCAGTTGAAAATGTACAAATAAAAAAATATCTTTTGAATGAATTTAACATTAGTAAGAAACACAAATAAGAAGCCAATGTTGGTAAAAAGATAAAAAAATATAAAACCATCTACTTATTTAGAAAATATAATTGGTAGTACTAAACACTGCTGCCATTACTTTAATTATCATGTAATATTTATTATCTTTTGTTAAAATTTTACAATTTATAATGTATCAGTCATTGATTTTACTCATTAAACAGAGTCCAGACATCTAATAATTCCATAAAAGAAAAAGCTATAAACAGTCATTTTAAGCCTTTTATTAGTTGTATACAATGTGATCTCTCTGAGCTTAAAATACTGAGCAAAGTTTGAAGAGCAAAATAAATGTTTTCCATTTGATTTTTATTTACTTTCTTAACAATATATAAAGATGGTGCTTAGTATTTGTATTATTCTTTTTTGTTTTTCTCTCAAATCTGAACAGAAGTAATTTCCCAACTGTATCAATACACAAAAAAATAATACATTAAATATTAAACTAAGTGAAGCTAAAATTTGTTAAGATAAATAAACTATCTACGATGCTATATTTGTATGTATTTATCTACTTATTTCTTTTATTCATTGTTAATATAAATCTAATAAAAAACATTTAGCCCAAAATATAGGCTCAATGGGTTAATCTTATATTTTTTAATTTCTGAATATATTGTACTTGTTTACCTCCGAGTTAGTGGTTACCTAGAAATATCAAAAATTAACAAGACTTTTTAATGTCTTACAAAACTTAAACTGGTTTCTTAATATAAAAACTGCAATTTTTTTCTACCCTGGATTCACTTTAAAAAATGACAATATTAACAAAAAAAAAATAATCATCTGATGGGATACATTTTTTTTAATGTTCTCTCTTTCTCTTACAGACAAAACCAATCACGTCTAAATAACCATCTGTATACAATCAACTTAGAATTTATCCTTTTCCGTAACATCTTTCTCCAGATAGCAATTCCCTTGAAATTGTACTGATGGTACAGACAAATCCTAGAGAAAATCCATATTTAATCAACATCACTGCCACTCTCTTCATTGCTGCTTCCTTCCTCTTCAGCTTTGGCAACACTTATAGAGAACTTGTATTCTTGATCGCAACCCATGTAAGCATCACTCATATAGTACAGGACATAGTTATGGTGACCAATACTAGGAGCTACAAAATCCAGTTTCACTTTGGCTTTCTGTTGCAGAGTCAGACGCTTGATAGAAAGCAAAGAATTTGTCTTGGAATCGCCAATTACAACCCACCAACCTTCTTCACGTTTCTGAAAAATCAAAAACAGAAAAATATAAGCATTCAAGATGGATATTCTAAGAATTACAAGTTTCAATGAGATCAAATTTCCTTTCACCTAAATTTGAATTACACTATGCAACAAATTTTTTTCTTGGACCCATGTGTTATTTCTTGTAAAAGTATAGAAAATGGCCATTATTTCTTGAAAACTTTGCTTTTATGCCTTGAAATTTAGAAATTAACCTATTTTCTATGTAAAAACAGGTAAATTTGCAAATTTTTATGAGCATAAGATCTGAATAAAACAGATAAACCAAAATTTGCATGTATCTATACTGAAGTTATACAAAAATGAACAATGTTTAGAATGAATTAAATTTTTGAGATTTATGACTTTAATGTAAATCACTTTCACATATCAGACGATAAATATAGTCTACCATCATGTTTTCATTCTTGATTACACAAAAGTAAAGTTTAAAGAGGAAAGTTACTTTTTCTGTTTACTTTATTTACTTTTTATTTTTTGTAGCTTTTTTTTTCTTTCTTCTCAGGAGTATTTTGGCAAAAAATCTTTGCTTTTATCATCTTTCAATCCGTCGTATCTCTTAAAAATTCCATACATTTAAACAACATTGCCTGTACAAATTACGATAGTTTTCTGAAAAAGAATGCTGATTGAATGATTGAACGGTTATATGATCTTTCTTTGTGTGTATGTAAGTGTATATATATATATATATATATATATATATATATATATATATATATATATATTCCCCTGTTATTTTATCAAAACATCCATCATTGTTCTAGCAACACTTCTTTCACCATCTTAAAGTCTTGATGAAGATTTACTAAAACAGAAACATTTTAACATTGACTTTCCATTATAATAAATTTATCACGTTTGGAATACTTTGTTTTCTATTTTCTTCATAGAGAAATACTTAGTATTTGTATATTGATATTTTCACTTTTCTTTTGTTTTTCTTTCAAATTTGCACAGAAGTAATTTTGCAACAGTTATAGTACTTCTTTATAGAACATAAAAATATTAAACTATGTGACACTAAAACTTGGTAAGATAAACTATCAGCAACTTTATATATGTATTTATCTAGTTATTTCTTTTATTCATGGTTAACATAAATTTATAAGTTACTTGAATTCATTTGTAGGAGTGGTGTCACAAATTTTAATGTATATTTTTACAGTTTATTTCAACCATTCATTCAATAAGTAACTGACAAATAATACTTTCTGCAAAGGAACAAGAAAACATAAAAATCTTGTTACACATTCTTATCACAACATGTCAAAATATGCTTTGATATAAAAATATCATATATCAAGTTGCTGTTCTTGCTTTGTTTTTATTTTTAGAAAAATTAATCATAAAAATATCATCATCATCATCCAGTTGTGCTGATAGGACAGAATTTATTGAATCTCTCTCACCATTGAACTCGATAGTCCATCACTACTGGCAGGTCCTCTAGACAGCACCAAATGTCCACACAAAGCTGATGTATGTCTTTGCTGGTTAGCCAACGCTGGTGTGTCCATATGTAGGAAACCATAAGAGAACGTCACTTATGAGTTCGTCCTTGATTTTCCAGCAGTGCCCAGAATGTCTTGTTTGTCTTTCTTGGATGGTTAATGAGATAGGAGGCAAATGACCATACAGCTGCCGTTTTGTGGAGTGCTGCTTCCAGGATTTGTTCAAAACAGCAGATAGCATTCTAGTGTAGTTCCAATCTAACTTTTTCTTCATGTGTTTCATCAGAGTTCAGGTAGTGCATCCATATAGCAGTAATGACACAGGCAAAGCTTGAAAGAAATCCTGTTTTATTTTATCAGAGATCAGATTTCTATATAATTGACAACCTGTCAATAGCAGTACATGCATTCCTTATGCATCTTTTGATATCACTTTCAGTAGATGAGATATTGCTACTGAAGTACTTGAACTGGTCTAATTTGAAAGGCTTGCCATCTAAAATAGGGATGGCTCCTTGTTTAAAACATATGAACTCTACGTTCACATAGAGGCCAATGCCTCATGCTGCTTGCTTTAGGCTGTGCAGCAGAGATTTGGCTAGGGCAGGTCTATTTGCGAGAACCACTAGATCTACAACTACCATAGTTTCTGCAGGATATTGTCTGCTTCTTATTGTTTTTAATGTAAAACCATTTTCTTTCATTAGATTCACTGACATCAGTAATATGTAATTGAGGCAGATTATAAATAGGTATGATGCAAATGCATCTCCTTGCAAGATTCCAGCAATGATTTCAAAGAAATCAGTGTCACCCTTGACTGAACAAACTGTTGCTTTTGTGTTTTTGTAAAGCATATCTGTTTCTTTGGGAAGACCATATGTTAGTAATATTTACATCATCTTTCTTCTGTTTGAATATTGTTTAATATCATCAAACTCTGTGGGTCATTTAATGCCAAAAATGGTTAGATTGGTTTTGTTTTCTATGTGGGTTTTTATGATAGTATTTCAGTCTATTTGGTCAAATTTTAGTGAAAAAAGTTATCTGGTCAAAGGCTTTTTGGGTTTTTTTTTTTTTTTTTAGAATTTCAAGATGTCCTCTGGTTTTGAGTTTTTAAAAAGGTCTTTTAGGTTGATAGTCTGGTAGTATTTTAAGTGAGTTTGTCTGAAACTGTCACAGTTTAAGAGATGTTTTTGATTGAGGGACACTTTGTATATTGGAGCGTCTTTCCTATCTAAGAGGTGATATGGGTGTGCTCAATGCAAAGCCAGGAGAGTATCACTTGTTCCTTTCTGTTTCTTCTGTAACCTACCAGCCATTCACCAATGGTATCTCGTATATGATGGAGTTTGTTGAAAATTTGATCATCCAATGCTTTTTTGCTATTCATATTTACCAACCACTCTGCTCGGGCAGGATATGACACAAGGTCAATTTTTTAAGTGGAGTTTAACAGGTTTGAATTCAGAGTTTTCCTTCTCCTAGACTAGTTGCCTCACCAAGGCTGAAGAACTCAGTCTGCCCTACTATTTACCCATAGCTGGAGGGAGAATAATTGGATGCATACCTTTCCCAAGGGTATTAGTGCTATGTGAAATGCAATCAGTCTCCAGGATTTGAACTCATGTCACCGTGTCCATTTCCTCCGACGATAACTATTACACCACAGGCACCTACTTTTTTGCTATTTGTCAAGTATGAATTCATCAATAGTTGGTGTTAGATCAGTGAATGGGATCTTTGTATTGGATATGTGTGTCAGGAGAGGGTTTTCTTTTTCTTTTTTTTTCTTTTTCTGCAGCTGAGTCTGCCCTTTCATTTCAGTATATTACAATGTGGCTTGGTATCCAGGTCTTTCTTTTGAGTATGGAATCAAATGCATTGGAGAAATCTATGAACAATAGCATTGCCTTAAGATGTTTTGCAAATATTCCTTTGATGATTTGATGTATAGTCAGAATTTGTGATGTTGTGAATCGATTTCTCTGAAAGCCACCCTGATTTTCTCAACTTCAGGTCGGATATGATAGAAAAGCAAGGTATTATAAAACTTAGCAGCTATCACAGTAATGTGACTTTATCTTAGCATAATATTAGGGTGTCACCCCATACATGAAATACAAACTAGGTCTAGCCTTTGTCAACTATTTACACAAAGTGCAACCCCAAATATTAGACTAAAATGTAGGTGTCAAAAAGTCACATGATATGTGAGTATACATAGAACGTATTTTATTTTTTAAAATACATTATTCTGATGATTTAGCATAGAGGTTTTGAAACTAAAAATTTAAGGACTCTAGCTAGAAAATGAATTTTTAGTGGACCTTTATTATTAGTACTTATCTTTTAAACAGTAATTGATAAGCTAAGCAATCTTTTTTTACCTTTATACATAATTTTATCTTTTAATTGATTACAGTTATTCAAATCCTAATAATATATTGAACAGGTCTCTGTAGAATCATGTTCTTACATCAACTGTACAATAGACAATGCCATTTCTCAGCAACAAGATTTGTCAGATGGGATGATAAGCAATGTTGTTACACAAAGCATTTAGAAATGAAAGCAACAGCACAAGATGGATCTTCAGTCAACTGATTCAGAGATCTATCAAGGCATCTGATTTGCAACTGGCTTACTGCTGAGATTAGTTATCTGATTTTTAAATTCAGGCCATCAATTAAAATTTTTCAACTGCAGATGACTGTTTCAACAAGGACAAATAGATATTTTACTCAGAACCTGCTGACAAAAATTTCTTGCTTAGATCTTTCCAAACAATATTTCAAATTATGAACTTGAGACAACAAAGCCTGAGATTAAAAAAAAAATATCAAAAGAAAAAACTTAAGTCAGGGTTGGTAAAATGAAGAAACTTAAAAGATGGTATTTACTTATAATTATTAGTATTCACCAATAGTCACTCATTCAATACTTGGTACAATGTTAGTTAACTAAGGGAATAACTATATATGATGTAAAAAGCAAGTTTTCTTTTGTCACTTTTTATAACATGCTTTTGCAACTGTAAGATAAATTACAAGATAATAGAATCCAAATAATATTCAATTCTTTTAGGCGAAAAAAAACAAACAAAAACAAATCAACTGACCTGTGGGAAGAAAGGTGCAATGACAGGTCCTGTTATTTCATCCTCTCTCTCTAAAGTGACCAACACATTCACAGTACATCCACTAAAAAAGAAAAAAAAACAATCATCATCATCATCAATAATTCAACAATAAAAACATTTACATTTCTGACTATTAATCATTAGACATAGAAGAGAGATGCATATATATATATGTGTGTGTGTGTGTAACAATACACAAAATAATACAATAGAGATATGAAATCAGAAAAATAAATGATCTTGCACTGAAAAATAATTCATAGTGCATGACAAAATAATAAATTCTGATTTAAAGATAGCATGATTTTAAAAAGGAAAGATTTGGAAATATGTAAAAAGAATTATCACATTCAGTTATATAGAGCTAAAGTTATGTTAAAAGAAAAAAAAAACAAGAATTCATCTTTCTCAATATCATTATTGTTTGCATTCACTATCACATTTTAAGGTTTCAAAATATTAAATACAAAGTTAGTTCACTAGATTTTTTCTTTTGCAAAATAAAACTAAATCATTAAAGCTAATATAAAAAATATCATTTTCTTATTGAAATTTGAAGTTCTCTTTAAATATAAACTAGTTGATTCATTACCTGTTAATAAAATGTTAATTTTTCTCATATCAAATCATATTTTATTATGATGTATGTCAATGACTGAAATAATTATATATCACTTTTCTTTCTTTGCTATGTTCACCATTATATTTGTGATTTGTTAGTAAATAGTTTGTTGGTAAAAATTTTTTAAAGGAATTGCTAGGGTATGAAAAAAGGGTTAGTAGATAATTTCTTTAAATAGACATTTGCTTTGTAAATGGTCTTGTTTTGTGTATATATATATATATATATATACATACATACACACACACACACACAGACATACATAAATATATTTGTAGAAGAGCCCTTCATGGCTATTGCTCCCAGGTTCACTCTGACCTGAAGTAGTAGCACCTGAAAGTGTCCTATCTATGAATCAAATAGAACTGTTTGACATTTAAAATGAGAGCAGACAAATAACTAATGCTAAAATGAATTATTTGAAAAAGAACTGTTTGATCATTTAACCGAGTGTAAATAACAGACTAATGTTTAATTGAATTGTTAGTGATACATAGCAATACTTGGAACCTTTGTTGACTTATGCTAAATTGAATAGTTTGAAATAGAACTGTTTGATCATTTAACTTTGTGCAAACAAATGACTGATGTTAGTGATATATAGCAATACTTGGAACTATTTAACTTTGTTGACTTATGTTTACAAATCATATATCTAATATATATGAATAAACCAGATTTGGCATTAAATAATCTACAATATGCCAAACCAAACCAAATAAATATATATATGCTGCTTTGAGACAGTAGATTATTTTGTTTATTTCAACATTTTCAAAGAGTTTCACTCTATTTGCTTATAGTATTTGTCTTACAGGGGGCTAAAGTATAGAAAAAAGAAGCAACAATCTTCTCTGCTAAGACGAGTTTTAATTCACAGAAATTCTTTTTTATCTCTCATTGTTCTGACATTTCTTTTTAATTCTGAGGTTGTCTTAATTCTACATCTTTGATAATTTAGAAACAGAGACAATAGAGACACTCTTCCAAACAATAACATCTCTAATTACTTTTTGGTATTATTTCAATAATTAGCAGAGAAACTGATGACTTTAACACAACTGCAGCAATTGATGCATCTTTGGTTAATGACTTCCTGAACAATAAATATTAGATGTTTATTCAAATGAAAAAGAAAAATGGTTGAAACCTCAAGACATGAGTTAACTTTAGCTGACCCAACCTCAAATCAGACAACCATTCTTATTCTCAACATTTCCTTAAGTAACAAAAAATTCCCTAACCTCACTTTATTTCCTAACGAAATTCCAATTTCAGAGTATGTTTTAAAAAGATAATACCAGACAAGTCAGCATTTACATTCCATGGCTTAGGGACACCTAAGTTTGGTTTTTTAACTCACTGAGATCTTTAAAAAAAAAGGGAAAGGAGACATATATAATTTCCTTTTTTTTATCAATATTCTATTTCTTTTAAACACTTCAGGATGGCACTTTCAAGTCTTATGAAGAAATGCTACTAAAAACCCTTAAGTTTTAATTTCGTTTTCATATCTTAAATTTCCAGTAAATGTTATCTTTGGGTTGTGGGGATGAGGATGTCAAGTAGTTTACCCAGTGTACTTATCTCTTAATCTGTGGTTAATAACTTGCTAGTTTAACATATTTCTGTATCAGCAGAAACTTAAAATATATATCAGAATATTTCATCAAAACATTGTCTCTTATAATTTTTTTTCCTGAGCAAGGCCAGGTACCCCTGCAAGTAATTTGATAAGTAATATATGTTCCCAACTTGCCTCTTGATAGAATCTTTGTCTTGCACCTCAAATGTCAATTCAATGTTAGGATATCGGTTACAAAACCGAGCCACATCAGGCATTTCTTCATCACTCAACTGCAGCAGGGAATTGCGCTCATCATCTTCCATTTCCATGATATCAAATATAGTGTCTTGATTCTAGAGGAGAAATAATGATACAAGATAATTTCATGTCATGATTAAACAGAAAAATTTGATAAAATCAAAACCACAAATATTACTGTTCTTGTTAGATTCATGGGGGAAAAACTTTATTAAGAATCCAAATATATTTCAATAATTTTGAGAATGATAATGTAGTTTATTTATAGTTATTCTTCAATTCTTGTTTTAAAAAAGTAGTTTAATGAGATCAATGTCACTTTAAATTCAATGCTATGCTTGTTTAAATATTGCAGTGAAGTTTTTTTTGTGGTTATTCATAATAGAAAAATATAACCAGAATTTAAAGTATTTTACATATTAATCTTTTATTTATAAATAATATAATTTAGGTTAAAAACACAGTAAGAAAAACCAAAGACTAACATTTTAGGCCTTACTTTCTCAATACATTGAGGAATGAGGAAAGTTGTAGTTAACGAGCTAAACTCTAGCTTTTTAACCAAAATTTTTCTCATTCCCAATGATACCTGTATTAGAAAAATAAGGCCTAAAAAGTTCATCTACAGTTACCCTTACTGCACTTTTAACTTGAACTAATATGAATAACCTTGCAAAATTTTGTCAAAAGGTGAATTAAAAGAAATATTGTTTACAATATTTTACTTCAGGAATTTTCTATATCATTAAAAAAGTAATTATAATTTCTCAGATATAAGATTCATTATCATTTTACAATTGTTTAAAAGACTGTTGTTAGTATTTCAAATAACTAATTGAATACAATATTAGCAAAAAAAAACTCATCTTATAAAGGAAAGAGAAATTAAGAAAAAATGACAAACCTTATCTTGGCACCTTTTAATAATCTCATTTGTGAAGTGTGGCAGTTGTTTAAGGTAGGAATCTTTACTCCACATAGCCTGAGTTACCATTTGAGCAAGTTCCATAGCTGACAGAGCAGGGCTAAGCCAACCATTGCTGCTTAGCACATCCACACAAGCTTGGATTAAACGAATAGCCTGAAAAATAAAAAGAGGAAAAAAAAACAACTGAATATATTTTACAAGAAAATTCTGTCTATACAATTTGATATCCATCCATTCAACAAGCACTAATTACACTCATTTCCATTCAAATTCTTTGATTTAGAATTAATCTGAGTAGAATTTTTAATCAAAATAAATTTGTAGTCTAAAAAGTTAAGTAAATGGACACCATTTTTTATTAAGTCTAAAGAACAATAATAGGTTAAGTCAGAGGATGCAGTCACAAAGAGATGAATAATGCTAAGTAACCCCACCCCTACTGCACTGAAAGCTGTTGCAAATGAAGGGAAAAATATTCAGCATGGCACCACAACAATATGCGATGAAAAATTTCAGCTACATAAAAAGAAAATTCAGAAAGAGAGACAAAACTAACCTTAGAAATTATTTCAATATTTTTTTTATTGCTTCAACTTTCATGATCTTATGATTCAGTTTTTGTTAACAATTCCATTTTTTCTCTGTAATTCAGTTTTATAGAATCTTTTTATATCAAGAAATTTCTTCAAAGTAGAGACTGTCCAAAGTTTGTAAAAAGAAATACCATTTGCATTTGAGGCCCAAATGTTTTTTGGGGTTTTTTTTACCTCTTTTATAAAATTAAAAACTTTTATTTTCATATTATTCTATCAAATCTTAGATATTATAGTTAAGGAAGATTTGTATTAAAAAAAAAAAAAAAAAAAATGAGGGTGTCATCTACCTTTCCAAGAATTTCCTCAGTGTCAGACTGTAATTCTGCTGGTAGCTGCATTCGAGACAAATGGGCTTGAAGTAGAAGATTAGTTTTCATGTGTGGGTCATTGTATTTTGGGTTGGTCAGTTTGTGGGGTAGGCGAGTGGCAAGCTGCAAAATAAAGGAAAACTCAATATAGTCAAAATACAAAAATTCTTATCACAGCTGACAATGTTTAAATTGACATAGCTAAAATCTCACCAATTTTTCCATAAGAGAAATCAATGCAGAAAACAACATGAACAAATTAACTACTGATTAAAAGTCTCCAATTGTTCTATCACAGATTGGGTCATTTATGTATTTCCTATGATAAAAAACAGTGGACATTTGTAGTACAACAGTTATCATCACAGGAAAAGGACATGGCAACCTGAATTCAAATCCTGGATGAGGTAGTTTGTATTTCACATAGCTCTAATTCACTTGGAAAAGGTATGAATCCAACTATTCTCCCTCCAACTATTGTGACACTATATACAGGCTTAGCTCTATGTGAAAGCATATGTGTGTTCATTCAGGTGTATGCATGTGTATGGTTGTGGATTGGCCATGGGTATGTATGTATGTATGTATGTGTGTGTCTATATAGAGGTTTGGAAATAGGAATGTTTGCCTCTCCATATATACAGAAGGTCAACCAGAGGACAGTCGAAAGAACAAGGTCAGTCAGTTACTAGAAAGGGTAAAAGAGAGACACAGGAGTCAAGCAGAGGACACCAGAAGTGGGTAAGAGACTGATGCAGGATGAGAGATGCAGAAGACATGCCAGTCAGAGAAGACTCAAACAAGACAAGGAAAAGAAGTCAGTTGGGTACAAGATGACAGATATAGAGATGGGCTGAGAAGAATACAGATACAGAAGAGATGGGAAGGGGAAACACAGATAGATAGACATGAAGACAGGCTGAACATTTTTTTTTTAGTTACAGGATTTTGTGAAAAAAAAAAGGTCACACAAGCTTCTCCTCTCCCAAAACATTTATTCAACCTTTTGTATTATCACCTTATTTCTTCTTTGTGGAATCATCCCAAACACGCATTTCAGTTTACAGAGAAGGCAAACATAACAATGGGGTCAGACAATCATGCAGATGGAAGTGCATAGCATAAGTTGTATTCTCATACTAAGAGTAAATGGAAGCACAGAATGTGCTCTTTAATCAATAGCAACCAGTCTAGAAGAAAAATTCTGAATACAAATCTGTTAAACTCCACTAAAAATGATTGACCTTCTTGTGTGTTGCATCTTGGCAAAGAGGTTGGGTAAATACAAAAAAAAAAAAAAAAAAAAAAAAAAAAAGCAGTGAGCAACTTCATTAAGAAACTACAACAAAATGCTAAAAGAGAAATGCAGAAATAGGAATGAGCAAGAATTATTTTCAGGACTAGCTCATTAGCATATTGGTTACCGTGTTCACCAACGGCCCGAGAGATTGGGGTTCAATCCCAGATTGAGTCATACCAAAGACTAAAAAATGGTACTTGATGCCTTCTTGCTAAACAGCATATTAAGATATAGATCAAGGGTAACTACTTACACTCCATGTGAAAAAAAGATATTCAACAATTCTTGGCGATATAAAAATGAAAATTCAAGAAACTGGTTTTTTTTTCTTACCTGTTTCAACACTTGGTCTTCATGATGACGGATGGGAATTGATTCATACTCAGCAGCATTGGAAATGATTTCAATCAAACCCTTCACTTTAGTCTTGGCATTCAGTGACATGCTAAATAATTCTGAAAGACAAATAAGGCATTTACATTACAGATTACAAAAAATGTATCTTTTCCAAAATCTTTATCCATGCAATATAAGCCTCCAATCAAATTTCTCAAATATATTACACACTAGACATAAAAAAAATTACCTTTCACTACCATTTCCCAAATAAGAAAAAGAAAAAAAATTACCTAACATTAACCTTTAACTTCCAGTAAAGACTCACTAAAACTGTTGCTCTGTCCATTAAGAATTTTGAAGAAGGTAAAAAGCAGTAACTCCAAATATCATAAATTTAGTGGTTTTTCTAGGAAATAAATGGTTTGGTTTCTTTGTTTCATGGCACATCAACCTTTGTAGGTTATTTAATGCCAAAGCCATTCTCCTAGAAGAACAGAGTGGTACTATTTAACCCATAGCTAGGAGAATAAGGGGGTTCATACCTTTCCCAAGGGTATTTGCATGAAAGTGAACATAATAGTGCGACTGGAGTACGAACTCACTTACTATGATTCCGTAGTCCATCGCTTTAACCATTACACCATGAGGACACCCCCAGGAAATAATGAGAAAGTACACAACACAACTACAGACTTAACTTTATGGAAAATGTTTCAACACTGCTAGGAATAGAAAAATGAAGTGATTTGTCTTCCTGATAAATATACAAAGTATCAAGTGATTAAGGAAAATTTAACTTTAAAGAAGTTAATAGCATATTCTCCATAATGTCAAAGTTGAGGGTTATTATCCCTCCAAATTTTATTGGACAATTGGAATCTATATCTATGTTCATTTTGCAATATTATAAGCACTCTTCAGAGCCTATTTACTCTACAAGGGTTAGCTGAAAAGTTCATAGGCTGACCAAAATACTGTCACAGAATGTGACAAAATGAGGTTTATTTTTTAACATATTTCCCCTTATGGTCACCACGCACTTCTTCCATCGATGTTGCAGTGTTTGGATCCCTTTGGTCAATGACATCATATGAACTTCTCTGCCCACCCTCAATATGGTCCTTTACACAAGAAGTATTTGATAAAAGATTGCATTTAAAACATTACCTGCAAGTGGAGAAAAGTATATTATAGGAAAATTGTCCATCCCTTTAAAATCAGAGTGGAAGAATATAGGTAATTGTAGGTAATTTCATTCTTTAAAAAATGAGTAATTTGTTTGCACTAAGTATTGTTATTGTTTGCACACAGTTTAACAGTTTCAAGTACTGCTATCTAACACTAATAATTCTATTTAAAATTAATCCTTTGTTTGCACACAGTGAAGTGGTTACAAGTATTGCTATTCAACACTATTCATTCATTTGCAGAGTTAAATAGTTCCAAGTATTGCTATATAATACTAATAATTCAATTTAGGTACACAGTTAAAGGATTTCAAGTATTTCTATTCAACACTAGATTCTACTCAACATTATTTATACATTAGCACATGGTTGAATCATTCCTAGTATTGCTGTGTAACACTAACAATTCAATTTAACATCAGTCATTTGTTTGCACACAAATGGTCAAACAATCTTATTTAATCCATAGATGGAACCCTATCTGATACTACCACACCCGGTCAGAGTGGACTTGGAAGTAATGGCAATGAAGGGGTACAACACATTTGCCAAAGCTCCAGGATTGAAGCCTCACCATCATATGGTTTAGTGTCATATCCAGAATACTTGTTGTGGAGAGTCTTACCCCTCTGCAGATGCAATCAGTGTATTCAACTGACCCAATCTGAAGTGAAGTCTAAATAATTTCAAGATGCACAACGAGAGAATGAAAATGTTAAAAGAGGCAGCATGTAACTGCTAAAATAATTGAAGCAGTCTCTTTATTTTAAGTTGTCTCCCTTTAGGTTGGGAATTCATTTTGGCATCCTTTTGCAGCTGCAGTAATCAACAAGTTTTCACATTTGATAAACCAGTATAACAGAAGAAGACAACTTGCCATCAAACTGGAAACTATACAGCATATATTGGTTTATTGTTATGATGGATAAGTCAGTTTAGTATGGATTTCAGCATTGTCCCTTACATATAGACAGAAATGAGTTAGTGGTATAGGTTTCATTGAAAGAGACTGATCAAGTTGATGTATTAACATGTACTTTTTCAGTCACTATTTTCTAAAGAAATTGGAATTTTTTTCCTCTTTTTTTTTTGTGGATTATACACTAGATCAAAGCTGAAGAATAGAGCAACCAAAATGAAAAAAAAAGGAAAATCAGAAAAGCAACAAAATTTGAAAAGTTGATAGGAATTGATACTTACCAATTGTTGTGTAGTTAATATAGTAGTAGGCAGCAATCATTCCCAAGTTGAGGGGTGCTACATCCATCTCATCTTCCACACTAATGCACTAATCAAAAGAAATAATAGAGATGAGCAAATGAATTTCTAGAAAGCACAAATTAATGTTTCTGTTATATTTGTTAACATCACATTAAGAAATTTCAAAGAATTCTTTTTTTTATACATTTTATCAGATATGAAGTGAAAAGCAGACAAAATTTGATTCCACAAAACCTACAGAGCACATCTCATGCAACAACATAGCAAAGAGACCAATAAAATTCTTGGCACTGGACAAAATTTCATTGAAAAAAAAAAAAAAAAAAAAAAAAAGATTTTATTGTATATTATCAAACAAAAGTTAATTTTTTTCAGTTTTATTTTGTTTATAGTTAGAATGCATTTGGTTAAAGTAGAAAAGTTTAATGATATTCTTATTTTTGTCAAAATTATTATTTATATTACTTTTACTATAAATATTAGAAAATATATTTTATAATGAATGTTGACATACTGTATACTATAAACATGTACTCATAACCATTTTCTTTAATTTATTTTCTTACACAGGGTCATAATATAGTCGTATACATTGTAAACAAATAGTTTACAAACATACACATACTGATATAACTAATTATTTATATCAGATAATTTTGATAGTAGTTATCTAGAAAGAGTTATAACTGTTTATGATTATATAATACTCCAAATCTTAATTTACAAAGCCATGCCATAAATTTTTTATCCTATCAAAAATGCAAGTTATCAAATACACACTTTTAGAAGAATAAAGTAGCCATCACAGTTCATCTATTCAGAGTAAGACATTTTTTGTTGTAATCTGAGTTTTATAAAGATTATCTCATCAGTAATTTTTTCTTTTTATTCAGCCTCCATAAAATTAATGAAGTTCTCTACAAAATGGCAACTCAGTTTATAATTCAATTATTTTTCTTATATAAATTTCTACTCTTAAATCTTTACAAAATATTCACGTTTTACACAATACAATAGTTTTTTTTAATAAAAACTGATTGTTGCCCATGATATAATTCTAATGATTGCAAGTACTAAAATTCAAATTTTGAGAACAAAAAGAATTTAAGTATGAAATTAAGCTTTTACCTTTGATTGTTCCAGATCATTGATGGTATTTTCTACAAGTTCAGATAAGTGATCAGACAAGTGTCGATGTGATACACCTGAAACAAAAAAATAAAACATCTTATGTTATTTTTGTCATTAATTAGAGCCATGTTGACACCTAGGCTTATATCAATTTCCAATATGCAATGTTTTGTCCCATTTTGTTTTCAGAGAACAATTCCTTCTCTTACGACCCTTCAATATGTTAAAAGGAAAATATAGATAAAAATCCTTAGAAGTGAAAACAAGAATTTCAGAATGCTAATTATGAATTTAGTCTTTGCTTAAACATTTGCCAAAATATAATATTTTCTATTTTCTTAACCATTTGAATCCATAACTCCAATATTTTAGGCTGCAGAAGATCAAATCAAATACTATCAATAAAAAGCTTCATCAGAGGACTATTCATAGCATTTCTTTTAATGGAATGATCAAACAGCTTTATACAAAGATATCTGAATCCCTCAACCAGAATTTGAATGAGATTTCAGCTCAATTCTTTGTTTTTAATGTTGTGAGCTCAGATACAGTACAATACAAAATAAAGGAATCAGGAAAATATTTCAAATCACTGATATACATTTGATGGTGGCTAATGACTGCACTAAGAAAAACTATTTTAAATAAAAACAACAAACAAAGAAAGGATCAGTAGAGTATGTGATTTGAAAATCTCAATGATTTAGCAAAAATAACATCCGTAATAGTAATGATATTTATGATCTCTAAGCCAAAATTTACCCTCAGCGAGTATGGGGAAAAATAAAAGTGCCATTGGTATACTAAAGTAATGGGCTCAGAGTCAACTATAATAAATCAATTTGAGCTCACCTTGTAAATTGTAATAATTAGGGTTCTGTGTCATCCTTCGATAAAGAAAGGTCCAGGTGAGATAGTCAACAGCATCTTGTTTGTTTTCAATGGTCTTGGTGACAATTTCAGCATTGAAATGATCATGAAGGCAATGATCCAAATGACTCTGAAAGATAAATAACAAACAAAAGATAACTTTTTATTGACAAAAAACAATATTTTAAACATATTCTAAAATACTTAAGAAAAAAATAATACAACTTATACCTATTATCTACAACTATTGTCCTTAAATATTTTAAATTCATAATAGTCATTTACTAATTACTTTTAATATTCATTATTTTCTTTAAAGATCTAAATACTTAATTTCTTTATTTTTAAATCAATTTTTTAAATAATTAATCAGTATGAATATTAATAATTATTCAATTTCAAGGGGAAAAATAGAATATAACTAGAGTCAAGCTTTAATGATTATAAAAATATACTGAACTAATTAATATTATAAATGAACTGCAAATCTATTTTTCCTATATTTTTTCTTGAAAAGCAATTCCAGAATCTTTAATAAATATAAAGTGCATCAAGAACAAAAAAAAAAAGATCCATTGAATAAAATAATAATCAAAAGTACAAGGAGAAGGTGAATTAAAATTAAGGAAGGATTTTTTCTTCATAAATGTTTTGGTTTTTTAAAATTATTTCCTGGTTTTATTCCATTTATAGATAGATCCATTAAAAAAATATTAAAAGATACAAATCAAACTAAAAAAAAATATTTATAAAAAAATTTGAAAAGAAAATTTTAAATGTAATTTTATAATTTTGTGTTTAATTTGTTTGTGAACATCTTGAAATTTAATTTTTTCTTCCAATTTCCCCAATTCTGCAAATTATATAAATATGCCAAAGGAAACATGAAGAATTATCAGTTATTTAGTTTTCATTTTTAATCAATTTTTATTTAAGAAAGCATAGAAAACATTAGTGATTAGTTTTATTTTCCTTTCAATAAGATCATGAAATATGCTTTAAACTAATGGATATCTGTGCCCAACTTCTCAAATAATTTAGGTCATTAAGTTGGTGTCTAAAGTGATGAATCTAAATCTACATTCTATAAAGCCACACAATGATTTTTTTTTTAAATAAATACCCTAAAAAAATAAATAAATAAATAAATAAAATAAAAAATAATAATTTTATTGTTTTTTCAAAAAATCTTCAACAAAATAATTTTGGGCTTTAATAGAAAAAAAATACCATTCCGAAATGAAAAAGTAAAGGGATCATTTGTCCAATGTTCTACTTATAAAATTCACAACAAATCACATAAACTATATTCTAAATGTTAATCTAATTACAGAGAATCAAAACTTGCCTCGACAGGTAAAGGTTCATACAAGAATTTTTTGAAAAATTCTTTCTTGGAACTCTGGCAAAGAATAACAGCTTTGCCTTCTTGGTCTTGCAAAGGTCGGTTGGCATGACCAAGCATCTGGAGAACATCAGTAATTGGATAGTCTTCATAGCTGTAAACATAAAAATCAACAAAACATTGAGCATCAACAACAACAAAGATAATAAAATCCAATGTTTTAGAGTATACACACACTACAACAGTTTGTGGTTATTACTATCTCACTTGGTGGTAGGCTAAATGTGCTATAATTTGGAAAGTGCTCAATATCTGTGATAGAACTATTATATAATTATATATATATACATATATATATATATATATATGAGAGAGAGAGATATGAAAATATCTGCAACTTTTTGGAAAATCATTATTTGTAGACACTCCTATGTTGTTTTCAAATAATATATTCTTGATAACTTTTCAGTATTGCTCAGATTAAGATATATCATACCCTATGTAGGCAAGTACTTCAACTAGTTACAAATAAATCACCAATAAAATTAACAGAGAAGCAAAACTATAAAACTTTTCCTAAAGTTTGGGAGATAAGGTTTCAATATGTTCTACAGGAGGGAAATTAAGAATATAAAAAGTTAATTTCTTATTTACAATTATTCATAAGTTAAAAATCTTAATTCAAAAATTAAAAAAATATTCTGCAGTTTTCAATAAATACTTAAATTTAAAAATTTGATATTTTTTTCAATTTCATTTAAAAATTTATTTTAAAAGGTAAAATTTGAAGAGATAGAAGTTTTTTTGTTTGTTTTATTGTTTAATGACATATCAACCTTCTTGGGTTATTCAATGCCAAATCCATCCTTTTAGAAGAACAGTAGTGGTACTATTTAACCCATTGCTGGAAGGATGAGTAGGGTTCATACCTTTCCCAAAAGTATTTGTCTGAAAATGAACATAATAGCACGACTGGAATTCGAACTCGCTTACTATGATCACATAGTCCAGCACTTTAACCACTACACCACGAGGACACCTACCCAGAAGTTTTTCAGTTCCTTCTAACAACCATAAACTCAAGTTCCTAGATTCAGATCAGTTATTTCATGGACGCAAGCTGGATCTTTTTTCTGATATATTTCCAACATTTATCAAAATCTTTTCTTCTTACTCCTCATCCCAACAATTTTTTAGAAGCTAAAAACTAATCGAATGATTGAAATATTCAAATATTCAAACTTTAATGTTTTATTATAAAGAGCACAAAAATAAAAATAAAGAAAATTCTACAACTTACGAATGTGATTTTCCATCATAATATTGTGTATCCATAACAATGGCAAGATGTGCCGCCATCGTCATGCCCCATGCCAGACTACGTGATGCGACAACCACTTGCACAGCTCCAATTATAAACAGCTGCTCCACCACTTTGCGCTCAGCTTCATTAAGACCTTCATGCAGATAGGCTACACCATTGCTGATTGTTTCCTTCAGGGTCTTTAATTAGGAAAGAAATAACAAAACATTGTCATGTAAAGGATTGGCACACAGGCATTTTGATTTTGTCTAGTTTTTATTTTAATCAAAACTGTTTTTTATAGCAAAACTTAAACTCTTTAACATTCTATGATTGTTAAGAAATCTAGATAAAAAATAAAGTATCATGAAATATGATTGATTTTAATAGCATGTCAACCTGTCTGAGATTATTTCATATCTAGAGGTTAGAGAATTGTATTCACTGTATGTTCATATTTACATTTTTTGCATAGTGATTTCTTAAGGCTTTCTTACTGCACACAGTTCTATCAAATATGAATAATTTTCCCATAGATGAGACCCTAACAGATATATTTGACCCATATATGGAACCCTAACATGTACTACCAGTCCAGATTACAGTGGACCTAAGATTAATGGAAATGAAGAGGTAATCCACACTACCCAGAGTTCCAGAACCAGAACCTCACCATCAGATGCAGTTTACTGTCTCATAACCAAGACAACTATATTTTTTGGTGGGTCTTAACCTTGAGGGTGCTACAGTCAGTATATTCTAAGCCCCACTGACATGGACAGGTACACCATAAACTTGGGTAAAACAGAACCAGTTTGAACTTCTAAGACAATGTTTTATAGGATGAGTTGCAGTAACAAATGAAATAATTACTGAAAATAATCTCCAATTCTGTGTATTGAAAATGAAAAAAAAATTTGCCTAATACAAGTAACAAAGCATTTAGTGTTACCCCCACAAAAAAAAACCTTGAATAGTTAACATTACATTAAAATGAAACATGTCAATTATAACAGTTAATAGAGCAACTTCCTATTGAATTATTTATAAAACATTAAATGAAATTAAACAGATTCATAACTGCAGTAAACAAACCCAGAACCAAAAGGGCTGAAAATAGTTTTACAGGATCCAATAAGATCCTTTTATTATCTATTTACTAGTTTAATTTCATTGTATTGATGAAATTTTATTCTGTATTGTTCATAATTATCTTCAATGATAGCCTGGTTTACAATAACCTACAACAATCAAACTCACATCCAGAATTCTTAAAAGGCTTTCTCAATAACAATAACAAAAAAACAAACTTGAAATTGATAATAAAAACATTTCTAAGAATTTGGATAATTTAAGGTACAGGCATTTATTTAAATCAAATATGTTAAATAAACCACATGATTAGTTTCTGTTTGGTTTCTTTTTTTAATAGCATATCAACCTTTATGATTTAATGCCAAAACTATCCTTGTAATAGAGCAATAATGGTACTATTTAACTTATAGCTGGGCAGATAAGAAGATTCATACCTTTCCCAAGGTATTACATTCACTTTAATAATACTATTAAAGTGAATGTAATAAACTGACTCACTATGATGTTGCAGTCCAGTACATTAGCCACCACACAATGAGAACCCCCTCCACCACCCCCTCAAAAAAATACATGAAAATTCAACATCTTTATAATTCAGTAACTAAACATAAATACATAAATAATTGAATCATTACAGTAGAAATATATAATTTTCACTTTTAAATAGACACTAATCTAGTTACACATTTTTTGATAAAAAGAACAGCATTATTAATTCAAATGAATGTTATGGAAGACATTTTTTCTTTTGAAAAAGATTTTTATTTTCTGCTTTGTTACTTGGATCTGTTAACTGAACTTTTATTTTGTAATGGTTTAAGTGAAAAAAAAAACATTTTACATGACTAAATACTGATCATTGTGAGTTTACACAATTTTTCCAAAAGTTTGGGTGCAAACATTATTGTTATTGAATCAACTTTTTCAGTTAATTCCTTAATGATTCACATAACATTGTAACACTATGGGGCAACACCAAATAGAATATAGGTGTAACATTACCTTTTAAATGTAACACAAATGGCTCCATTGATTTTCATGATACAAAAGTTTACTGTTTTTATTAAATGAAAGTTGTATGAATGCAATATATATAAATTATTTGAAAAATGTATAAAACATGAAATGATTCCATATATATATTCCATATAGAAAACAGCAATTGAAATACTACTTCATAGAAAAAGTTCAATACATTTAAAAAGTAATTACAGACAAGTTTCTCTAACATTTACCTTAAGTAAGGTTTTTGAAATATGGATATTTGGATTTTAACAAGGTATTTGATACAGTCTCTCATTGTTTACTAATGAAAATTTTTTAAAATAGCTATTTCAAAAAATATTAAATATAGTAAGATACTTTTTGACAGAACTATGAGAGTAAAAATTGGTAACAATTATTCTGAAACACAGAATATACTCTCAGGGTTCAGTACTGGGACCTTTGTTTTTTATATTCATGAATGATTTATCTTATGATATAAAATCAGAAATAAATCTATTTGCTGATGATATCAAACTACTTATTAGACTATTATCAAAAGAAGCAACACAAATAGATCGAAATAAATTGTCATATTGGAAAAATATTTGGAAACTAAGACTTAATATAAAAAAATGTTAAATACTACATATTGAATCCAAAAACATTAAAGTTGAATATAAATTAAGCAACAAGGAAATCAAAAAGGTGAATGAGAAATGTGATCTATGTGTTGGATTTGATGATATTTGATATTAAAAATTGTCTATTGTATCGAGAGCAAATTAAATTATTAGCTAAATGGTTAGAAATTTTATTTCAAGGGAGGCAAATGTTTTAAAAATACATAAAACTAATAAGACTTTATAAAGAAGAGTACACAGGCCTTGAGTCCAGTGTTAAAATATGGAAATTGGAGTGTAATATTGAGATTAGAGGGCATACAAAGAAGTGATAAAAATAATAAAAGATTACAGTTACAGGGTGAGATTGAAAAAATTAGGATTAACAACTAGAAAGAAGAATGAGAAGTAATCTAATTGAAACATTCAAAATAATCAATGGAATTTTTAATTATGGTAAACATTTTTTCAATATTTCTCCTAAAACTGGAAATTTACTGACAAGGCAGATTTTAAAAACTAAGTCTACTAACCAATTGGATTTTTTGTAAATCAAGTGATATATTTTTGGAATAAATTTCTTAATCAGATCAAAAACAGTAATCATGAAAGATTAAATCGGATTATTTCAGAAAAGATTATAAGAAAAAGAATTTAAGAAGGAATTTTTGGGAACTAGCAGACGACTTAACAGAATTTGATCTGTATATAGATATTATACTAATAGTGTATATGTTTTGTGCAAAAATTCCTTTTTTGTTTTTATTTTTTTAAGTTGATGTGAGAAGATAGTAAAAAGTAGAAACGCCCAAAGAGGCATAATAAATAAATAAACTTACATATAAAATTTAGTATACAATAAGTAAATATAACAAGTTCTTAATCTGAGATGATGGTACAGTTAACTCTACTGAAATGTTATAGTACTTTATAAATGAACTCAGAATTAAATAAGACTATAAAAAATGTTGAAAGAAAACTTATTACTTTTTTTGTAGCAAGTATCAAAGATAGTAAAACTGGAAAATTATATAATTCATATATTATGTTGATGTAGAAGTCATCACTTTGTTTTGTAATAATAAAATCAGAGGCAAATCCCCAGTATAATGGTAGTTATAATTAATCATACAAAATAAAAAGTTACAGCAAATATTTTAGTTAAACTACGAAGAATAAAAAAACAATACAGAAATTGCATAAAAAGAGACTATAAATTTATATATTTTATAACTTATATAAGAATATCAAATTGATTTTAAGTTATATAGCTTATATTTCTATTAGTAATTTCATGAAATACATTGACCATGGTTTATATAAAATTAAAATCATGTAATTTCATAGTTTTGACAAAACTATCAGACAATTGTAATTGTAACAAACATAATTTAATTTATATTATTTAGTGTATTCTGATTGCTGTCTTCATCTTTATTGTTATATACACAATGTTTCGGATGATGTGCCCTTCTTTAGGTATATCATATCGAATTCAGGAACCTTCGCAGAACTTCAAACTGAACCCTTTATTTAATCCATGAGGGTAGATTGTTTTAATTCCATCAACTATGACTGAGTACAAGTGTTAAGCTATGTTAATATTCCTTTTTATTTTTGCCTGTAATCAGGATTGAACCTGCAACCTCAAAAAAATTTTATTTAGAAATGTATAATCTGAATACTTATATCCGTTATGTCACAGGTCCTGCATGACAATTCAGACAAATAATAATTCAAAAACTAAATTGCTTTATCTTGTTAGCTATTGTTATATTCATGTATAGTAATGAATAGAAGAAGTTGTTGAATGTTAGTACTATAGTGTTGAGTTCTTGGTAAGTTCATTCATATGAATGTGAGGTAAAGGGGCTTGGTCCCAAAAGGACATGTTCTGAGTGTGATTTGTTCCTGACCATTGAGCAAAAGAACTATTGTCTGTTCAAGTCATTCTAAGGCAGCAAGAATGAGAACTATTCATTTGTGAAATGTAGAGTGTTATTTATATGCTTTTCCCACAGCTTCAGTCTGCAATGCCAACCAATTCATCCACAAAGCTAAATCATAATAAATTCTTCAGAAAATGAAATTAAATATATCATAAATCTTTATAATGCATATATAATCTTAAAGCATAAAAGTTAGTATGTTATACCTAGCTTTAGATTTTTCTCACTTTTTCTTAAGAAAACAAAATATTACTCATGAAAAAAACTCAGACCTTATGCCAACTCTAAGACGAAACCAATCTCTGGACAAATATCAAATTTTAAGATATAAAGACAGTTGAATGATGCAAAATGCCAGTTATGAAAAATAAATCAATTTATATTTTTCAAAATACCTATTTCATCAACTGAAAATTAAAAAATATGGGTACCTTGTCAGTTATTCGGCTGAGGAATGGTTCAAGGTCTGTTTCTGAAACATGAAGGAATTGGCTGGGTTGCATGTCTGCTGCACAGAATGTGAGTATATCAATGGCAGTCAAACGGGTCTGCTTACGGGAAGGAACAAACACAATCACAGGTTTCTTGGGGGAATGTCTCAGAATTGCTTGATACACAGGTTTTGCCATGGCAATAATACGAGAGGCATTGTGACTGATATTGAAACCCTGAAAGTATAACATAGAATAGAAATGAATATTTTGAGTTTTCTTTTAACAAAACAATTTAAACATAAAAATGAAGATAATTTTGTATTAGAATAAAAAAATTTTTAATTTTGCATCACCAAATAAGAAAGAAAAAATGATGGAAAATTTGTTTAACATTTTTGGTTTATACTCATTGTTAATTATCATTATAATAATTTATTCGATCAAAAAAGATTAAGAAACATAAAAAAAGAAAAATTGTTTCATATCAATTTCTCATGGTTTAAAAGGTTTATCATTAATTGGCATTCAATGCTGAAAATCAAATTATTGAAAAACATTCTAAGAAATACATAGAAATCTTGAATAATCTTAGAAATACCTGATTTAAAATGGAATATAAAACAAAAAACATCAGGTCCAGTCCCTAAATAAGGTATAAAACCTGATAGCAAAAATATCATTCAATCCATTGCTATTTTAAAATGCATAAAAGTAAGTAAAGTTGGCGACCTTAGTCGAGGGTGACCTGAAGGCTCCCTTTTCAATAGCTACTACACCGAGGTGTATGGGAGGGTGCTACTCCTTTCCTTTGATTACTCCACTTTACCCTTGATCCTAACCTTATAATACTGAGTGTTAAGCAAGGAGGGATCAAGTACCATTTTTTGAGTCTTTGGTATGACTTGACCATTGGCAAACACTCTACTCATCAGGCCAATGAATGAATAAATAACAATAAATATTAGCACATATTCATAAGTGACAAAGTAAGATGACACATAAAGAAAAAAGGTAAATTCAAAAGTTTGTATTATCAACTGTCTAGGAGGATTAATGAACAAAATCAAATTCTGGACTTAAATTATTCAGAGAAGCAGACAGGCCAAAAGGGGCTAATTTCAGATTTTGACAGAATGATGTCACTAACAGACAAATTAAGAATAATAGAAATGTGATTATTTTTCTAACAATTTCAGTTGTAGTAAATAAGCCAATGAAATATTTTATGATAAAATGTTTTGTTTGAAAGTAATGGATCGAGACAAGGAATATATTATGCATGGTTACAATCTTCAAGAAACAATAAAAAAGTGTTGACAAATACACAGCCCATATGTGACAGAGTTATCCAAGTATAATTTTGTCAAATAGGTGGAGTCATCTGGTTAAAACAACAAGAAAGGAGGAACTAAGGTTCCTTATTTGGAAAACATTATTGAAAGAGTAGGAGGGTAGATTCCTCTTTGGTTAAGTCTTGGTAGTAGGTAAAATCTAAAGACAGGAGGAATTAAGGTTCCTTATTTGGAAAACATTAATAAGAAGGGAGGAAGATAGTTTCCTCTTTGGTTGAGTGTTGGTAATTGGTATACTCTAAGAGAGGTCGAAGTAACTGGGGAGAAGTTAATAGAGAACTTGTGTAACCATCAGAACCCTTCTGTAATATAGCGGACTTTTATAAAAACAGCGTTCAACACTCAAGTAGCAGAAGCAGAAACACATCAGGCAGAAAGCCAGTCAGATGGAGAGAACTGGAATCTCTGTGATACCCATGCCTAATGTCTTTTCTCCAACTTATGCTCTGAAGCGAATCCAAAAGAAAGTAGATATTCTCTATGACTGAGATGAAGAATTTTTCTGAACTGAATTTAGTTATCTGAATTAGCTCTTACAACCCACAAAAGTTGCTGATAACAAATACCTCATTACCCCATATAGTAAGAAAAGGGATTGGGCTTTCGTTTTCTTTTCTCAATATTATATTTTTATTATTATTTCTTCATATAGATATTGTTGGAAGATCACTGTCTTCTGCTCCTTCTATTTGGAGACCAATTTTTTTTGTATACTTGTCATTTCTTCCCACTGACGACCAAATTTCAATCCAATCGAATTGCTTTATCTGAGATAAAAATAAACAATATGGCAGATAGGGGGTCAGATCAAAGGCTGTAACTTCAACCAAAGTAATCAACCAATGGAGGAATTTCCTGTCATCCCAGCTTTCGACCAGAGGCGGCAATTTTGACAAGAGTGAAAACATATAGTGTTGTGTAAAAGGTACAGGGAAGAAACAAGCAAATATATTCATACCCGCTACCCATGAGCAACCTACATAATTGATGCAGCAAGGGATGAGTTATATAATTGGTGCTTTGTAACTAGGGTAAGATGCATATTTGGTACCAGGCCCAAAAACAGGTATATACATAGTTTTAAATGAGTAAGTTATATAATCACAGAATGATTCAACTAATTTAGTTACTTATTTGATTCTTCAAAAGACAAAAGATGTCTATGGCAAATGCAAGACACATAATGTTCAGAGTTTAGAAGAGGCAATAATACAGCAGAAGCTACTTGAAATATTTGTGGTGTTTATGAAATAGATTCTTTAAATGAAAGAAATTACCAAAGACTTTGAAAGTTTTACAAAAATTGACTCCAGTTTAAGATATCATGAATAGATCATCATGTTTAATGATGATTTGTTTTGGTCTGAACATGATAGCAATGTTTTGAATCTATGTTTCAATGAATTATCTTAAAAATAAAATTCAAGCAATTGAATGGTTAATTGAAAAGTGCCTTAATTTTAAAAATGGATTCCCATAATTCAGCAGAAGCAAATTGTAAAATAAAATTGTACTTCTTTGTATTTTTGTTAACACATCTTACCATTTGGGGACAGATTATTGACTTGTAATGAAAAATTGACATTTTACAAGAATATAAAACACAGACAATGGGTTAGCAGAGGTGAATACTTCTTTGAATTAAATCAATAAATATTTTTTGTTTTTGTTTCAAAAAAAAAAAAAAAAAAAAAAAAAAAAAGATTAATTTTAAATCAGACTTCTCTTTTCCTTTACTCTTTTTTCTGTCAAAATAACAAATTATCCTACTGATATATTAACTAGATTCCAATATTTCTTTTGGACCAATGCTGTCATACAAAAAGATAAGAATAGGAATTTTTGAATTTTTTAAAAGATTTGTTAATAAATTTGAAAGAAACAATTATACATTTTAAAAAATTGCAAGTGGAGGAAAGTTTTTCCAAAAGAAATTACGAAATACTACAAACAAGAAATGTTTTCATTCAATTATTTGATTTAAAAACCTGTCAACAAAAAATATATAAAATAAGAATGAAAGTATTTTAAAAAAATCTATCCTCAGAAAAAAAAATCCTTAAATCTTTTTATGTGGTATGTTTATTGTGTCAAGAATAAACTGGATCATCTAGGGAAGCTCTGCTAGTAGACTTGTCACAACAAACTGTATATAACTGCATCTTACCTGAATATGAAGTTCAAGGGGTACTGGACGAACATTGGGATGAAAATTGAAGAATCCACCTGTGCTACACCCGAGCCACTGTGCAATATCCTTGGCATTTGATAATGAGGAACTCAGAGCAACAATACGGATATTTCGATTAAGTTGGGATGAGATGTACCTCATTCGGGAACATATCACTTCCAGCACCGGCTGAAACAAAAAAAAACATATATATATATATATATATACACACAATGCAAAAAAATCATGGTAGTAAGTAAGAATAACAACAATCTAAAAATTCATAAAATTATAAGAAGCTAAAACAAATAAAATGGTTTGTTGGTTGGTTTCTTTGTTTAATAGCATATCAACCTCTCATGGTTATTTAATATCAAAACCATCTTTGTAGAAAAGCAGTAATGATACTTTTTAACCATCAAGGATTATTCCTTTCTGCTGGTTTCATATAATCTTGTACAATATGAGAGGAGATGGACACCATCAATTAACCCCTGAGAGATTTCATGAAGAGAAATTATTTGGAATGCCACACTCCAACAACCTATGGAAAAACACCCATGATAGACTAATATAGTAATCATCAGAAAATCTCAAAAGATACAATATATATTTAACTCATTACTTGTCATATATATATATATATATATACCTATTAAATTAAATTTGAACAATAAAGTTTCAATTTTTTCAAAAACATTCTGGTTTATTAACACGATTGTTTCTAAGTATTAAGAAATTATATTTATCATTTTTATATTTTTTGCATGATTTGCCAGTCTTTTCCCCAAGGTGACAGTATGTAACATAAGGTCAATTTAAACAGAGACCCAACATACACAATGAAAATGACACTTCCAGAGAGATGGTTGTAAAAAATTTCCAGTCCCATCAGAATTATCCTTTAAAGAGGTGCCTCAGGAATCAAGCAAGAAAACTGACCTCTTATCCTTTTAATTAATGGAGATAGGTGTTTACTATTAGGAAATATTATATATATATATATATATATATATATATATATATATATATATATATATATATATTGCTTGACAGCAATTACATAAGAATGCTGCAAGCTGAACAAGTCCTGGAGGCAACAGCCCACAAAACAGCAACTGTACGGCCACCAACCACCCATCATGAAAACTATCCGAGTCAGATGAACCAGACATGTGGGACACTGCTGGAGAAGTAAGGACAAACTCAGAAGAGATGTACTCCTGTGGACCCCTTTACATGGACAAGCAAAGGTTGGATGACCAGCTAGAACCTATATATAACAGCTCTGTACTGATACAGGATGTAGCCTGGAAGACCTCCCGGAAGCAATGGACAATAGAGACGAGTGGCAAGAGAGGGTCAGGGAAATCCATGCAGCGCGACATGATGATAATGATGATAAATATTTCACACAAACATACACAAGAAACCTTTAAATAATATTGTTCCAAATAACATGCTAACAACTTTTCTATTTCAAAAATTTTAAAATTAAAAGCTAATTGAAAATAATTTTCTTAAAGACAAATTTACATCTGTACAACAAGATAAATGGAAAATAAAAGACCAGCAAACCATCTGCACTAAACTTCTTTTTATCATTCTTTAAAACAAAAATCTGTCTTTTCTACCAATAAACATAAAATCCTGAATATTTTTTTATTATGCTTTTGTCACGTGATATCCCACAGAGACGATAGAAATAAGATTAATACTATCCTCCCGTTGGAAGGAACAGTGGCAACCCGTCAAAAAAAAGGGACCGTTAAGAAAGAATGTAGGTCACAGAGGGGATATCAACAGGTGTTGGTACTTAGTAACCTCAGGTCGCCGGACACCGGAAGGGGAGGAAGGTAGAAGCCAAGTGATTGGCTGGGACCCCAAAACGGAAGTGGGGACTCCTTCCCCTTAGCGGAAATAAATAATAAGAAAGTTAGTTGTTTGGCAGGGCTCGTGGCAGACAGACCCATAGCCATTTTACTCCGGGTAGAAGACAAAAGAATATCTGAGACATGAGGGACCCAAGTTCTTCAAGCCAGTATTAAAAATAGCATAAAGTCTATTAGCCCGTGTAAGAAGAAAGATTCACCAGTGGAACCCCGTCGAAAAATAAGATAAGTAACTTTGGGGCTATTTCTCCTTTATACCCAAATTTTATATACCACTCTCTCTCTCTCTCAATTTGAAGAAAAACAAAAGTCAAGAAAAGACATTTATATTTGTGGACTGTCCATTCATTATACATATTTGACACGTTGAAAGTGTAAAGGATTCATGCATTTTGACACGTTGAAAGTGTAAAGGATTCATGCATTTTAATGTTACCACGTGGTCGAAGTTGTTCTTGACAGTTCTGCTACGAATTTGTTACCTCATGCTTCCTTTTCAGCTTCTATTCGCCTTATGTTATCTTGCTTAAAATTGTCCGATAAATTCCTCTAAAATATCACACGGGAAACCGGAGTTGCCGACTACTACAATATAAAATTATTACTACTAAAACCTATAGGTCCATATCTTCTGTTGTCTAGGGGAGGAAGAAAGCGGCCTGGTGGGTGTGTGGATAGTGTGAAATTTGGAACCCCTTGCCAGCGGCGGTCAGTCTAGCCCTAAATTAATCCCTCACATAATATGCCAGTTCTTATATGCCTGAGAGAAAAACTCTGAACGAGGACTTATTCTATAGGGGATCAAGTGCCAACCTGCCCCGTCTTCACACGTGCGAAAATAAAACCCCGTTCTGGGATAAAAGTTAAGTTTTTGCGTCACACTTTGCAATTAAATATTAAGGTTTGGTTTGGTTCTTTTGTTAAAGGCATATCAAACTTTGTTGGTTATTTAATGCCAAAGTCATCCTTCTAGAAGAACAGAAGTGGTACTATTTAACACATAGCTGGGAGGATAAGGCAAAGTTCATACTTTTCCCAAGGGTATTTGTCCAAAAGTGAATGTAATAGCGCAAGTAGAGTTTGAACTCGCTTACTACGATTCTACAGTCCATCGCTTTAACCATTACACCATAAGGCCCCTCCCCTACAATTGAATATTAAAATTGCCTCAAAAAACATTTAAAAATTTGAAATTCAGGATGTATTAGATTATTATCCATGAAACTAAGTTTGATTAACACACCACTTTTTGAGAACATGTTAATCAGAGGTTTCCTGCATTTCATAATAAAAAAAATTTACATATATATAAATGCATGAGATAAACAAAATCAAGATCACAAATTAATGATGAATAATACAGATTTGATGCATATAAAAATTAAAAGTTATAACAGAATATTGAAATTTAAACTGAATTCAAAATGTCAACTGACCCCAACATCTCCACCAATCAAATGAAGTTCATCAATGATGAACAAATTCACACTCTGTACATTCTTTCTTTGTTTCCAACGTCGTGATAACACATCCCACTTCTCGGGAGTGCTAATAATGATGTTGCCCTGCAAAATAGAAATTATAGTGTGAAACATTTGCAATATAAATACATAAGATTATATACCAATGATTGAAATTGGAAAGAAATCATATCATTTAACTTTCATAGGAAAAGAAGACATTCAACAAGTATTTCCTCTAAAAAGACTATAATTTATAACATAAGAGAAACTTTTTTTTAAACTTCTAATCAGAAAGAAAGATTTTATTCAAATTTTTCTTAGCATTTTTTTCTCCTCTAACCTTTTGATGCAACAAATTTCATTGATATAGTTATTTAGATAAATGATTAAAATCTCAGAAAAAAAACAAAACAAAACATTTAATCAGTTTTTATTCATTTTTTTCTTTTTCAAATAGAAACTAGTCTTAAAAGGGAATGATAAACTTTTATTTTAAGTAGAATATCAAATCTTTAAATTTGTTATTTAACTACTTTATTCTTTCTGAAACCATCTGATTATTATTAAATGTAAAGATGACTATTTGAAAATAGCAATTTCTGTATTTTTTTCTGCTTCCAAAGTGTCACACAAAAAATACAAAACACTACTTAATAAAGATGCTCAAGAGCAATGATCAATACCTTGGCCAACAATTTGAGATCAGTGCCAGTTTCTCCAGTCAATAATACAACTCTCTTTCCCATCATGAAGCTGAATTTGTTGTACCAATCAGCATAGGTCTGTGATGAAACAAAAAGAAACACAATTAATAAAAGTAAAGGCCATATTATGGGTCAAGCAAATAAAACTAAAATGAAAATAAAACCTAACAAATATATAATCCATTAAAAAATCTTTCTTAAGTTGAAAAATGTTTCAACCATTAGTTCATTGGTTAGCTAACTGCATACAGTTCTGGTTTAGTCTTTACAATTGGTCATATGAGTTTTCTTAAGTCATAGAAAGAAGTTTGCTTATACAAAGCTTCATGAAATTATTTAAGCTAATTTAGACACATGGCTGTATTTCTAAAAGATCAGCCAAAAAAAAACAATCTCATTCTCAATGCCAGATTGCTGAGCACAATAAAAATTACTCATGATCTTTAGAATATTATATTGGCTTAGTGGTAGAGTGTTCACCAATGGCCTGGGAGACTGGGGTTCAATCTCAGGTTGAGTAATACCAAAAACTCAAAAAGTGGTACTTGATACCTCCTTGCTCAGCACTCAGCATTATAAGGTACGTTTCAAGGGTAAAGGGGAACAATCCAAGGAAAGGAGAAGCATCCTCTCCAACACGTCGGTGTAGTAGCTATTGAAAAGGGAGATTTCGGGTAGCCCTCGTCTACGGTCACCAACTTGAAACTAGCAATGCAAAATTGTGCTGGTTGTTCCAGATTTTTTCCCTCTTGTTTCACTTTGTATGAGGGCATTAAAATTCTATTTAAATGAAACTTGGTGAGTAAATAACTCTGTATTAGACCTACAAACTGTGAAGGTTTCATTGTTTCACACTGAGTAGAAAAATGTATAAAGTTTTATTTAAGTCGCTTAAGTCATTACAAAAATTATTTCATATAAATGTTACTAAAAATGAATTACTAGTAGTAAATGAGTGGTAGTGGAGTATATGAGAAATGGAGTATCACCAATAACATACCAACAGTATAAAAGGTTCATTATGAGATAAAACTATTTTGTATAGAGAGATAACCATTATGGTTCCTTCCATCCTGCTTGAAGGATAAAGTATGAGTTGTAATTTCAAAGCTATCTTCATCTAATATTTGGTCATTTTAACAAAAAGGAAGTAAAGCAGAACCAATAATGAGATATTAGATAAAAGACTTAATAGATCATCAATTTATCTGCCACAAGAGTATTGTTAATTCAGCTGCCAATGGTCAGAGTTCAAATACAAAATATAGGGAAATACTAATTGGACAGCTTGTTAGGAGATGCCTGGTAAATTTAAGTCATGAGTTTGTTTTTTTTAATAGAATAAACACAAGAATATTTATATTACACTTATTCCTTTCTGTGTTTGTTAATTAAAAAAAATAAAAAATATATAGAGCCATCAGGTAACTAATACAATCAAAAATTTCTGAAGGAATTGCAAGTGGTTTATCATGACTCTTCTTTGCACTTTACAATCTGGTGGAGACACACTTAATGTAATGATTATCACAGTAGGAAATGGGTACAGTAACCCAAGTTCAAATCCTATATGAGGTTGTTTGTATTTCACTACACGCTCAAGCCTTTGGGAAAGGCATGAACTCATCTCTTCTTCTCCCAGCTATGGGTAGGGCAGACTTAACTCTTTAGCCTTGTTAGACAACCAGTCTAGAAGGAAAACACTGAATTTAAACCAGCTGGACTCTGCTTAAAGATTGATTTTGTAAAGTATATATTTACCCAACCAATTTCAAATAAATTGACAACTTTTTACACTCATTAAGATTTTACAAACTTACAGTAATATCATAAAGTACTTGAAGATCAAATTCAAATAGAGCATACAGAACAGATAAATTTTCAAAGAAAATTTTCACATAAAACTAAATTTTAAACTTAAAATGCTAATAGTTCCTTGTAGTTAGATCTTAAATCAATTAGCTTTTTCTTTATTCATATGTTAACAAAAATCATCTCAACAAATAAAATATATTCAATCCATGCAGAATGCTTATCTTAAAATACATCAACTCAATATTTTCTAAAACATAACCAAGTTATTTTCCCTTGTAAATCACATAATAATTTTTCAAACAAACAAAAAGAATGCAAACAGTAGTAACCTGTTGGGCTAAAGTTTCCAGGCATGTTACATACACACATCTGCTGTCAGGATTTTGGGATAACATTCGCAATACAGCAAATTCTCCACATATGGTTTTACCACTTCCAGATGGAGCACCAACAAATACATTGTCATCACTGTTGTAAATGGCATTGAATACTGAGTAGGAGAAAAAAAAAGATACCATCAATAAAATTCAGGAAACTAAATAAAGTTCAAGCAATAAACTGAATTATATATATATATATATATATATATAATACAGAATATTCCATTACAAAGAGATAGAATTGAAAAAAATCATAAGTGACAGAATTAATAAACTTTCCAGTCATTAAAAATAAAAATTTGGAAAAAAAAAGCAAACTCCTAAATAGACAAAACAAATTTTAGCTAAAACTTTTTTTTAAACAAAAAGAAAATGAATAATAAATATGATCAAACCTTGTGTTTGAATTGGGTTAAAATAAGGGAATTTTTCATTGTATAAAGCCTCAAAAGAGGAATTTCTCAAGGCAGAAACAGGAAGAGGTTGCAAATCAAGCAGTTCAGTAGCAGGAGGGTATCTTTCTGGTAAAATTAAGTGACGGAATGACACAGGCAATTGGGTTTCAGCACCTGAAATTCAAAATGTGATTTTAGTAAATTTGTAATGAAAATTATTTCAAAATCAAGACAAAATAAATTTGAACACATTTATTTTAACTGAAAAACAGTAAATAGAAATTATTTTTATACACATTATATTTTAATGTGTAATATAAGCATTTCCTTGTTTACAAGTATCCATCATCAACACAGATCCATTGCTATTTTTCTGGTCTTCAACAAATGAAGACAAGAAAAATAGCAATGGAATTACTGACAAAACCAAACATGTTTGAAAAGTGATATGACAGTTAATTGGAAAGCTGCATAAATTTTTATTCTGAACAATCAAAGGAATTATAATTTTAAGAAAATATGACATTATGAAAACTATTTTTCAAAAATAAAAAGCAAATAGAGAGTTTGTCTCAAATGAAATTATATAATGAATTTTTGATCTAATCATTTTGTTTTTGAAAAAAGTTTTTAAAAATGAAAAGTAAAAAGTTGAGTTCCAAACTTTTCTTGGTCAAGGTGCACCTCAGAAGCAACAAAATATTTTGACAGAGTAAATCTTCTTTTATAATATAACTTTTTTCCATTTTTTAAAATCAATTTTCAATTCAATAACTTAAAGAAATATTAATAACTCTTTCTAAATAATAGACATAGTTGCTAATTAGCTAAATATTTGATATTACTACCAAGTCCTTTGCTAAAAAAAAAAAATTTCTTAATTTAGACCACTACGTGCTTGACTCCAGTCAAGTTATATTAACTGCCAGGCCTTTACGTGGTATAGCCTTGACATGATAGCATATCATGTTTTCTATTTTTTTTTTCATCTTGTTTACCTACTGAGCCAACAAGCCTTTTCTTTTTTTTATCTCTCATAATCAACAGACTAAAAGTATTATTTCCAAAATCCCAAAGCATATAAAAGTTATTGATGTACTTACCAATCCACCTGTCAGAAATTACTTTGATGAAGTACTGTGGGGGAAGAGGTTCAAAAACAGGCACAAAGAATTTGACAACATGTTCATCTTGGCAGAATTTGCTGAATAAAAAAAATAAAATAAACAAATGGTTACTTTTAAACTTTATTTTATTCTTAAAGCAAGAAACAAAACTATATGACAAATTTTACAAATCATTTGTATGGAAATCACATAATTCTTTCCTACTCAACTATAAAATGAAACATCTAAATATCTGTTGCCCTTTTGGGAGGAATGCATCTTCTGCAAGGGGATAAAACCTCCCAAAAGGGCTGTTTTTTGTTTGCATCCTTTTTAGCTACTCTGAGAGTGCTGAATCTGAAAAGGACCTTATTTTTTCTTGGTTAGCTACTGTTCTTTTTTTTTTTTTTTCATTTATTTTCTATATATATGAAATTGACCAATGGCAATATTTCTCAAAGTAAAAAATGTAGAAACCTCTCAATTTGTATCTAAACCAACAAACATTGGTCTGCTTATTAAGAAATATTATTTTTGCAATAACAATCAGACCCTAAGTCTTTAAAAATAACACAATTGAATATACCAAGACCAACAAGTATTTTTATCAAATCATTTAATAAACTAACAGCAGAAATAAAACCTTTGTGAATTTAAGAACTATGGTAAAATTTTCTCTTTCTTGATTTTCATATTCAATGTTATTTAAGTCCTTTTTGAAACTCCAGCAATAGTAAGCCATCATTTGTTTGTCCCACCATCCCTAGTAGCATTCTTCCATTGTTTTGATATCCAGATGAAATCATTCTCCTAGCTCATCACTCACATCACTGCAATAATCTGGAAATTTATCAAGATGGCTATGAAAAAAAATGAACCTTAATACTCATATTAGCACCTATGTCCTATAGACTTTTCAACAGCTTTTCCACTATTTCATAGTAGTTTTCAGCCCAGTGATTACCTCAGAAGTTTTTTACCACGCGAACAAATGATGTCAAAGTGCATAATTCCAAGTCATTCATTGAATTAACAAATTCATTATCCTTAATGTATTTCCTGATGTTATGGTGAAATCATTTTTATCATGTACAATGGAATAGGTGCATTCAACTGGGATGTTTTTAGTTAAAGTTTCTTTCCAACAGTGAAAATAAAAGCGCTCAATGTGTTTAGTTTCCTTCCGTAATGAAGGGACAAAAATGATGGGATCAATTTATGAATATCAAACAGAAGATCTTAGGGTTTCATTTTTTGTCACCTTAGTTATCAGGTTTACTAGAGTATTACTCATAAAGTTTATCAGTTAATTTGAATTATGGTGATAAATTGGAAAAATTCAGTTCTTCTATTTTAAATTTTTTTACTTAAAAACTTTTTTCTAATAAAAATAGTTTATTTCAGGTGGCTGACAAATTGTTCGGCCAACCTGAAAATTGATGGGTTTCTAAGAGCTTTATAAACTAAATTTGCATTCTGGCGTGATTGTAAATTGATCTTTTTTTCTAAAAATAAGCAATTATACTACAGAAAAAATGGTAGTTAACCATGAAAAACTAATGTCATTTTCAAAATCAGCACCATCAAATTAGCAAAAAACATGTTGTTTCTTGGTACCAAAAATCATGTTAACCAGTGTAATCATTGGTTTGCAGTAATATGGTATCAAATATTCCTATATAAAACAAATAATTTACACACAATTATATGGTTTAAAGTAACTATTCCTATTTAATAATAATCATTAGTTTCCATACAGTTAGATGGTTTCAAGTATTCCTATCTAACACCAATAATTTGTAAGCAATTATATGGTTTCAAGTAATTAATAATAATCCTTAGTAACCAATTATAGCCTCAAGTAAGTATTCCTAATCCAAATAATTTGCACAGTTATATGGTTTCACATATTCCTATCCTATAGTAATAATTTTCAAACAGTTCTTCTTGAGAGTACCAGTTAATCTCATCTATGGATCAAATAAATCTGTTTGAAAATTATTAGCAAGAGACAGGAATATGTGAAACCATATAACTGTATGCAAACAAATAATTATCATACACAAATATAAAATAATCATTATACACAAATACAAAAAGTTGGTTGGTTGTTTGGGTTTTATAGCATATCAACATTTGTAGGTTATTTAATGCCAAATCCATTTTTAAACAAATAATCAGTTCTATTTCAAACAATTCAGTTTAGCATAAGTACACAGTTTAATTGTCAAAAACATTTATATTTCAAGCTATTCAGTTTAGTATAAGTATAGATTTTCTTTACACACAGTTAAATGTCAAACCGGTTCTATATTAAGCAATTCAGTTTAGCATAAAAACAGTTTCATTTCAAATAATTCAGTTTAGCATAAGTACACAGTTTAATTGTCAAAAATATTTCTACTTCAAGCTATTCAGTTTAGTCAAACAATTCTAATTCAAACAATTCAGCATAAGTATGCAGTTTAGTTCTGTTTAACCCATAGATAGGGCCCTATCAGATACTACCATTCCGAACCAGAGTCGAACTGGGAGCAATGGCAATGAAGGGGTGCTCCATATTCCCCAAAGCCAAAGCATCACTGGAACCCCACCATCAGATTGTTTAGTGTCATATCCAGGACACTCATTGGGAGGCAGTCTTACCATATTCTACAGCCCCAACCAACCAGGCAATACACAGTTCTATTTCAGATAATTCAGTTTAGCATAAGTACACAGTTTAGATGCCAAAACAGTTCTATTTTGAGTAATTCAGTTCAGCATAAGTACGCAGTTTAAATATCAAAACAGTTCTATTTTAAACAATTCAGTTAAGCATAAATACACAGTTTGAATGCCAAAAATAGTAAACTCAAACCACAGTTTAGTTCTATTCAACCCATAGATAGGACCCTAATCAGGTGCTACCACTCCAGTCTAGAGTGAACCGGGGATCGATAGCAATAAAGGGGTACTCTGCATTCCCCAAAGTTCCAGGATTACTGGAACCTCACCGTCAAATTGTTTAGTGTCATAATCAGGACACTCGCTGTAGGGGGCAGGGGTCTTACCCTTCTGTAAAGATACAGTCAATGTATTCTACAGCCCCAGCAAAAATAAAAAAAGGTGTGGAACATTGAAAATATAAATAATAATGATTGTAATCGAACATTTACAAATGAATTCAATTTTCGTATTAAATAGCCAATAAGGAGTTGATATGCCGTCAAACCAAACCAAAATATCTGGAAATCTTTTGAATGTCTTAAGTTCTTTTTAAAATGTTATGAAAATAATGATTGATGAATTTGAAGATGGATTCAAAATTGAAAAATAATATAAAATGACTTCAATTAACAAATTAAAAAAAAGTCAAATCTCACCTTTTCAATAAGAAATATTCATGATGCAGAATTACTTCACTGTCAACATCTTCAATTAATATCCAGAAAGCCTGAAACAATTAAAATAAAACAATCTTTATAAATGATCAAGAACGTAATTTTTTATATTATCAATGCCAACATTATGCTCTATTCAACCATCTTCAGGACAGAACTTTGTTGTTTTCTATTTCATCTGAAAAATCTTGCAAATGAAAATTGCATTCCACATTATTGCATTTATATTTTCTTTTTAACCAAGGTCACCTTTTTGTGTTCAAAAAATTCTTTAAAATAACATTTGTAATCATTGCTTATTTTATAAGTCTACAAAACATCAAAACTATTGAGTCTAAGTATAATTAAAATACAATGAATAAAACTAATTTTTATAAAGGATATTGTATCTATTTAGAATTGATTTAATCTAAGATAAATTAACAGAAAGAATACATTTGCACTTCTATTGAAAATTTGTCAAATTGACACAAGTGACCTTAATTTGAATGTATATCCATACACACAAGAATAATAATAAAAAAAAAAAAAAAAGCATTATGATCTCACCTCTGAATGACCATGCACTTTCTCTTCCCACTGAAAATCTGGTGTAATGGTGAGTTCTACTCTGAGAGTAGATCGAGTAATGGGCTGGATATGCACAGATAATTCCAACTTGGGGAACTGGTGAACATATTTATGGATCGTTTTGCCCATTTTGGGCATACGGATGAATTCTCCAATCTCATTGTGGTTTAAGTCATACAGACGATCAAATGGGAAATTTTTTTTCTCTATTTTCTTGATTACTTCTTCAGGAATTTTTCTAAACTGCCTCAACGGACTCATTGATTGCCACCTAAAAATATATATACACTCCTATTATTTAACAAAATCAAATATAAAAGCAGGGATTGTTTAGAAACAGGAAAAAAAACTTATCTTTGGAAACTGAACAGTTATTAATTGGCAAGTTGAAAGCACTAGTCAGATTGTCTAACAGTCAAAAAAAAAAAAAAGGAAAAAATAAGTTGTTTAAAAGTTTCCTAAAGATAAAATACTCACAAATACAGGAAGTATCTAATTCATATTTTTTAAATTCAAGTATTTTAAAGATAATTTTACAAGATATTTTACAAGTTGTAGATTATATTATTGAAATTATAGAAAAAATTCAACATGTTCATGCTCTTAACTTCTATTGTGATGCTATTTCCAAGCACATTTTATTTGAGTCTCATTCCAAAAGATAACTACAAAATGCTATTTAGGATACTTCACTCCTCCCTGAATAAATGCATCAATATTAGCATGGATCAATGAGTTCACAGGTCATCTAGTTTTCTTTGTAATTATCAATGTTTATAAGTCAGGTCAGGTCAAAGATTATTTCTTTGTGACCAGTACAACCTTTGGTTTCTTTGTTAAATGGCATGTCAACCTTTGTGGGTTATTTAATGTCAAAGCCATCCTGTAGAAGGACAGTAATGGTATTATTTAACCCATAGCTGGGGGATAAGGGAACTCATACCTTTTCCAAGAGTAATAGACTGATAGTGAACATAATAACCCACCTAGGGTTATTTTAGGCCAAGGGAATTACATTCATGTTTACATTTTTGTGTACTTGTTCAAGAGACTTTTTTTTGCATACAGTCTTATTGAATATTAGTAACTTTTAACAGATCTATTTGACCCATGGATAGGAGTCTACAGGTACTACCGCTCCAGGTCAGAGTGGATTTGGGGGTAATGGCAATGAAGGGGTAATCAACACTCCTCCAGAACTGCATCCTCATCATGATGCAGTTTAATGCCATACCCAAAACAAAAAAAATACATTAGAAGGTCCATATATCCATCAATGTTTTTAAATGGAAAAGAATAGTTAAATTACTGTTTTTCTTACTTTTCCATAAAACAAAAAATAGATTATTTTCTTAAATTGAAACAAGGGTAACATTTTATTTTCTTATGCTATCATTTATGATTTTATGTGTTACTTAAGTAAAAATATAAAATAACTTACATCCTTTTGTCAACCATTTTACAGAGTGTGAGAGCTTTATCAGCCAACTGGGCCCAACCATGATGTAATACAATTTCAAAAATGGCTCTCATCAAACGACCAGCTGACTGTGTAATGAACACCATGTCAGCCATCAGTGCAAACCCTTCTAACTTCAGCTGAGATATGTAAGCCTGAAGCAAAACATTCACCTGGAAAGGAAAAAAAATAATATATACAAAATTGATACTTTAATTCACACACAAAGATAATCATTACTTGAAAAATCAAAGAAAATTTCAATTTCAGTTAGAAAATCTTTATATGCTTTCCAGAGTATCATGACAAAAAAGCATTTTTACTTATTATTATAAGTAAAACAAAATGCATACAATTTTTTTTTACTTAAAGTAAAAAAAAGTATTAAAAACAAAAACATTTGAATGGAAAATTTCTATTTAAAGCCAAAATATGAGTTTTTTAATAAAAAAAAGTATAAAAACAAATTTAAAAATGATGAATTGAACAGGAGAACTCTAATTTTTAAAATAGTTTTATTAAAACATAGCATAACCACTATTAGAAATATAGCAATCATGTACAAAGCAGCTGTGTTCTACTTTTAAATAAATCATCAGAACAGACACACACGCGCACACACACACACATATATATATATATGTGAGAATACAAATGGACCACAAAGGGAAGAACAAGGAGAAAACAAACAGTTGAATAAATGTTTAACAAGAGGAAGAAGTTTGTGTGACGAAAATAAGAGTTTATGACATTCACACTATTTAGTTCCCTTCTAAAAACTAAAAATCTGCTCAATTTTTGGCTCTTTGTATCTCTGGTCTTCTCTTTTCTGTCTGACCCTCTGCATCTGTGTACCTTCTGCATTGGTCTCTTAACCCTTCTAGTAAACAGACTGTTCTTCATTCTCAGGTTCCTCCCCCACCAGAATCTCTTCTTATATTTGTATTCTTCTATGTCTGCCTCTTGCCCCTTCTAGTAACAGACTCACTCTTCTGACTGACTTTCTTGCATACACACAGAGGTGAACATTCCCACTTACAGACCTCTGGTCACCCAAAAGGCTGGACATAAACACACAGGCTGACAACCAGTTTACAAGAAACCCTAAAAGGTGTGATAATAAATATTCTTAAGTCATTGATCCACTTTTATCTGACATTTGCATTTTATACAAGCAGAACAGAATCAGTGATTCCCACACAAACATGAGACTATGGATGCACATACACACTTATGGTCAACCAACACTGGCACATACACACATGCTCTCAGAGAGTTAAGCCTGTACATAGTATCATATATATATATATTTCAAAATGAATAGGTCCACAAAGAGATTCGTATTCTTTTAAGAATTATTTTTGAAAAAAATACAAATCTCTTAATGGAGCAGTTCATTTTGAAATATTTACTTTTTTTCTCTCTACAACAAAAAAAATTGTATATATATATAAAGTGAATTATCAAGCACAAGAAGAGGACAGATGTAGTAAGTATTATTTTCATCTTTTTATAATGATTAAATATTTGTATGTATGTTGTTATAACACAGCAAAAATGACACATCATAAGATTTTTATTAGAGCTCAAACTAAAAACCAATAAAATAATTTCCAATCCACTTTGCAACTTAATAATGATATGAGGTAGGTGTTGGCACACACACTAATCTTTATAATTTCCTAAAAGAAAATAATAATTGTTAATCATAGAGTATTTCCAGTTATTCCTGGGGATTTGATAATACTATAAATTCAAAAAATAATGAGTAGAGTGTTCACCAATGGTCCGGGAGACTGGGGTTCAATCCCAGGTCAAGTCATACCAAAGACTCAAAAAATGGTACTTGATGCCACCTTGCTTAGCACTCAGCATTATAAAGTAAGGATCAAGGGTAAAGTGGAGCAATCCAGGGAATGGAGCAGCATCCTCCCCTACACCTTAATGTGATAACTATTGAAAAAGGAGCCTTCAGGTCACTCTCGACTAAGATCGCCAACTTTACTTTTTTACTTATAAATTCAAATAGGACAAGACTGGACATAGGGTCTAATTGCCACAGAAATCAACCTTGAAACATGTTAAAACATTGCAAAATAACTGAAGCCACAGTTTCAGCACAAGCCATTATACCACTGGAATCTGGTCTACACACTTAGAGATGAACAAAAACAGAGTGACATGTTTGCTGTATTACAAAGTAATTGTCATTGGTGTGTATGTATATATATATATATATATATACACACATTGTACAAACTTAGAGAAAAAATTATTTGTTTTTACATTATTCATTATAATCTTTATTTCTTCAAAAATAAAATTTTGTCCAGTGTTGAGTCTGTTGTTGGTTTACTGATGCATGGCCTAATGAGTAGAGTGTTTGACAACGGGCTGGGATACTGGGGTTCAATCCCAGGTAGAGTCATACCAAAGACTCAAAAAATGATACTTGATGCCACCTTGCTTAACACCCAGCATTATAAGGTAAGGATCAAGGGTAAAGTGGAGCAATCCAGGGAATGGAGTAGCACCCTCCCCTATACCCTGGTGTAGTAGCGAGTGAAAAGGGAACCTTCAGGTTACCCTCAACTAATGTCACCAACTTTACTATATATATATATATATATATATATATATATATACATACATACACACACACCCTATACCCCAATTTCTGAGATGATGATGATGATGATTAAGTTAACTTTCTAATCAAGTAAATAAATATACTTTATTTTATACCAATTTATGTAGGTATATTTTTGGGGTAGTGTATGCAAAATATGAAAGGTCTGTACCCACAGATATGAACAAAAATTTAGAGTGACATGTTTGGTGTATTACAAAGCAATGGACACTGACATTTCCATTTTTTCTTACACTGAAGTTTAAATATCATGTAGTATAAACAATGATTTGTTTCAATTGCATAACACAAACAGAAAGCGAGAAAAGATCTATTCTTATACAAAACTAATATTAAAGCTGATATATTTCAATAGTAGTAAAGATGCCAGGTTAAAATTATTTACTAAAGTTTGCTTAGTTGTGAAACAAGACCAGAAGTATGAAGTACCTAATGAGACTCAAACTCACTATGGTTTACTAGACTAGCTTAAAATGTTTCAAAAAATAAATATACCTTGGCACTAGGTTCTTCAATACTTTCTTTGATTGGAATAGGCACACGTTCGAGCAGTTTGAGAAGTTCAATTTTTTCTTCCTGAAAAAAAAGATTTTTGGGTAAATAAAAATTTGAAAAAAAAAAAAAAAAAAATTCAGTTCACTAAGAAAGGGACTCAAAACAATTCTTTTTTTTATTTTGTTTTTTTAATTTAATCATTTTGTTATATAACATCATTTTTCAGCCAATCTATGTTATATGGCCTCTACTTGACAATTAGTTAGTGTCCATGCCTTCAATTTGCTTTGTTTGTTTTGTTGCCTCATGTTGACATTTTTGTTCTAGTTCATTGTCTTGTCAGCATCTCCCTTAGTTCAAAATTCTTCTGTGATGAGGAATGACAACATGACCACAATTTCATGTGCACAATTTACTTTTATTTCTTGGTGACTTTTCAGTCATTACTCACTACAACTTAATGGAAATCAGTAAACAAAATGGAGTATTCAACCACCCAGAACAACAGTTTCCCACTAACTGCCAACATATATTCTAACTATTGAACCATTTTGGTCATCTGATTGAAACCATCCAATGAGCTGTGATCTAAGATTGACCTCAAGTTTAATAACTTTCAATCATATTCATTGAGACACTGCATTTTTCCACAGGTTTAAAAGCTCAGGACTTAATATGAATGCTATGCTACATGTCAATAATAGATTTCACCAATCTATTATGTAACAATTTAATTTTCAACAGATAGTTGTTTCCAAAAAAATAAATAAATAAAAGTAAATATAAAAAAATTTCGAAAGTCTACAAAATTTGGCTATATCTTTTTTTCTTTTACATCCCTTAGAACTTTGATTCTCAGGTACACAGTACTTCAGGTCACAAAAATTCAAATATATCCAAGCATTAAACAAAATCTAATTTTTGCTCCAAAGTGTAAACCATTCCATCATTCCATTAAAAAAAACTTTGATCACAGTATTAACCTTTTTATTTGTAGTATCTGATATTTAAAATATCTGACCTACAATTCCAAAGAATTTTCTGAAGTAAAATATACTGACCTCTCTGACTGTGATGTTCCTAAATTCAGATGATAAGGAAAACACACGGAATAATTCAATTTCACTAAGTGTTTGCTTCAAAAGTTGGTTGTATGTTGCCATTGTCTCATGAGTGCAGTAATAGTGGCTGGCAATACGACCAAGTTCAGTCACCTAAAAAGCAAATTTGAAATTTCTTGAAAATCAAGAGCACCCTAACTTATTATTTAAACATAACTTTAAAAAGAATGTTACATAAAAATTAATATTTCCAAATCATTCAATAAATTTTCTTTAAATAGCATTCCTGTCTTGTAAAATTGTGATACATTCTGTAAAGCAATAACAAGACTTCTATATTATAAACTTCACAATGCATAAATATAGTCAGTGTTAGTCTATTTCAATACTATTTTAAGATAAAGGAATGTGAAATGTTACAGGATTCAATTTTTTTCTATTGACATGTATATGGATCTTGAAGAATTTTCCTTTGCACAAAGCATATATATATATATATATATATATATATATATAGGAAGAGTGCAAACAAAGTTTCCACTGCTGGCAAACTAAAAGATGAATCTGGCCAATTTAAACCAAGTTACCCAAAATGCAACATCTTACAGCAAGTGGCTTAAACATCCGAAGGCTCACCTGGAAGTTTCCAGTTTTTCTATCATATTTCATGAGATTGTGTTTGTCAAGGAGAGAAGCAGCTGAATGGATAAGATCTTTCCTCCTTTGTTCCAGGACAGGATCATCTTTCTGAGTGTCAGGGCCAATACCATAAAGAGAGCCAGATCGCAGCATCCGAATATAAAGGTAAGTATATCCCAGCCAGTTGATGGCTTCTTTCATATTCTGCACAGTCCCTAACACCACTTCAGCATTCAGGTTGTCAGCAAGTTTAGCAATAAACTGACTTTCAATTGGCAACTGAAAAAAGAAAAAAAAAAAAGAAAAATTAGCCAACCTTATCTATATTCAAAATTCAATAAAGTAATCATCAAATTCACTGATTCACATCCTATTTCTATAAGAGCTACTTTATTCTGGGAAGATTTTTAAGAGTTGAATTTTTTCAGTCTAGTAATTATAAGTTTTCCTTCATAAAAAATGAGTACCACAAAATAATACCAACTATTTTTTTTATCTCAAGAACCTTCTCTGTCATGACGAACAATGAATATAATAGTTATTTACAGCTAAATTTTTGACAACTGAACATCAATTGTCCTTATACTCATTTACCCAATGTACTATTGCAGCATGCAAGAAACAATATAGCTTAACATGACTGGCTATGAGACTGCAAATCAAAATACATTTCTAAGAACATAAATCTGAAAGCTTAATTCAACTAATGACAAGGGATTGTTCCTGGATTATGCCAACCAATTAAATCATAGAACAGGAACAGTCACCAACATTTACATGAGACAAGAAGCAAAATTTTTATCAGCATAGAATTATTCATAACAAACAAGACTGTCTTTTTATATACATAGTGAATAAAGAAATAGACTCTTGACATATCAACAGTTTGTGTAAAAAGTAACTCAGAATGACCTAAAATAAAGCAAACAAATAAGATAAAGATAAAAACTATCAATTTTTATGAATTTTGAAGCATAATTTTTTTTTATAATCTCAAAAAGACTATTTTATCATGCAAACAACATTATAAAAATATCTCAAAAATCATAAAAAGATTGGAAAATTTAATCTTTTATGTGAATAAAGTGTTTTTGTTGAGGTGGAAGTATTGCTCTTTTTAAAATTTAAACATTTTATTCAGAAAAATAAAAATAATAAAAATAAAAACAGATTTTTAAAAAACCTTTTCCTGAGATATCATTAATATTCTTATATAATTTACAATATCCATAAGTATAGCATAAAACAATGACTTTTACAAAAGAGCATTATCATTTTTTTTCATACCTCAACATGAAAAGTTATGGAATTCAAGTAATCAAAAAAATTTTCCTATTGACATGTATATGAATCCAGGACAATTTTCTTTTATACAAAGCATACATAAAAAAAAATTGTAGGAAGTGTGCAAAGTTCCGACTGCTAGCAAACTAAAAGATGAATACAGCCAATTTAAACCAAGTCACAAATCTTTCAGAAACTTTGAAAACAAGGCCTTTATTCCAAATTAAATCAGTATAATGTTGTAATTTAGCTGTTAGTCAGTCGGTGATTTCCTTCAATTTGGTCAAAGAAGAAATCTCAATGTGATATCAGGAAAAGGATATTTTCCATTTTATTTTACACAGACTATCTACTGACATAGAGCATGAAAACCAGGAGAATAAAGGATATGATTTACTTCACTGGAACCAGGGTGTACAAAAGAATTATTTTTTCTATTCTTATGCAACCTCTAGGTTACTTAATGTCACATGTGTATCTCGCTCTGATACAATCATTTTTGACCATGTGCTTCAAATTTACCTAACAGTAGCCTTTCTCTCTATGTGCTTCAAATTTGTGTGTTGGTGACATCACTTTACCTGTGCTTTAGGTCAGCCAGCTCTAAAGTACAGCATTGTGAGCACCCTTCTTCCAAGTTTAGCACAAAGCCCCCTGCCCAGAGCACTTCTCTCAGCACATACAAATATAACACAACAACAATTTTTGAATAATTCAGTGTCCTAATTAGGAATTATATTCATTAAATCATACTTATTGCTGTATTGCAACCAGAATATTTTGAGAAGATACCCATTCTTTCAATGTAGTATAAAAATAAAATCCAAATGACTATGTGAATAACTCAAGGATTGAATTCATACTATCAAGTTTAAAATCAATTCACTTATCCACTATACCATTTTTTTTATTCTAATGTCCTTGCTATTTATTGATTAAAAAAGATGGTTTGAGTCGGTTTCTTTGTTCAATGGCACATCAACTATATTGGGTTATTTAAAGTCAAGGTCACCCTTGTAGAACAGTAGAAGTACCAGTTAGCGAAATAAGGGATTCATATCTTTCCCAAAGGTATTAATCCAAAAGTCAATGTAATCATGCAACTGGAGTTCAAACTTGTTTACTACGATGTCAGAGTCCAAAATATTAGCCACAATACCACAGAGATTTCTCCCAAACAAAAGATGAGGATGCAAGTACGTCTCTCAATGTAAAATTTCTTAACTATGGTACAAAATGAGCATTATTACACTAGTCACACAAGTTTTTCCTAGCACATCTGTTCTTTAGTGAGTGCTCAATGAATTATCCTTATGCACAAAATAGATTGTAACAGCTGGTGCTAGGAAGGTAGAAAATAGATTCATATTCATAAGCTTTGTGAGACCCAACAGGCCTGGTTGTGGTTGTATGGAAAACTAGCAGTTGCCCATACTGCAGGTCTCCTCTTTTCACAACACAGATGTTGTCTAAAGGAAAGGCAAAATGCCCAATACTTGGCATTAGTATAACCACAGGAGTTGTTAGAACCAAACTGAATACAATGCAGACAATCTTAGCACTTGGTTTTGCCAATCCACAATGACAAGTTATCTGGCCATTCTGGTAGAGATTGAATTCAGAGTTTTTATTTTCCTAGACCAGCTGCCTTTACAAAAGCTACAGAGAACAGTCTACCCTATTGTTGGTTAGTTGTTTTATGGCATATTAACCCTTTTCAGTTCATTTAATGCTAAATTAAATTTCTAACAATCCAGTTTAGTATACAGTGAATACACCCCTCACATTTCTGCAGATATTTAAGTATATCTCTTCATGGGACAACACTGACAAAATGATACTTTGACACAATGAAAAGAAGTCTGTGTGCAGTTTCTATAACAGAATTAATTTATTTTCCCCTCAAAATAACTCAAAATATAGCCATTAAAAGCTAAACCCCTGCCAACAAAAGTGAGTACAACCCTTAGGGAAAGTTGTCAATATTAACATACACCATGTCAACTGTCAATATTTTGTGTGGCCACCATCATTATCCAGAACTGCCTTTACTCTCCTGGGCATGGAGTTTACCAGAGCTTCATAGGTAGCCACTGGAATGCTCTTCCACTCCTCCATGACGACGTCGCAGAGCTGGTGGATATTTGAGACTTTGCGCACCTCCACCTTCCGTTTGAGGATCCCCCAAAGATGTTCTATTGAGTTCAAGTCTGGAGACATGCTTGGCCAGTCCATCACCTTTACCCTCAGCCTCTTCAGTAAAGCAGTGGCCGTCTTGGAGGTGTGTTTGGGGTCATTGTCATGCTGGAACACTGCCCTGCAAACCAGTTTCCAGAGGGAGGGGATCATGCTCTGCTGCAGTATTTCACAGTACATGTTGGAGTTCATGTTTCCCTCAATGAAATGTAACTCTCCAACACCTGCAGTACTCATGCAGCCCCAGATCATAACATTCCCAACACCATGCTTGACAGTAGGCATGACACACTTAGCTTTGTACTCCTCACCTGGTTGTGGCCACACATGTTTGAAGCCATTGGAACCAAACATTAATTTTCATCTCATCAGACCATAGGACATGGTTCCAGTAATCCATGTGCTTTGTTGACATGTCTTCAGCAAACTGTTTGCGGGCTTTCTTGTGTATCGTCTTCAGAAGAGGCTTCCTCCAGCTATACACGCCAATTTGATGTAAAGTGCGGCGTATGGTCTAAGCACTAACAGGCTGACTCTACACCTCTTCAATCTCTGCAGCAATGCTGACAGCACTCCTACGCCGATCTTTCAAAGTAAGTATTTGGATGTGATGCTCAGCACGTGCACTCAGCTTCTTTGGACGACCAACCCAAGGCCTGTTCTGAGTGGACCCAGCTCTTTTAAAACGCTGGATGATCTTAGCCATTGTGCTGCAGCTCAGTTTCAGGGTGTTGGCAATCTTCTTGTAGCCTTGGCCATCTTCATGTAGCGCAACAATATGTCTTTTAAGATCCTTAGAGAGTTCTTTGCCATGTGGTGCCATGTTGGAACTTTCAGTGACCAGTATGAGAGAGTGTGAGACCTGCACTACAAATTTGAACACACCTGCTCCCTATGCACACATGGTCCTAGTAACACTAACGAGTCACATGACATTTTGGAGGGAAAATGACAAGCAGTACTCAATTTGGACATTTAGGGGTGTAGTTTCTTAGGGGTGTACTCACTTTAATGGTTATATTTTGAGTTATTTTGAGGGGAAAATAAATTAACTCTGTTATATAAGCTGCACACAGACTACTTTTCATTGTGTCAAAGTGTCATTTTGTCAGTGTTGTCCCATGAAGAGATATACTTAAATATCTGCAGAAATGTGAGGGGCGTACTCACTTTTGTAATACACTGTAAGTATAATTTTTGTTTACAAATGGTTAAATGTCAAAACAGTTCTATTTCAAACAATTCAGTTTAGCATAAGCACACAGTTTAGTTCTATTTTCAAACAGTTCATTTTAGCATAAGTACACAGTTTCTATGTCTTGACTCATAGATAGAACCCTATCAGGTGCTACCACTCCAGGCCAGAATGGACTTGGGAGTGATGGCAATGGAGCAGTACTCTGCATTCCCCAAAGCTTCAGCATTACTGGAACCTCACCATCAGATTGTTTAGTGTCATATCAAGGACACTTGTGGGGCGAGAGATTTACCCCTCGACAGAGAAGCAGTCGGTGTATTCTACACCCCTAGCCGACAGGGAAAAATTGTCCATAGGTGGAAAGAGAAGACAAGAATTCATACTTTTCTCACTGACCAGTAGCACAAGGTAAAACACAAACAACCTCAGGTTATAGAGTTCATTTCCCATAAAGATAACCATTAGACTACAAGTGTCTACATGACATATATCATTTTGAATTATTCCATGACATCAAGCAATACTTGTACCTAATTTTTTTATAGAGGAAAAACTGGAGAGAGAAAAAATAGAGTCATGACTTCCCTAAAGGCATTAGCACAAAGTGTAAAGTAAACAGCCTTACATAGAAATTGAACTCAGTTCACCAAGTTCATTTCCGACAAAAATGACTATCACACCACACACACATATTCCTAATTTTGTATAATAAAGAGATTTTTACCATTTTCTATGATGATAATTATTACACTAACCAAATGTCCAAGGGATAAGTTATCACCAGGTTAAAAAGGACAACAGAAGTAATATGACTGTCTGCTCTATTATCTCTGACACACACTGTACATGAATTGTGCAATATACTGAATTATTCATGAAAAATAAAAACATATTCACTAGTAAAAAGCAGACATATAAAGACAAGAGAAAAATAATAAACCTAAAATACTGACTTGTTGGTTCATGAGAGAAAGGTAATACTGAAGTTCACTGTGGTTGGTTATCATAATTCCTTCACCTCGTGTGTCATATTGAGGACGACCTGCTCTTCCAAGCATCTGTAAAAGAATAAGTTTTAATTTATACAAGAATTGCAAAGTAAAAAATTCATTATAATTTACCTTTAGAGATTAGTACACTGTCTTGTAATATTTACAGAATTAAACCAAGTTTGGTACAAAGTCAAATTAAGGAAGTGTTTGATATGAAATGGATACATTATCAATATTCAAATGTCAAACTATATGAACAATAATCAACAAAAAATGCCAATTTGAAAATGTGTAATTACAATTGAATACTTTTATGCTTTATAAAATCTTCAGCTATAAAAGATGCTGACCATAGTTTGGCCCATCACTTTTCTAAATCCATAAGCAAAAATATCATCAACATTTTACTTTCAACCTGATGAACCATTTAGTTCTCATTATAACAGTGGTCCATGATGATACTGATGCTTTTATTTAGGAAGGAGTGGAAGATTCAAATAAACATTTTATAGTTATATCAAGAATTTAAGTAATAAAAAAATGACATGTGCAAATGTAGAACCAACAAAATAATAATTTCTATAAGACAAATGTTGTCTTCATATTACTGTAATGTATTTTCTAAAAGGCACTTACCTGCATGACATCTAAAGCACTCAGTTCAACCCATCTTCCCTTTTCAGGATTATATACTTGAGTCCCTTTGATTATGACCGTATGTGCTGGCAAGTTGACACCCCAAGCCAAAGTTGAGGTAGACACCAACACTTGAATGTGACGATCAGCAAACAAATCTTCTACAAGAGCACGATCAACTCTACAAGAAATTTTCAAAAGAATTCAGTTAATTTTGTTGAATAAATAAAAATTCTCAAGGGAGTAATTTTTTTTATACATCGGCAGTTAAAAAAAAATATGCTGATGATACTACATTTGTGGGCATATTTCTGTTAAAATTCAAGTCTTGCTCTTTTGAAAAAAATTTTAATTCAAATTAACTTTCTACAATTAACTCGAAGCTACATTTTATTTTACTATCTTTCAAATAAGAATATCAAAAATTAATTTAATAATTTTTGTTTTCACAATGTATCATAAAAATTTGTTAATGTCTTACACAGAATTCATTATGAAAAATTATTACTGATAATATCAACAATTTTATTTTACCTATTTTTGAACTGACACATAATTTATACTTGGGTTCTTTTTTAACAATGATAACATAAATAATTATATTTTAAAATAAAATAAATAAATGCAAATATTATTGTAATAATAATAATAAAATAAATGAAAATAAAAAAAATAATTTTCTTTTTTTTTAAATTGACTTTAATTTTGTATTTCTTTACAATTAAAAATACTAGTCGAAAACCCACCTTACAGAAGAGATTTTAAGATAGTTCCTATAAAAAACCTAAACAGGAAGTGGAAATGGAGCCAGTGCCCGCAATAAAAAATCACAAATTTGAACTATGTATTTATTGGATCATACCTTATCTGGAAATCATCACCATGAACTCTAAGATAACATCTAATGCAAACATCTTGTGGGATTTCATGGAAATAATTTTGGTTTCTGGCTATGAAATTTTCACCAATACCTTTTTTACAGTTAGCAAGAACAAAGATTTGATTTAACTAACCTGATTGACACAAAATAAGGGTTCAGTTTAGTTCTATATAGATACATTGTAAATCAAACCACTCACAAAAAAAAGTTTTTTTAAGTTTTTCAATTTTCAAAAAGTAATAGGCTAAAACATGTCTGAGTGTCCCATTAGTAACAACAGAAATTTTGGTGGCCAGAGTGGTTGATTTATGCAATGACAAACAAGTGAATACAAAAGCAAGTAGTAAATTATGATAATATAATAGAATTTTTTTAAAAGAACTATTCTGAGCAAATACTGTTAATGAATATTTAGAATATGTTTATGGCTATTGGAGATAAGACAAATTTGAAAGAATTTGTTCCATATTTAGGCACTATTCCTCATTTTTTTTACAGCTAAAAAGATAAGACTTTTTTCAGTGAATAGTATCTGTGAATGGAGTCCATATCAAAAGAAAAAGAATTATTGTTCAATGAAAGAGAAATGTTTGCAGTTCATGATGAATTTATAATTCTAACACTTTGAAATATTAAACAGTTTCCTAAAAGACCAAAAGATAACTAAAATTCTAAACTTACTTTGTCATTCCAGCATGATGGATAGCAAAACCATATGGCAGCAAGTCTTTCAGCTCCAAATTCTACAAATAAAAAAAATATTCAAAAATATTATAAAAACTTTAGGAAACCAATTGAAAAATATTGATATCATATTTAGTATTGCATGCAAAAAAAGCCAGTTTTATAATGAGAAGAATGAAACACACAAGAACAAATCTTAATAGCCATAACGGTCTTTGTGACTAAGTTGCCAGCAATTGTTTTATGTCATGGTGCCCAACATGAAAATATTATGAACAGAAAGATGTAGATTTATGAAATTAAAAACTAATTAGAAAACAAATCCAATGGGACAAAAGATATTGTCTAATTATATAAACATATTTTATATATTGTTCTTCCTCACATTCCTTCTTAGCTCCATAGACATTTGAAACATGCACCATATTTAATGGCATATAAGATCTAGCTAAAAAAGAAAGTGTCTTCTAGGTTTTATATCCAAAGTTGAGCGGTTAATGTTTATCCAGGTGCTATAGATTACCAGTATATGCATGTAATAGAAATTATCATTCATGCAAACGAGTGTGTGTCTGTTTGGCCTGTCAGGTAACGGGATCGAGTAGGAAAAGGGAAAAAAACTTGTGACTTATCAGGAATAAAACCTGAGATCTTCTCATAACAAACTGTAGGTTGATTTAATTTAAATAAGACTGTTTCAGCCAATCAGAGGCAGGCTTGGGATTGTAGCAGGCACTAGTTAAGACACACAAATTTGGTCAGGTGAAAAAAGTCATTTGCCTGGGGAGGTGTTAAGAGTCAAGCTTTTGACAGCTGAGAGAGACCAGAGACCTTGTGTGACAAAATGAATTTGGTGCGGTGAACTGAGTTAGAAAGACCCTCGTTTTTAAATCACAATGTACACAGCTCAGATCATAACACTGTAATATTAAATGTAAATGAAGACAAAGGTCTTATATGCCATCAAAAACAGTACATTAATATGCACATTATTACCAGTTATGGGGGCGGGGGTTTAATGTTAGGAATATAATCTGATTGTAAGGAAAAAAGTCATAAAACTCATGAAATGATAATCATTGAAAACAAACATCTACAGATATATAAAAATGTATATTGATATTCAATTTTAGTATATATATATAATACCAGAATGTTATATAAGTTATCAGTGTGTATGTTATGTATTGTCATTGGCAATAAATGAGACACATGAGGTGTTCAAAAAATATCAAGACTGAGACTGTATTTACCAAGACAGAAATTAACAATGAATCAAATGTTAATTTTCTTCAAAATAGTCCCCTTAGTAATCAACACATTTATTCCAAAAAGTTTTCCATTGATTGAAACACCTATGAAACTCTTTATCTACATATATTCTTAATGTTCTCCATTAATATTGATTTTCAGGAAAACTCGGAATAGTTTTTATCATATTGCCGTTGCTTTTTATCACAATTTTCAATGTTAAATACAGGATGTCTCAAAATAGATGCAACCCATTAATATGATAATGATTTATTTCCGAGACAAGCACAATGGCAGTCATCTGGAACATGTCCTGTAAAAAATGCATCCTTTGAGCAAGAGATCAAATCAATGTTTTTTTTAATTGTTATTACATCAGATTCCAGGACATGCAATTTTTTTTGAGTTTCTTGTCTCAGTAATAAATCATTATCATATTAATGGATTGCATCTATTTTCAGGCAGTTTTCAATGATTTTGTCTCCAAGTAAGTAGTGACACGAACTATCTTTTCCTCTCTTGTCAAAGACATTGTGATCAAAAAATTAATAGTTGTTATAGAATACTATTTTCAAATCTGAAACAAAAAAGAATACAGCATTATTATTAGTAGAGTTATTAGCAGTCAGATAGGTCCCATGTATACTGAGACACCCTATACTTTCAACAGAAAGTATTTAGCTGAGTAAGTTGAGATTAAAAGCAATAAGATGATGGAAGCTCATCAGTTATTAGGTAGATGCAAAGAAAGTTCTTCTAGGTAGTACATTTACCTTGACTTGTTCAGCTTCATTCCGTAGAACTTCAGTGGATGCAGACCCTTCTTTAAGGAAGGATCCAAGAGTATCTTTTTCCAAGCACATGTCACGAATAGCTCTAGCTGTTTTCCCAGTTTCTTTTCGAGAGTGAACAAAAACAAGCACCTAAAAAAAATGAAAAAACAATATAACAACAGAAAATGCAAACAAAAAGCTTAATATATCACTATGGAGAAAAGGCACCATACAAGTAACAATATCAGTAAATTGGACTAAAACTAATTCCAAATAAATGATAAAGATTATTTAATATTAGTACATTTGAAAAAGGTGTGCACTCAAAAATTAATTCTTACAGGAAAAAGTAGCTAAGAAAATATAATCCATATAACCTTTGAATCTAAAATGAAAAAAAAATCATGACTAAATCTAAAAAAACTTTCAACAACTCAACCTAAACAGAATCTATCACAGAAAAAGTTTTGTGTTTGGTATAATTCAAGCTATCGATCATATGAAAATCAGACCTGACCAATAAAATGAAACGCAGTTTCTTCCAAGCAGTGGTCATGTCAATACTGCTGTATGGATGCACCACTTGGATGCTAACAAAACAGCTCGAGAAGAAGATAGACGGCAATTACACAAGAATGTTGCAAGCAATATTGAATAAGTCCTGGAGGCAACACCCAACAAAGCACTAACTACACGGCCACCTGCCTCCCATCACAAAAACTATCCAAGTTAGACGAACCAGACACGCAGGACACTGCTGGAGAAGCAGGGATGAGCTCATAAGTGATGTACTCCTATGGACCCCCACATATGGCCAAGCAAAAGCAGGACAACCAGCTAGAACATACATACATACATACATACAGCAGCTATGTGAGGATACGGGATGTAGCCCTGAAGACCTGCCAGAGGCAATGAACGATAGGGAAAAGTGGCGAGAGAGGGTCAGGGATATCCGTGCTAGTGGCACGACATAATAATGATGATAATTCAAGGGTAATTTGTTATTACAAATTGCTGAAATATAGATTAAACTGTTACTTTGCAACATTACAGAGCACTAGAGGCTAATTTAAATGATAAATTAAAAAAAAAAGATTTTTTCTCAGCAAGGAAATCAACTGGTAATTTTGCTGCATGACAATGTTTGTTTTCATATAACAAATATAAATAATCAGAACTGGAAATGAAATTTCTGTGGTGTATTCTATAAGCTATTGCTTGTTTTGTTCCATGCAATACTTCTTCTCTGATCAATGGTTTCAAAAAGTTCAAGATATCAAAAAATATCACTGAGGAATTCATCAAATGAAAAATTAACTGGGGTTTTTTTTGTTACTTTTTTAATAAAAATCTATATCATTTAGCAGAAAGGTGGCAAAATACTTTGATAATGGAATAATGCTGCTATAAATACATAAAAATATTTTTTAAAGCTGCCTGGAATATTTTAATCCCTTAACTGTTGATATTCTTAAGTGACATTAAAAAGTTTGGAAATACAGTTAATAAAATTAGTTGTTTAAATATATATGTAACAGTATCCATTAAATTTGATTTTTAGTTTGTTTGGGTTTTATGGCATAGCAACCTTTGTTGGTTATTTAATGCCAAATCCATTTTTATACAAATAAGTATACAGTTTAAGTACCAAAAAACTTTTTATTCCAAGTTATTCAATTTAGTCAAACAGTTCTAATTCAAACAATTTGGTTTAATATAAGTATAGCTTTTGTTTACACAGTTAAATATCAAAATAGTTCTATTTCAAACAATTCAGTTTAGTTTGGGGGTAATTCTATTTTTAAATGAGTTAAAATTAATTTGGTTGCACCCTAGTATTTCTATTATTTGCACAGTTAAACGGTTTTTACTTTCTATCTTACACTATGTTCTATTCAATATTAATTTGCTTGCAGACAGTGAAGTAGTTACAAGTACTGCTATTTAACATTAATTCTATTCAACAATTCACACAGTTGAATGGTTCCAAGTATTGCTATGTATCACTAATAATTTAATTAAACATCAGTCATTTGTTTACAGTCAAATGATCAAACAGTTCTAACAATTCAGTTTAGCATAAGTCCTTTGTTTGTACTCAGTTTCAATGTCAAACAGTTCTATCTGACCCATAGATAGGATCCTATCAAGTGCTACCAGAATAGACCAGGGAGCAATGGCAATAAAGGGGTACTTCACATTCCCCAAAGCTCCAGCATTACTGGAGCCTTGCCATCAGATTGTTTAGTGTCATATCCAGGATACTCATGGGGTGTGGGGGGCTTATCCCACTGCAGAAAAGCTGACTGGGCAACCCATTAAATTTGTAAACAAATATCGGTAAATAACTTTAACGTAACTCAATGTAACATTATTGGAACTAATGATTTTAAAAATATGCAAGCCACATCTTAACTGTTAAAAGTTTTATTTGACAAATCTGCATGCTACAAACCTGATTTTTTCCAGCATGTTCCATAATTTTCTCATAAACAATCTCATTCATTATCTGAAACCGTTTCACAGCTTTCTTCTCAGTGATTCCAATAAACTGTTGTTCTAGAGGTACAGGACGGTAGCTGTTATCAAAGAAAAACAGTCCCTGTGAGGCATCAACCCTCAGAAATGTAGATATGTCCTCATAATTTGGTAAAGTAGCACTCAGACCAACAAGGCGGACATCTTCTTGGGTTGTTTCAATATTACGAATCGTCCTACAATATAGGAAAGAAGAAAATCCTTTAACATTTTATTTTTGTTAATATTCAATAAGACAATATTAAAATTGTTCATGAGAAATTTTTCAAAATATATTAGCAAACAAAGAAATGGTTAGATAAAATATGAAACGTTATACATTAGCATTAATGAGTTATTTTTCTCCCAAAGATCCCAGACTAGTGATATTCAGCCAGTAGAAAATTCAAATTCACTCTCTTCATTTACTGGGAAAGAACATACTCATAAAAGCCAGATGAATCAGTTACATACTTCTTGGAAGGAATTATATTTTCCACTTCAGAATTCATTTAAAGTAACTCACTATGATCAGTTACTCAATTGATAACTAAATACTAAAATTCTTTTCTTGGTTTGTTTTTAATGAATTCTGACCAACCAGAGATAATGAAACATTTTTACTTTTATGATAATATCAGATAACACTAATATAGTGATTCTGCTTTATTTTCTTTTTTTTTTTTTTTTTTTTTTTTTCAACTCTTAGCCACTTTGCCCTTAAATACCCAGAACCTGAACTCATAAAATTTACAAAAGAAAACACAATCAAACTTCCAAGGTACAGACATCTTTGATAAAAGCTATCAGAGATCACTATATTAAGTCTTTAATGTGATCCCCCTGAACCTGAAAAATCAGGATTACAATTAGAGTAGAACTTAACATAAAATATCAGACTTATAGGTTCAAAAAGCTAATGCACTGAACATTAATATGAAAGTGTTTATCATTATCTTTCAGTTTCTCCAATGTAATTAAATTATAGACATTAAAAAAAACTATTGCTTTCCTCTAAAACAAAGTCATCTTTTACAGAACTTATCATAACAAAGAAAAATATCAGCACAATTAGGAAAAAAGTATGAAGAGATGATAAGTATTGTAAAATGAATTACAGAAACTTAGAAACTCACTAGAGTGAAAAACCAAATATTTATCAACAAGAAAATCACTGTTCTTAAAAGATGTGTAATTTTAATAAAAATAATTACCTTGCAACCAATGATTCAAGCACTGGTCCTCTGTCATCATGTAGCAAATGGATTTCATCCTGTAATAAATTTATTAACATATAAAAACGTAAGTCAAAAAATAAGCTATAATAGCATCATATCTAAAACAGAAAAAATTAGACAATCTAACCAGCACTTCATGAATTCAATTTCCTATTTTGGCTAACATAAATTCAAAAACTGCAAGCATTTTTTTTTTAATTCAACATCTTAAAGAGTAGTATTCAAATGGTTAGTGAATTAAGTAAAATATCGTGATGCTAATAAAAAATGAACAAAGTTTTCAAAAACTGCAAATTGCCGAGTTATTAAAGGTAATAAAAACCTATCGTCAAACTGAAACATTTTAATGCAAATCAATTCAATCACATAAACACTCAATGTCTAAATGCTTATTTATATCTGACAAGACTGATTATGGGGATAATTGATGCTGCTGCTTCTATTGTCTGGGCAAGTAAGGGAGTTATAAGACAAGGGTGCCCAATACATTGATAGTGATTGATGGGTAGATCACACTCCATATCAAGGCTGACTCCCAACAATTACAGTCCAGACTATGCAACCCTGACTGACTTCCTTTCGTCATCAGAGTTAAGAAGTGATCATAAATCTATTCAATTGTATTGTGCCATAAGAGTTCATGCAGTGATGCAAGGTACATGAACATAGATTGCATATAAAGTATATGCAGTTCAAACATAAAATATTTTATTAGAAATAGATCATTTTGACCAGATCATTTTAAAAGTAGCTCATAAGCCAAACAAGTGTAGATGCATTTCTTATAAAGAGTTCCTTATTTATCTACTCTTTCCTCTACCAATCATCTTGGCATGTTAACTGGCAACAAAACATTGCATCAAGAAGTATTAGTGAAAATGAACAGTAAAAATTCATGTGTGTATGTGTGGATGTCCATAGCGCACACTTAATGATCATACATTCATAGCACATGTACATACATAAAACACCATAACAAGGGTAAAAGACTAAAAGAATACTTACAAATATCATAAGTCTAACAGTCTGTGTATAAGTTCTCTCTCCTCCTTTTCTAGTAATAATATCCCACTTCTCAGGTGTGCATACAATCACTTGAGTGGCTGTTATTTGTTCTTTGGTCAGTTGATGATCACCAGTCAATTCAGCAACTTTCAATCCATATGATTTCAACCTCTGTTTATTTGCATAAAAAAAGTAAAACAAGATGAGTTGGATTTGCAGTTTTGTGTCCATGATAATTATAATAAACATTTTTCATTATGGAAAAAAACAAAAACAGAAAGGAGTTATGAACCTATATCAGGAAAGAATTCAATATGTACATATTAATATATTTGTATGCAGCAACTAACATACTTACTGTGTGCAGAAGAGATCATATATTTCCCAATAATACAGGAATCAGAAAAATAACATCTAAAAAAGTTGAGCTTTGGGTTACTGTTACCACACTTATACCTAGACTAAAAGGAGAACTTTCAAAGAGGGATGATCTTTAAAAGCAAACTGTATCATAAAGAATTTAAATTTTCAAACTCAAAGAGATAAAAAATAGTCTTACTAAAATAATCATTTACATTTAATTAAACATTAAAATTAGACTTACTGGTAAATCTTCAAGCAGATGTAAAATTGCTTAGCCAGAACTAACAATGAAAAAATATGTCTTAAGTGTCACTAAATTAAATTTAGAAAATATCTTTTTATAAAGCTGAATTCTTTTCACAGTAAAATATTAATTTCATAAGATAATATAAAAATATAATTGAAAAATTTTTTTCTGTTATGTAGATTTAACTTTTATTGAAGTAATTATTATAACTATTTAGCGTAAATGTTTGGTCAATAACAAAGATAATAAAATAACCAGCTGCAATCCAAGTTTATGATTTCTATATAGCATATAAATAAATGCATAAGCAGAACTAATTTTTCCTGTATTATTCAAATATATTGATTACTTTAATCATAAATGAAGCATTTTTCACTAGGTTTATGCCATCTTATTGTTGTTGCTTTTTAGTACAATACTCCTAACAGAGCAAACAATGAAAAAAATAATAAAAAATAAAAATACTTTCCAATGAGACTTCAACTTACATACATTCTCAAGATAAATTTAATGAGTACAGTATAAAATTAATAGTTTTCTTAACTTCATATTTTTTTGATGATTCAATCTATAAAATAACTAGTTGAGATACATGTTTATACAAGTAAGAGATCAAGACTTGAATCAAAAGCTGGTTATTTTACAATCTTTACTGTTAAATTAAATATTTACAGCAAACAGTTACAATAAAAGATAAATCCACATAACAAAAGAAATTTACCATTGATATAATTCTATGATGTCAATGGTATTCTGTAAAAAATTTCCAAGTTTTGGAGAAGAATAAATTATAATTTAACTTAATAACACTCAAGAGATTTATTAATTTAAACATTTTGTCTTCTGTCTAGATTGTTAGTCCTAACTAAGCAATAATCCTATGTAATTATTGTACATCTCTAACATGAAGAACTAATTATATATATTATTAGTAATGTTTAATTGTGGATAATTTAGTAAAACAAATAATTCATTAATTTTTTCTTTTAAAGTCTGAAAATTTAATGTATCTCTGATTAGTTATGCCTTGCAACAATGTGGCTTCTTACTGATTCTTATTTATTATTAGAGATCCCCTCTAAATGACAGTTTCCCATTTACCTATAAAGAATTTTAAAGCATCTTATGAATATGCATCAGCAGCTTTATATTGTGACAAAGAGAACCTGATTAATTAATTAATTAACAGTTCTAAGGGATTAGAACGAATATGTTAATTAAATGGATGAAAGGGTGGATTTGGAAATAAGTTTGTTAATACAAGGAATAAGTAGAGAAAATTCCGATATTTTTTATTTTTTTATCTTATTTTATTAATTTTTTTCCTTTGATCGACGTTCTAAGATTAAGGGATAGATTTGTTGAGTGGATCTTGCAATAAAAGCAGTAATGAAACCTGTGTGGCCTAGATGGGGAAAAGTTCAAATCAAGGTCGGAGACGCCATAAGTAGATTTTTCCCGTTTCAAGTGTCATTGGTCTGGAGAAATCCAGCAAGGTGACTAAGATTCATTTTTTAGTACCTCTTAAAAACAACGACCACCAGTGGAATCTGAAATTTCGGTCAACCGGGCAATTTACATATCATTATTCTTGGGCGTACCCAGGGATTGTCGAGACCCCGCCCCCAATTTATATACGCAGTGTACAGCACCCATTGATCAGTAGAGTAGAACAGAGTGGAGTGGAGATCAGATCAGAAGAGAGATCAAGAGAGACAGAACCCATCCAAGAATTGAGGGTCAGTCCCAGAATTGCAGGCAAAGTCAGAATTAGTCCAGAACTGAGAGTTCAAAGCAAAAGTTCAATAAGACCGGATGACTCTGTGAATTGAGCCTGGTTCGATTATAACCAATAGTTAAACACGGACATTACGAATTCCCATCAATTAAATCCGTGAAAGCCGAGATAAGCAAATATTTTTTTTAGATAACCAGGAAATGATAATTGTTTCCATAGCATCTTCTGTTTGGTCTCTCTGCCACATTCCCAAACGAACGAATAAGTTTCGTGTGAACTTTTCCATCTTTTTGTATTCTACACATTTCTGTAAATATGTCTAAAGCTAGATAAAGGTAATAGCTTTGAAAAGATTGTATTATACAAAAATCAAAAGTGTTGGTTTTCCTTTTTTTTTTTGTGTGTGTTTTTGTGAACCGCAGCAGGAACTGTTTTCTCTACAGACAGCGATTTTACTTCAGTGTGGATTCCAGCCAAATCTAGATCAATTCCTACAGTGGAAACAGTCTAAGGTAGCTAAAACACCGCTATTCGGATAAAAAATTCACAACGTGGCAAATAGTAGCAGTTATCTCAAATTAACAAGGAAAGCCGAGGGATCTGAGTTCAGTGAAAACTCCCAGGCTAAGCTAGACGCATCGGCCAGGGCTGGATCTCCAACGTCAGAATTTAAAAAAAACTTTTCAATTATGAATAAATTATTAAAAAATATGCAACAAATGAATATATACATATTTTTTTGAGATAAACATAAAAATATTTCATATGTCCAAGCTAATAAGCAAGATAATTGAGATTTAATTTTTCTTTCTCAGTTCACTGCATCAAATTCGTTTCATCGCACAAGGTCTCTGGTCTCTCTCAGCTGTCAAAAGCTCAACTGACTGTTCTCTCCATTTCGGTCTTTTTATAATCTCTATTCCCTCTAATATGCAAATTAATACAACAGGTATAAATAAAATACATAAACTCTCATTCCTCTTTTCTTCTTATTCCTTTCCCTGACAATCAGAACAGACATGATGCCACTTATGAGTAGTTTAATTGTATTTGCCTTTACATTCTAGACTACACTTTTCTTCCCTTTTCCTACCCAATCCCGTTACCTGACAGGCCAAACAGACGCGCTGTCATTTGCATGAGTGATAATTTCTATTACAATAATTATATAGTGCATCATTAAATGTCACAACTAGCAGAGTTCAATACCTAAATGAATGTAGAGAAATAGATAACGTTTTCCCCCAAGCATAATTTTACAAAATAGATGTGCCATCTTTTTTTTAACTATTTGAATAGAAAATTTCATACAATACGAACAATTCAAAAAGAAGCAAGTAACTGGATAAAAAAAAAAAAAAATCAAAAGACCCATAGAAAACTGAATCAAATTATTAAAAAAGTCTCTGTAAATCAACACACGAAATCAGTTTCAACATTGTTGTTGTTGTTGTTGTTTCTTCTTCCTCATCTCTGTCTAATCCTTGCAGTTGCCTCTTTTACTTCCATCAAATCTATTTCTTTTTTCCTTACTTTTGTTGCTTAAGTAGAAATTTGTTGTTATATAGAGCCAAAACACATTTATGCAAAATACAGGTCATTTGTATAATTGGAATTTTGGCACTGCTCAGTCACCACTATGATCAGTTTTTCATTTATGGATATCCCAGGTTCATGCTGGCAATCCTCATCTGCACAGACAACACACCAAGCATAGTCTCTTTGATCAACGAGAATGGCCATTCTTACAAACAGCAGCTGATGGTTCCCTCCGCCCTCACTCACACTACAAAAATGCCATATCATTTTCTACAAATCAAAAATGATTCTAAACCTCATGATTATATCCCACAAAAATTATTCAATATTTGTCATTTTTAGATTTAAAGAACTGATATTACACCAGGTTAAAAGTGTGTGAAGGGTGACTAAACATTTTTAGACCTTATTTTTTCAATGCAGAGACCAATGCAAGAAAACTTCCCCAATGAGATACCTGCATCATGGAGATAAGATCTAAAAATGTTCAGTTTGGGGTTACCCTTATCACACTTAATCTGGACTATTTATCTTTCATGTTTTTTTAATGGAGATAAACAGAAAGAAAATGTTTGGGAAATATCAATTGCAAAAAAGAAAAAGAATTTCTATCTCATTTTGCAGAGTAAAAAGTAGGTGCCATACCTCAGTAAAATTTCCCACCATTTCCTGTACCAAAGATTTCATTGGAGCTATGTAGATAACTTTAAAGTCATCTGTGTTAATTGTTCCATCTGAATTGATGTGTTTACCAATCTCACTCAGCATACAAAGCAAAGCAACATTGGTTTTACCAGCTCCCTGGAAAAAGAAAAAGAAATTTTGAATTTTAAAATCAAATTGATTTGCAACTATTTTTTTGCTTGAAATAGTTTTACTGAAATTCCATTGTGGTGATAAAAATGAAACAATAAGAAGAGAGAAAAACAATGTTAGACTAACTCAATTATAAAGTTCAATCTTTTTTTTTAATAATTTGATCAAAATAGACACATTAAAAAATGAGCAAACGTCAACATAAGGATTTCTATCAATTTTTTTTAAGTTTTAAATATAAAGATAACAAAATTCACAGAACTTACAGTGGGTGCACACAGCAATATATTTTCAGTAGATTCTAAAGCTGTTTTGAAAAGTCGACTCTGTATACGATTTAGACTTTTAAAGCCTTCAAAAGCTGGTTGAGCATATTTTGGCAGGCGATCAATTGGAACCAGAGTCTGAAATAGAGAAATAATTCAATAAAATACACAAGCAAATAAAGTAAATTATGAAGAGGTTTAGAGAAATGACGTAAGAATCAAGGAAATTATTTTTTAACAAAATTGCCTGTTACCTCCCTTGTTTCATCAAAGCTTACAAGTTAAATTTTATCTGAATAAAAAAAAATGTATAAATGACTTCTACTGTCCTTAAATTTATACCTAAGCAAAAATAATTCAAAAACATATCCAACAATATATATAATTAATTTTTAAACTATTTCCTCTTGAAAAATTTACTTAAAATAATATCATTATAGATTAGAGTAATAAAGTAATGAATATTTCTAAATTAAGAAGCTTTGTCTTGAAAATTTTAAAATATAATTGTAAAAATTATCTTCTGATATAATTAATAACTATGTTATTATCTAAACAGATGACAAAATATTAATGACGTATGTAATGCTTAAAAAATTATAGCAAGTAAACATACAAATTATAAATAACATCAAACAATAGTTTCTTAGCATTATAAAGAAAATTTGATTTAGTATTTTGGGGCCTGACAGAGTCAAGAGAGGATAATAAAATTTTAGTCTGTTCACTATCACAAATGTGAGAACTCATCACTTATTGATCAGACAAGTTTAAGACACTCCTAACTTAAATAAGAAAACCAAACAATACATATAATGTCAAACATCCTGTTAAACAAATTCTAATCAAATGAAATGATTTTGCTGTTATCAGAAAACACTATAACAATGCAAAGAACATGAAAGACACATATAATTACAATGGGGAACAATTTTGAACAGTTTCTGTTGAGTTTATTTTTTTCACTTAATTTAGACTAAAATTGGTATGATGATTTCAAAACTACACTCAGTTTTCTTCTATCATGTCAAGTTTTTTTTCCCTATAGCTCACTCCCAAAATAAGCACAATTGTACTGATTTGCTAATAACACCTCTTTTATAAGTTGTAGTCAGAGTTAAGAAAAGTAATTAATATTTAGTTTTTGTTCCAATAATTAATAATAATACTATTTTATTCATGTTGAATGTAAAGACATAGGAGATAAACACTCAGGTGGAGAAGGTGAAACCTGATATCTATTCAGTTACATGTGAAACAGTGTGGTGACAGATTGTTAGTGCTCCATCTAGGAGAGTTGTATTCTGCAAACAAAACATAAAATTCTCTGGAAGTAAACAATGGATTGTAATCCGACAATATGTAATATCACCCCTCATGGTCCTGATGATGGTTCAGTAGAACCGAAATGCTATAGTGACGACTTCTCAATAAATCTCTCCTTCCACTTGGATTACCTTGTTATCAATTTTTCTCTACATAAAATTCTCTATAAGGTTCTAGCAGACGTTACTGTGTTTTTGTTGTTCGTTTTCAAAGTTTGTGACTGATCTACTTATTGTTTACCCTAATACTTATTTCTATCCTTTCAGATCATGTCTGCCTCAGCTACTTCTCATCACAAGTGCCTAAACAGCCCTGTTTCCTTTTGTTATTGTAATGAAAATTGGGGTGAAAATTGCCACTCACTTCAGCGCAAATGTCAGCACATATGCTCCACGTGCAAGATATATTTTTTTTGACTGGAAAAAACATGGCTACCCTGAGCGAGCTTATACTGCAAATGGTCACGTATTTGCACGCCAGCAGTCATATAAAACCACGGAGAGTGAAGACGCGCATGCAAATGAGGGCAGACAGAAAAGAATATAAATAACAATGAACGTTGTCACTCAGAGCTTTTTGCGTTTGCATTGGATACAAATTGATTAGAGGAGAAGCAACAATCAGTTTAAGGAGACGAAGGAGAGGATAATTGTTGAATACGAAAACAGGTTTTTGGTTAGACATCGCAGTCTTTTTTTTTTGTCATTTAGAGACAGTTTTTCTGTATCTTGATGTGATATACACAGAAAACAGGTTTTTGGTTAGACATCGCAGTCTTTTTTTTTGTAATTTAGAGACAGTTTTTCTGTATCTTGATATGATATAGAAAAATTGGGGTCATTTTTGGATTCAGAAGTGTCAAAACTAACTCAAAAATAATTGAGTTCCCCAATGTAATAATTATATAGATAACATTTTATCCTTCCTGAAAGAAATGAAACCAAAAAATATAACAATAAACTTGAACTTAACCATACAAACCTACCCACCTCAAAGTGATCCCAAATATACTTAGTAACAAAAACTGCAGACAATTCACTATCAAAATAAAGAAAGATCCTTGGAAAAACATAAAAATGAGACCGTCCCTCTTGGCATAAAATAACCCTTGGCGAGTTGATATGCCATTGAATCAAATCAAATCAATCAATCAATCATCATCACAAGTAGCAAGGTGAGTGCCATAGACAAGATAACTGATCTTATAAGTTATTCTTCCGCAAGATAACAGCATTTCCTCATGCGAACAAAGGAAATTTGTATATTTACTTTGGCGAAATGACAATTGGTTGCACAACTTTGTTGCCTTATACATAGATCAATGTTTTTAATATTTCATACTGTCACGTGATAGCTCACGAAGACGAAGAGGTAAAAATGATACTATCCCCCCCGTTGAACTAACATTATTTAGCAGTCAAAAAGTGACCGTTAGGAGAGAATGTGGGTCACGCAGATGTTCGCACCTAAGTGACCTTGGGTCGCTGGACATCGGAAGGGGAAAGAAAAAAGAAGCCAAATGATTGGCGGGGACCCCAAACGGAAGTGGGGTTCCCTTCCCCTCAGGGGTAGTAAGAAAGTTTTTGAGCAAGTCTCGTGGCAGACGGACGATAGCCATTTTACTCCGGGCTAAAGACAAAAGACTAACTGAGACACGAAGGACTCCAAAATCCTTCAAGCCAGTATTAAAAACAGTACAAAGTCTATTAGCCCGTGAAAGAAGAAAAATTCTCCAGTGGAACCCCGTCAAAAAAATAAGATAAGTAACTTTGGGACATTTTTCCTTTACACCCAAATTTTGTTTACCACTCTCTCTCTCTATTTGAAAAAGGATAAAGCCAAGAAAAGACATTTATATTCATGGACTATCCTATTATATATTTTTGACACTTTGAACGTATACATATATATAACCGTAGTAAAGAACCTATGTATTTTCATTTTACCATGTGGTCTATGTTATTATTTCATGCTTTCCTTTCAGCTTCTATTCGCCTTACATTATCTTGCTTAGAACTGTCCTATTAATTCCTAAAGTATCACACAGGAAACCGGAGTTGCCGACTACTACAACAACATTAATATTATTACAACTAAGACCTATAGGCCCGTATTCTTCTATTATCTAAGGGAAAGAAGTTTAGCGGCCTGGTGGGTGTGTGATAGTGTGAAATTTTGGACCCCTTTGCCAGCGGTGGCCAGTCTGGCCCTAAATTATTCCCTCACGTAATATGCCAGTTCTTATCTGCCTGAGAAAAGAACTCTGAACAGGACTTATTTCTGTAGGGGATCAAGTGCCAACCTGCCCCGTCTTCACACGTGCGAAAATAAAGTCCCGTTTAGGGATTTTAGTCAATTTCGCGTCACAATACACATTCAAATTATTAAAATATCTTAACACCTTTCAGTAAAAACATTAATGACCAACATCATAGAAGCAAAAATTTTGACAGGGTCTTTCAAAGGTGAAGATGTCCTCATACCGCAAATTCCTATGATTGCAACAGATATGTCATTTCAATTTAAGAGATTGCAATTTCCAATTCGATTGGCATTTGCAATCACGATCAACAAAGCACAGGGACAATCTTTAGAATTGTGTGGCTTATATTTACACACTGATTGCTTCTCACATGGGCAATTATATGTTGCCTGTTCCAGAGTTGGCAATCCAGACAATCTCTTTATCTACACAGAAAATGGAACTACCAAAAATATTGGGTATCCACAAGTATTGGAAAATTAAACATATTAGAAACATGCATTTTCTTCTTTTTTTTGCCCATTTAAACAAACTGAACCACAGCAACGCATGGCCAGGTACAGCTATGTGTATGTATGTATATATATATATATCCAGCAGTTATGCATAACTTGTCTGTGATGGAAAAACATTTCATTATTAGTTCTCAGTTATAATTTACTAGTACCAGATATTAGCATAATAGTAAGAGTGTTTACCAATGGCCCAGGAGACCTAGGTTCAATCCCAGGTCAAGTCATATCAAAGACTCGAAAAATGGTACTTGATGCCTCCTTGCTTAACACTCAGCATTATAAGGTAAGGATCAAGGGTAAAGTGGGTCAATCCTAGGAGTAGCGCCCTCCTCTACACCTTAGTGTAGTAGCTATCGAAAAGGGAGCCTTCAGGTCACCCTCGACTAAGGTCACCAACTTTACTTACTTATAACTGCTATTCAAGTTTTCATCTCACCTGATATAAAGCTATTCAACTCTTGATCTCTTCCTTGATATAAATGATTAGATCTAGTGGTAATTACAAAAATAATTATAGAAGATTTTGCCACAAGTCATTTAAATGTAACAAAAGAAAAAATGTAATGACATATTTGAGACCTGGACAACACCTGGTATCTCTGCTGGTCTCTAGTCTTTTATGATAGAAACCATTTTTGGCATACAGAGTCATAGTTTGTATAAAACTTGGGGTCAACAGGACGCAGGGAAATTGTGGAAAGCAAACAGTGATAATGTAATAAGAAATATTTGCTAACCAGTTCACTATGGAATTAAAACCTGGTTACTCACACTTAAAATCAGTAAACTATACTAATAAACAACAATCTATGATACAAGTAAGTTTCTATAGCTAAGAGAGATGCAAACATTTACATTACATAACAAATATTGTTAAAAAGGGGGAGTATATAAATATATATAAATATACACACACTTTTTTTTATAATCTTTTGTTATTTTATAAAGAGTGCTCAATATTCTAAAAAAAAAAAAAAAAAAAAAAAAAAAAAGGGAGCTATAGTAATAATAAATCTTTAGTTCTTCATTTAATAATCTATAACTAGTCTTTTTTGGCAACCATAGTCAAGGGACACCTGAAGGCTCCCTTTTCAATAACTACTACACTGGGGTGTAGGGGAGGGCACTACTCCTTTCCCTGGATTGCTCCAGTTTACCCTTGATATATACCTTATAATGTTGAGTGTTAAGCAAGGAAGCATCAAGTACCATTTTTAAGTCTTAGGTATGACTCAACCTGGGATTGCACTTCGGTCTTCCGAGCTATTGGTGAACACTCTACCCATTAGGCCAATATATATATATATATATATATAAAAAACAGTTACCACAGTTAAATAATAGAGTTGAATATGAAGGTTTTATGAAAAATTAAATTAAAAAAAAACACAGATTATGATTTATTACAATTATTATTAATGTGTGTGTGTATATATATATATATATATATAGAGAGAGAGAGAGAGAGTGAAAAAGAGTGTGTATGTGTATACTTTATAACACAAACCATAGCTATAACTAAAACAGTAGATATAAATATAAGTGTTTACAGAACAGATAATGATAGCTATTACTTTCTAATGGGGCTAAGAAGAATGAATTGAATGCAAACCTCATTTTGGTCAAATGATTTGGGCTTTAACGCAGGTACATGGACTTCTTCATAGCCTACAAACAAAAAAAAAAAAAAAACATTATTCATATAGACTACAAAAAAAATGACCGATATCGATATACAAGGACTTCATCAAATTCAGGAAGAGTAATTCTCCTTTACACCATTAAGGTTTTCTTCTGACAATAATTAAAGTTCAGCAAGTTAGAGTTATCAAATGATAATTCAATTGCCAGAAAGACAGACCTTTTGTTGCATCTTATTAACAATCAGGTAAGAGAATTTTTTTGATATTTTTATAAAACCAGTCAATGGTAAAGTATAGGTACTTACCTTTTCGTTGTTTCCGGAATGAGCCATCAGGCAGTTGACATCTTTTATTTGCCATCAAGTGACTACCTTGTGCAAATATCAAATCTTCCAAATCCAACAACTGCACACTTCCAACAGACTATAAAAAAGTAATCAAAATAAATGCATCTGATATAAATGTTCTTTTTTTCTTTTTAAAACATATTGGCACATTATTTTACTTTTAGAAATAACAGCTCGTAAGTGACTTTTCCAAATGAAAAGCAAATTTTAGTATAGAAAGAATTCAACTTAGGAGATAAGTTGTTATTCATATTCAATCATCTTTTGTTTAGTAACTGCAAACTTGATTGTTGTTAGTGTTTTCAGACAATTTCAACACATCTGCTTTCAGTCCTCCTTCAGGTTAATATACCTGATCAAAAAATTATTTGCTAGTTTATTTCTACTTATAATTCAATGTATGCCTTATGTCCTACTGTTAGTGAACTTATTCTTAACTTATTCACTTATAAGTTTTTCTCATATTAGTAGTACAAATCTTTTTGACCCTCATTCATTTGCATTTCTCTTTTAGGTTTTTCTTTAACTTAATTTTTATAGTTTTACATTTGTCAATATAAATTTCATCTGTAGGGGGTGGTTTTATTTCTTTTTGTTGTTGAGAGTTCTGTGGTCTCCTTGTAAATAGCATTGAATTACAATTGCTGATAGATCAATTAAGTCCATTATGATTATAAGTAGAACAAAAATAACAAAAATACAAATACCAGAAAAGAATAGACGAGTAAAAATGTTTTCTTTAAAAAAAATGATAAGTCCAGGTTAAAAGCACAGTATAGGTAACCCAAAATCAAACCTTTTTAGAGCTCATTTTTCCTATACCATGCTTTTAACACAGGTTAAAATTTCATTCTTGATAAATTCCATTAAAAACTTTTAAACATAGCTTATCATCCTTAAAATAAAATCCAAAAACTTTTGAAATTGTCTATAGTTTAGAGAAGGATTATTAACACTTAGAGAGTTCTTCAGGCAATTAAACTCTTCCTTCTTTAAGTTATTTATATGACATTTTGATTGGTACTTTCTCCAACTTTCTTCATGTAAAACTGGCTTGCTCTACTCTCCAGAGTAAAGAAACCAGAACAAGTTTCTTGTTTCTTACAGAAGTGTATATTACATCTGAAGAAGGCCAGAGAATGTCCTGGTTAAAATATCATATAAACAACAAAAACAAGGAGTTTAATTGTCCAAAGTCTAGGAATTCTTTCAGTTTTTATACAAAAAATCAGAAACAAGACTTTGGCGGGATAAAACTACTCAGTAACATAACAGTCATCAAAATATTCAGTAAAAATAGCAATCTTCCTTCTTCCCTTTTTTTTTTTCTATTTACAAATTAAATTAAACAAGGGAAAAATATGCTTGCTTGCATTGTTACAAAAATTCAATATCAGTCAGTTACCTGATCAATCCCATCTGCATGCATAGATTCCATGTCTGCAGCCATACGTGACTGGCGGGCCTGATGTCTGCGTGCTCTTTGTTCACTGACAATATCTTCTTTTTCAGTTGCCTGCAAGGCCAACAAGATGGCAGATAATTCTGTATCACCTTCCATCTTCTGTTCGATTTCTTTCTTTTCTGTTGCACTCTGAGCCTGAGCTAACATTGTACAGTATAACACTAAAATAAAGAAAATACATTAGAATTAAACTGGTTCAGCATTTAATTTCTTTTCATAACAATGGATTCAAATTTTGCAAAATTGAACAAATCCAAAAGTACTTATAATAGAACAGAAATTAATGTGACAATTTTGTTTGTGAGGAGGTTCAAGTATTATAAAGGCCAGTGACATGAAAAATAAAATTGGTAATCAGAGTTCAAATTCTAACAAGGCTACTTGTTTTTACTTCATACTGATGCCCCAGGGAAAGATTTGAATCCACTTATCCCACCAGCTATAATATAACAGAGCTAACTAGGCTTTCTAGTGGTGGGCAACCAATCTATGAGAAGGAACACTGAATCAAACACCATGGAGAATATAACAGGAAACCATACCACTGTCTCAAGAATAATGATAGTGATGTGCAGTTAACTGATGAAGGAATTTGGAAAGATCCATGACCACCCAAATGCTGGGAGAGTCATAACATTTTCTATTCCATTGCTGGTGAATAATCCCGAGACGTTTTCTACAATCTATATATTACTAAAATTCTTATTGTGTGTGTGTGTATAAACAGAACCAAGCAAAATCAGAATATCATAGTGGATTTTTATGAAATATATATAAAATGTTCTCTGAGAATAAAGCAATTTCCAGTCCAATTTACAACTAAATGATAATTCTGAACAATCAGTATTCATGCTGAGTATCATTTTTTTAGTCATTTGACTTTTCAATATAATAGAGTTAATGATGAAATGCTAATTAGAATACTTCATTCCTTCCTAAATAGAAACATCAATATCAAAAATTGCTATTACAACACAAAAACCCAATAGAAATCAAGTTTGTTTAATTTCTGATAAAAACTAAAATATGTATCTCCCTCAAAAAAGAAATAGATATTTATTAAATAGTTTACATACCCATTTGTCTATGTTGTCTGAGTAACTTGATGAATTCAAACTGACTGACTCCCAACAACATAACCAGTTGGTTCTCAGCCTCACGATCATCTAATGAAGTCTAGAAAATAGAATTGAATGAAGAAACTCAATAAAATGATCACTAGTTGAACAATTTCAATCAGATTTATAAAAAAGAAAAAAAAATCAAAGCATTCCATATGAAAAACATTTTAGTTACAGACTGTAAAAATTAGCACTACCAGAATTAACTCATAAAAAATAATTTAATACTACCCTTAAAAAGTGAATACCCACCCCCTACAATAAGTCCCAACTAATGAATATCTAAATGATTCATTATTAGTTTTACTGTTTAGCTCAACTTATCATTTTAAGTAAGAGTCAGCAACTGATAAAATTATTTTGTCTACAAAGAACATTTACAGATGATCAAATAATTCTCAAAAGTATACAAAAAATATATATTGAAAAGAGAATCATAAATTGTTTTTGCATCATGTTTTAATCATAAAGACTATAGTCGGTTGGGTTTAATGGCATATCATCCCTTGAGGGTTATTGAATACTAATTCTTGCTTTATATATATATTAGTCATCCACAGACTGTTTCATTGAATCACAACTCTTCAGTGTGGCTAGACACACGAGATGCTTCAAGCTTGGATTGTAACCCAGTTGACTTTAAGTGAGTCTGATATCTTACCCCAGACTATTGACATTCTCAGTGTAAGCAAAGGAATTTTTTACATATATTTATACATACATTATTATATATTTACATGTATGCTGTCACATATATATGTGATTTATAAGCAAATAGTTTATAGGTAGATTTTTGTTTTTCAAACAAATTGTAAAATTGGTTTTATTTTGTGTTTAACCACAGATCAACCGCTCATGGGTTATGAATTGCCAAAACTAAAATCTCAACTAAACAAATAATTAAAACTAATGTATCAGAAATACAACATATGTAAAATAGATAAAAATTTAAGCAACATATCATTTAAAAATCATGTAAAAGTTATCTAAAATATTTAGATAAAAAGGATGTGTAAATATTATTATATTTTATAATAAAAACCCACTTCATTATGCTTATTCTTAATTTAACTTTTTGAATTCTTAATCTCTTGGCCTTCAGTACCCCCAACATGAATTCACAAAAACATTAAGCATAAAACATATTTTAACTTCAGTCTAAGATGCAGATATTTTTGTTGAAAGCTATCCTATCTTTCCATTAAAAGAAAAGCTTAAAAGAAAATCCTAATCTTGTTATTTTCATCATCAAATCACACTAACAGCATGGATTTTCCTCTCTCTCTCTCGGTCCCTATCTTACATCACTACTGGTGGGTCCTCCTAATTACATCCAGTGTTCTCAAAGCTGATGCAAGTAAGTTCTTGCTGGTCAGCCAACTATGACATGTCCATGTTTAGGGGTCCATAGAAGAACATTGATTATGAGTTCATCCTTGCTTCTCTAGCAGTGTCTTGTGTCTCTTGTTTGTCTTACTTAGATGGTTTTTGAGACGGAAGGTCAGTAACTGTACAGCTGCTGTTTTGTGGGGCATTGCCGAACAAATTTGTTCAAAACAGCACATAGCATTCTTATGTAGTTCCCATCTAGCTTTTTCTCCATGTATTTTGTTAGCATTCATGTGGTGCATCCATACAGTAGTATTGACAGAGCCACAGCTTTTATTAGATAGATTAGACTTCCATATGATAAGTTATTTTAGTATCTGGCATCATCCCAATTCTAAAATATTGTGCTTACAATGTACAGCAAAATAGCATTCTATCTAAAATATCCGGCTAACAGATTCAAAGGTTTAAGATGCTTATGCTTAGTGAAATTAATAAAATCTAAAAAGAAAAAAATTGCATTGTTACCTTAAGTATTTCCAAGACTTCTTTGGATCTTGTTTGGGCAACAGTAGGATCATCAGGATAATATTTATTTAGCTTTCTCTGTAACCAAAAGGCATCAATATCCCGAGGATGAAGACCGCCTTCCAGTTTCTTTTTGTTCTCTTCTCTTTCAGCCAGCTAAAAAACACAAAATACAGAATTAATACATAGCACAAAAAGGTATGGTGTATTTGTGATTTATTAAGTATATACATATAGAAATGGGAATAATTTTCATATAATCCACTAAAATCATATAAAAAGTTAATATTTTATAAATTGAATGATTTTTTAAACATACTTTTGCTATACATTCAATTAAACTTAATACCCACTAATCACTAAGGTTAAAAATCATTAATCTTTTTCTAAGAATTATCAGCACAATAAAATGGAGTGAATAAGATGAATTTTGCCTAAGGAGTTGGCTATAAGAAACAGTTTACAGTTCTACCTTTTTCAAGGAAATCAATAGTAATAGGTTCTTTCATGGCAGAAACTGTTAGCATCACCTGCTTTACTGACTACTGCACCTGGGACATTTTCTTTACCATAAAGTCAGTGTGTTTACACTCCATGGATTATCTTTTCATTCAGGTTTGTAGTGGCAAACACATGTTCATCCAATTTGGAAATATTTTTTTGATTGAAACATGCTTCTCTGTACACATTACACATTCTTCTGTAAATTTCACATGGTTTGAACTTCTCAAATACCAAAAATTTTATGACAGATCTCAGTTCAACCCAGTAGCACCTTGTTTGATTTTCACCATTTTGAATAATCTCAAAACAATTATTTTTGCAAGATTAAAATAACTTTGCTATAAACCAATTCTAAACAATGCAGAGATTACATTTACAGAAAAAGTTCTGAAAAAATTTCATCTGCTTTTTTTCTAAAACATTCCCTCTCATTTATTGAATGAACCTCATATAATCAGCAAACTAAACTATTTTTTCAACTTGAAATAATGAAATACGAAAAAAAATTTATGGCATTTTGACTGTATTATCAGAAGGCAAAAATTTTTAAAAAAACAAAAAAACTAAATACCAATATTACAACTGTTATCAACTACTTAAGTGTAACCATTTCTCAAACTTTATCTAATGGTTTTAATATAAAACATTCTCAAGAGCAGTGGTTTTCAAACTGTATGCCACGACTATGGACCATTTTTTTTCTAAATATACAAGCATATTTCAAGCCTTGAAATAACCTAAATATGGCCTAATACATATCAACATATATTCATATTTTAATCAAAAAAAGTTGGTGTGCTACACAAGTTAAATATATTTCTTAGTGCTGTCATACAATATAACATAAATTATCAAAGGGTTCATGAGTCAAGGTATGGCACTATTGATAAGGCTATGAAATCCTTAATCATGTCAGTATAAATACACATAGTGACAATTTACGATTAAATAGGCATCAAGACATTGAAAATACTTCACATCGATCTGTGTTAATACATTAATATATTTTAAAGACAAATTCATGTTTATCTAATATAAAAAATACGATTTATATATGGTTACTAAGAGAATCATGATGGTGTAATTGTTAGCAAGATTATCCTACAAAATTACTGAGTAGAAAGTTCAATCCTCACTAGTAGACAGATACTTGCAACTTTGTGCCAAATCTAAGCTATGCTTAATTTTAAGGACTTAGGTCAGGATATGATAAAAGCACCAGTTCCCACTAGATTACCAAAGTTTAATAGCAAGGAGTCTGCTTAGTGTTTAAATTTGGTTTGGTTTTATGGCCTATCAACCATTGTAGGTTATTTAATGTCAAATCCTGTTTATACATATAAACTAAATATATAGGATTTGATTGGGTTGGATTTTATGGCCTATCAACCATTGTAGGTTATTTTATGTCAAATTCTGTTTATACATATATATATCGAATATGTATGATTTGTAAACAAATTTTGTTGATAACATTTTTAAACAAACTTAAGCTCATTCTTTGCACAAAGTTAAATGGTTTCAAGTATTTCAACCTGACACGAATAATTCTATTTACTGTTATTAATCATTAGTTTGCACACAGTTAAATGAATATACATATGATTTCTAAGTGAATACTTTGTAAGTAATTTCATTTTCAAATGAGTTACAACGAATTTGTTTGCACATTAGTATTACTATTGTTTCTACATAATTAAATGGTTTCAATTATTGCAATCAAGCACTAATAATTCTATTCAATATTAATCATTTGTTTGCAGAAAGTAAAGTGGTTACAAGTATTGCTATTTAACATTAATTATTCTGTTCAATACTACTCATTCATTTGCTCAGTCAAATGGTTCCAAGCATTGCTATGAAATACCAATAATTCAATTCAGGCACACAGTTAAAAAGTTTCAAAAATTGCTATTTAAAACCAGTAATTCTATTCAACACTCTTCATTTGTTAGCACAGTTAAATGGTTCCAAGTATTACTATGTATCACAAACAATTCAGTTAAACATCAGTCATTTGTTTACACACAGTTAAATGATATATTTCTATTTCTAACAATTCAATTTAGCATAAGTCATTTGTTTGCACAGTGTGACGGCAAATTGACTAAAATCCCAAAACGGAACTTTATTTTCGCACGTGTGAAGACGGGGCAGGTTGGCACTTGATCCCCTACAGAAATAAGTCCTGTTCAGAGTTCTTTTCTCAGGCAGATAAGAACTGGCATATTACGTGAGGGAATAATTTAGGGCCAGACTGGCCACCGCTGGCAAAGGGGTCCAAAATTTCACACTATTACACACCCACCAGGCCGCTAAACTTCTTTCCCTTAGATAATAGAAGAATACGGGCCTATAGGTCTTAGTTGTAATAATATTAATGTTGTTGTAGTAGTCGGCAACTCCGGTTTCCCGTGTGATACTTTAGGAATTAATAGGACAGTTCTAAGCAAGATAATGTAAGGCGAATAGAAGCTGAAAGGAAAGCATGAAATAATAACATAGACCACATGGAAAAATGAAAATACATAGGTTCTTTACTACGGTTATATATATGTATACGTTCACAGTGTCAAAAACATATAATAGGATAGTCCATGAATATAAATGTCTTTTCTTGGCTTTTATCCTTCTTCAAATAGAGAGAGAGAGTGGTAAACAAAATTTGGGTGTAAAGGAAAAATGTCCCAAAGTTACTTATCTTATTTTTTTGACGGGGTTCCACTGGAGAATTTTTCTTCTTTCACGGGCTAATAGACTTTGTACTGTTTTTAATACTGGCTTGAAGGATTTTGGAGTCCTTCGTGTCTCAGTTAGTCTTTTGTCTTTAGCCCGGAGTAAAATGGCTATCGTCCGTCTGCCACGAGACTTGCTCAAAAACTTCCTTACTACCCCTGAGGGGAAGGGAACCCCACTTCCGTTTGGGGTCCCCGCCAATCATTTGGCTTCTTTTTTCTTTCCCCTTCCGATGTCCAGCGACCCAAGGTCACTTAAGTGCGAACATCTGCGTGACCCACATTCTCTCCTAACGGTCACTTTTTGACTGCTCGATAATGTTAGTTCAACGGGGGGATAGTATCATTCTTACCTCTTCGTCTTCGTGAGCTATCACGTGACAACAGTTTAAATGTCAAACAGTTCTATTTTACCCATAGATAGGACCCTATCAGGAGCTACCATTCCGAGTCAGAGCGGACCTGGAGCAATGGTAATGAAGGGGTACTCCACATTCTCCAAAGCTTCAGGACTAAAGCCTCACTATCAGATGGTTTAATTTCATATCCAGGACCCTCATTAGAGGAGTCTTAGCCCTTTGTAGAGATGCAGTCAGTGTATTCTACAGGGTTTAGATGGATGACCAATCAGTAGTAGCATTACTATTATACGGCCTGTGCACCAGACTAATCAAAGCTTAATAAATAACAGGGCACCATATTAGGGAATTCACATTGAGTGCTCCATACTTCTGGCATTGTACCAAACTAAACGACTTCTTCTTACCTAATACCATAAATGTTGCAATATAAGATTTATCAAATATCATCAACATTAATGAATATCGACAAATTCAATCAGCAGCAGTGACACAAATTTTTATTTATAAGACAGTAATAATAACCTGAAAAGGAGAAATAAATGAAGAAAAATATGTAAAAATGATACAATTAAGCAAGTAGCCACAAATCTAAAAACATAAATTACTGAAGAAAAATTGAAATACATTTGCTCGAAGCGTTGCATCCATCTCAGCTTCTTCCCCCTCATCATCTTCCTCTTCTTCCTCTCTGACTTCACCATAAACATCAGCATTATCCTACAATATAAGCATAAAGAAAAATTACAAAATGTTTGGATAGCTATTCATTTACACAGACATACACATATATATGAAGACATTTTTTTGTACTTTAGGATGTTTTGGGGGGATTTATAAAAGGCTAAATACCGTAAATTAGGGTTACTTAGACCACCTGAGCATTTTCAGCCAATAAATATTAAAGAAAACTACCAACATATTTTTTTGTATTTGTATAACTGCTTTAGATTTCAAATTTAACACAGGATTGACAAAAATGCTTTTATGTCAAGAGCTTTGATTTTAAAGTAGCACAATTCAAAATGGAGTCACACACACCTCCACCTCCATTGAACTATTTTATTATTATCAATACAAGATGTATTGTTATCCATGAACTCAATAGATCTCTTAAAAAAAGAAAAATTATTGTATAGAGACCAAAATCCCAAGAAATGTATATGGTCCAGGTTAAAAGCAAGATAAGGGTAAGTCAAACCTTTTTCAGACATTTAGAAAAATAAGGTCTAAAAAAGAAAAAAAAAACTAAAAAAGTTCAGCAACAGGTTACCCTTACAACCATTTCAATCTGGACTAATTGCTATGTATTTTTTTTGAGAATTGTGGTATTTTACACTTTAATGACACTTCAACTCAATTTCAATGAAATCTTTTAACTTTTACTTGCATATTTGCAATGCAACTACAATCTTTCATTACTTTTTGGTTTTTGTGATTAAAACCTTCCTTTTTTTTCTTTTTTTTTTTAGAGTGCAAATTCATTTGTATAGAAATACTGGCGTCTATACACAGTATTTGGAGCTTTAACATAGATGCCTTATTCAAATGAATATCAATTCAAGTGTAATGCAATATTTTCAAGGGAAAAGTGTATATAAAACATGTAAGAATTAGAAGCAGACTAAAATTAAAACAGCATCAAACTTTATAAGACTTTTAATTATCTAAGATCAAAATTAGTACTTTAACAGCACTTTAAATCAGTTGCTCTTGTTTAACAGGTTCCTGCAATAAAACTGATAAAAAATCTACTAACCAATCCAACAAATATATCAGCTGAGTATCCTTCAAAAAACGAAGACGGTTTGATTTATTTGTTGAATGGATTATCATCTCCTTATAGGTTACTTAACACCAAAATTTGATTCATTTGTAAATGCTTGATCATGAATACTTAATCATGACTACTTTCATGAATGCTAAATCCTGACTATTTTCAATGCTCCACAGCATTTTCTTTTTTTAATTGCACTTCTTAATTACTTCCTAGGAGTAATCACTATGAATGGGTACTCCACACTCCCCAGAAGTGGGGCCTCAACACTTGATGTAGTTTAGTGACATACCCAGAACATTCCATTATTTGAAAGAAGAGAAACTTACAGTAGAGTGTCCTAGAAAAAGTATGCACATTTTATCAGCCAATTGATCTTTGATGAATTTCTAATTTTCACTCAAAAGTGATCAATACTTTAATGAAAAATTATTTTATGCCATCATTAGGATAGTTTTCATCATAAATTACAGAATTATTCATGTATATATAATAACTTGTGATTGTTTATAGGTCTAAGATGTTAAGAATGCAAGAGTATAAATTGACAGGAAGTCTTTCAAATAACTTGAATAAAGAAAAACAAAGCATTAGAAGGAAAAAAGCAAAGAGAGAAACTTGAAAGAAAAAGAACAAAGTGACACAGAGAGGAGATAAAGTTACAGTGAGAGATGAAATAAGAAAGTGAAAGCATAAAAGAGAAAGAGATCAAATAGTATAGTCACAACTTTATTTTGAGTAAAATAGAATAATGCCATTTGTTATAACACCTGAATTTCTTATTACTCTGGAATGAAATCAGGTTGTATGATGTATAATATAAAGACATTTTGTATTTCATATAGAAGTAGATCAGAAGCAATCAAGAGTATATTCATTTTTGAAACAGATTATATTAACAGATACAAAATCTCTTTAATTTATATTTAATTTTATGGTAGCATTTATTCTTGAATTTAATAATTTAGAAAAAAAACATTACATTAAAAGTAAAACATAAAATATGCTCTAATAAAGTTATTGTCTCAAGGGTTCAAATGTTTAATAAAAATGCATTTATATTTTTGGATATATGATAAATGTTTATACCTCACAAAGCTTTGAAATTACAAGTACAAACAAAATAATTTATTACCTCATCTTCTGATTCTTCAAACTGTACATTTACACCATAAGTCTCATCAATGTTTTCATCTGCAATTAAAAAAAAGACAAAAATCATCAGAATAATGAAATGGCTTAATCCAAATAAAATGCATTTTACTCTCTTAAAACATGAGCCCCCAATTCTGACTTAACTCTATACATGGGTATATGATCAAAAATATAGAAAATTGAATATGAGCTATAATAATTATAATTGCATCCGAAATCCAAGAAAAATTGAGAAAAATAATAACAATACATTTATCTATTAATCTAAAGCCAGTACTTTGCTTAAGAGAAATTGAGAAAAATAATAATAATATGTTTATCTGTTAATCTAAAGCCAGTAGTGTGCCAGTCATTGCAGCAGGTCAACTATTTTTTTTTACAATGCATTTTATTGATTTATTACCAGAGGAAGAATCAAGGAAAGACTTAGTTACTTTTTCTAAAAGAATTTGGTGAGGTTAAATGTTTTTTTTTAAATCTGATTTATCAATAAACTATGATTATCTTATTTAAGTTTTTACTTCTTTTATCATTAAACCTGTAAAAGAGTCCAGTTAAAAATTCCTAGGTTACCAACTTAAATAAACACTCAAAGAAAGCCAGAGGGTAGAATGGTGGAAACAACCAAAAAAGAGCCTGAGTAAATCAGTAAACAATAATTACTAATCTCAGAGATTTAAACGAAATATATTCTTACTTCATTTTTGTGGCCTTTTTATTTCTTGCTGTGATATTTTTAAAAATTAAATCATCTTTGTAAGATCAGAAAAAATATTAAAGCATAACACAAACAAAAAAGGAAAGCATTTTCATAGGAAACGGAAACAGCATTTCGAAAATCTACTAGGAAACCCACCGAAAGTTACATATGAACCAATCACCAGAATTATTAGTAAGCAATTGGACATTAAACTAGGACCATTCAATCAAGAAGAACTCAACTCAGTTCTTAGAAAAATTAAAAATAGGAAAGCTGCAGGGCTTGACGAAATTCCCCCAGAAGTATGGAAGACCAGACAATTCGACGACATACTGCTCCAACACTGTAACGTAGTCTATAATCAAAATCCAATAGATAGATGGATGAAGGGATACATCCTCCCCTTCCCTAAAAAGGGTGACCTCGGATTAGCCAAGAACTACCAAGGTATAACACTTACATCCATAGCAGCCAAAATTTACAATGCCTTACTATGAAATCACATAGAACCCAAAATTGATAACATTCTTAGGAAAAACCAAAATGGCTTCCGAAGAAATAGATTCACAACCACACAAATATTGACTATCCGTAGAATCCTTGAAGGCGTACGGGCAAAAACCTACAGGCGACAATACTATTGGTCGACTTTTACCAAGGCCTTTGATTCCATTCACAGAAGGAAGATGGAACAAATCCTACTAGCATACGGCCTACCAAAAGAGACCATCATAGTAATAACGATTCTCTATAGAAACACCAAAGTGAAAGTACATTCACTGGATGGAGACACAGAATACTTCGACATTGTAGCAGGAGTACTGCAAGGGGACACGCTAGCCCCATACCTCTTTATCATCTGTCTAGACTACGTGCTTAGAACATCGATTGATAAAATCAAAGAAAACGGCTTCGAGCTGACAATGAAAAGAAGCAGAAACCTTCTGCTTCCGCAAAAACAATAACCAACACCAACTACGCTGATGACAGAGCAATTCTGGCAAATACACTCAACCAAGCCGAAACACTACTGCATAGTTTGGAATGAGCTGCCGCAGGCATTGGCCTCCATGTCAATGCACACAAAATGGAATACATGTGCTTTAATCAAACAGGCAACATTTCCACACTAGACGGAAGCTCTCTGAAACTAGTAGACAAGTTCACCTACCTAGGAAGCAGAATCTCATCAACCGAAAAAGACATCGACATGCGGCTAATGAAGGCATGGACAACTATCGATAAGCTATCGATCATATGGAAGTCAGACCTGACCGATAAAATGAAATGCAGTTTCTTCCAGGCAGCAGTCGTATCGATACTGCTATATGGATGCACTACTTGGGCGCTAACAAAACAGCTGAAGAAAAAGCTAGACAGCAATTATACAAGAATGCTGCGAGCAATACTGAACAAGTCCTGGAGGCAACACCCTACAAAGCACCAACCATACGGCCACCTACCTCCCATCACGAAAACTATCCAAGTTAGACGAACCAGACATGCAGGACACTGCTGGAGAAGCAGGGATGAGCTCATAAGTGATATACTCCTATGGACCCCTGCATATGGCCGAGCAAAAGTAGGACAGCCAGCTCGAACATACATACATACAGCAGCTCTGTGAGGATACAGGATGTAGCCCTGAGGACCTGCCAGAAGCGATGAACGATAGGGAGAAGTGGCGAGAGAGGGTCAGGGATATCCGTGCTAGCAGCATGACATGATGATGATTTACAAAGTCATTAAATCATTTTTCTTTTGTTTGTGCTCTTCTATTTTAGGAGTACTTTTTATATTTCCACCAACTTCAAATGAAATATCATTACAATAAAAAGAATTAGGAAAGGTATAATCACCAAATTGGACAAGGTAAAAAAAATATTATGCTTTATATCATCTTCAATTGTTAAACAATGAAAAAAAAAAAGAAAGACAAAGACTTTTAACTATTAAAATATTGCTTGCCATATAATCTTTTTGTTGCAATTATGTTTACTCAATCCTTTCACACAAGCAGGATGTAACACAAGGTCACTTTTAAAGCGGAGTTTAACAGGTTTAAATTCACAATTTTTTTTTCAAGAGAGGTTCCTATATCAAGAATTAAGAGCCTAGTCTGCCCTACTATTTACCCAGAGCTATAGGGAGAATAGCAGGATTCATCCCTTTCCCAGAGGTATTAGTCTTATGTGAAATGCAAAGTCTCATCCAAGATTTGCACTCTGGTTGCCATGTCCATTTCTTATGAAGTTAGCCATTAAACCATGAGTGCCTCTAGTTTATATAAACAAATTTGTTTACTTATTATGAGGATGTTCTGGCTCAAACAAAATCTTCAAAGGTTGTTCCATAAAAAACAATGACACTTATATCTTTTAAACTTTGAAATATGATATATAATTACCTATCTTAGGTAAGTTGTAACCTTGAGCCAAATAAAAGTAAGTACAAGTAAAGTTAGTGACCTTAGTCGAGGGTAACCTGAAGGCTCCCTTTTCAATAGCTACTACACCGATGTGTAGGGGAGGGCGCAACTTCTTTCCCTGGATTGCTCCACTTTACCCTTGATCCTTACCTTATAATGCTGAGTGTTAAGCAAGGCAGCATCAAGTATCATCTTTTTTGAGTCTTTGGTAGGACTCGACCTGGGATTGAACCCCAGTTTCCCATACTACAAAAATAAACTTAGTAAAAATGTATTTAGTAAGTTTAGCCTAGTCTGGTGCAAAGTAACAAGTTCAATATACTCAAAAAGGATCAAACTAATTATAGTAGTAATGGTTAAGAATGTTCAACTTGCTAATTATGGCTGGATACATATCGAACTGGTCTATCCAAACTAACTTGGATAAAAATGAAAGAAAATCACTTCACATTCAAGTGATGGTAGTTCATTAATAATGACATCCCTATTTTCTCTGAGAAAATGGAAAAATTTACAGGAGGAAGGAATTGCTGGAGCACAGGCTACTATAAGCACTATCTTGACTTGCACTGTTTAACACAGTTCAAGATGAACAACAGATACACAAATTGCAGCATCTTGCCAGACTCCAGTCACTAGTCATTCTGCTTTTGCTGAGATGTCTTCTACAACTAATCTACAAGGTGGTAATCAGGAGTTGGGAACTCCACCTCCTGGTTTTGTTGCTCTAAATGAATATTAGGAGACAGGATGAGAATTTTCCATTTTCCACACTAATAAGTAATGTACCTCACATATCTTTATTATATGATCATAAGATGTATTATTCAATATATGATAAGATTTAAATATATAAATACATAAAGCCTCTTGGGGTTATAACTTTTGCTACCTGATTTACCAGATGAAACAGAAAATGTAAGAAAAAAATCTTTTACCTGTTTGCATTTTCTCTTCTGATCCCCAATCTGTGATTTTCTTGCCCAAATTGACCAACAAGGCAAACCTCTCATCAGCCAAGGTGGAGAGTAAATTTTCAACTTCCTTTTTACGTTCTTTGTCTTTCATACGATCATTCTTCAACACAGCCAGGACTTCATCTGCAGCTCCACACAGAACATCTCGTGGCTAGAAACAAAACATTGAAATATTTACAAATTTAATTTTAAAATGCAACTGTAACATGACTGCCATTCAAAACTTATCCATAAATGAACACAAAGACAGCTTTAAATTCCTAATTATAGGCAACAATGTATCTTTGCTCTTAAAATTAAAAACAATTTTTTTATAATTAAACTCAAAACATTCTAATTACTATTCATCTTTGTATAATGAAAGACTATGGATGGTCAGGATATCAAACCTTTCATTATTAGTACCTAATGCGATCTTCCTAAGCCCAGAATATTGGGCTTACAGTGTATAGCAAAATAGCATTCAACCTGAACTATCAAACTTTCAACTGTCTCGATGTTTAGAATTTAAAATTCAAAGTTATTTGGTAGTTTCATTTGAACTACAACTCAATTCTGATTAAAGACAATTGGAATTAAAATTTTGTATTGCTCTTTTAGAATTACTATTAAAAAATAAATCTCACCTCTGCAAAAACTTTATTTCTAACTTAAAAAAACAATTAATTACAGATCAATATAATAAGCAAATCACAGAATTAAAACAAAGTTAGTTTTATAGGATCATTATACACTTTTTTCAAATCATTATTAGGCACAAATGAATATAGATGGTCCAGCCATTAAAAAAAAAAAACATTCGGAGAATTTTTTCAAGAAATATCTTTTATCAATTAACCATCTAAAGACTTACTTCTATTCCTGCAATTAGTCAGTTTTAAACAATAAAAGTTTTTATCAATTTAAAAGGCACTGTCCTGTTTACAATATTATTATATTACATTACTATATTAAAACAATCTCAGGAGTTTTCAACATGCATCTACACTAGTTATCTTCCCCTTGGCTTTATTAAGAAATATCAACTTTGAAAAGGTAAAACTTGGGTGCTAATAGTTTACTCCTACTCCTACAATTATGGATTTTTCTTAAAATTGATAAAAATACTTCTTTTTTTTTTAAATTGACAAGTTGAAGCAGGTCTTCTGAATGCTCATCAATAAAAAAGATTTTTGTAAAAAATTTTCATGCTGGGACTTCATGCCTATTATTAAACTGATTTTTTTTTTGTTCTATTATAACATAGCAAAAATGGCAAATTATATTGAGTTTTTTCTTAGCACATAAAATGCTCTAAGTTAATCCAGGGCATTTTGCACAATTTAGAGATGATAGTGTGTATCGGCACATGGACTCAAGAAAAAAAAACAAACAAAAAAAACAATTTCTCAAGGGAGGTAACTATTAATTGGTAACTACTGTGTACTTCCCTTTAATTATTTGCAATTAATCTTATTGTAAATTCTATAAATAAAATATGATCTGGAATTTAAGCAAGTAATCATTATTAAGATTTGATTACAACATGAAATGTACTGAAGATATATTTGTAAAATATAAGGAAAATGCTATCAGACCATTCATACAAAGGTGTATTGATTCCTCATTTCCATATTTTTTTGTTTCTCACTAAAAATGTTTCTGCAGTGTTAAAAATACTAAACAAAACTTAATAGAAATAATATCAGATGAATCAAACCATCCTAATAGGGCAAACAATACTATTCTTTAATGAGTATACACAAACCAGTTGTCTCGGAAAATGAAGTCATCAGTCCTCAACTATATTATAACCATCTTGCAGGAAATTTACATGAGAACTGGTAACAATAATTTGAAAAACCAAATGCTTACTCACCTGATCTCCAAGAGCTGCTTGTATAAAGCTAAGCAAAACTTCATATGTCTGTCTGGTCTCTTGAGTTTTTGGTCGGTACATGATGCCTACCATATCATTGATTCCCTCAGACAACAGGGTAGTACCCTTCATCTTCATCACTTCTCTTTGAGCCTCATCTCTCTTTTTTCGTCTTGAAAAAAAAAAAGTAAGAATTAAAATTTAGGAATTTGGAACAAAAAATAGCCATAAAGTCATTCAATAAACAAAGGGAATTTTTTGGGGAAAAAAATCTTTTTTTCATAAATGTAATCTATGCATTGTTTAAAATTGGTTTATAGCAAATCTTATTTTAATTTTGCAAAAATATTTGTTTTGAAACTATTCAAAATGCCAGAAAATCAAAGAGTACTCCAGAATTGAACAGAGGTTTATCATCAAATTTTTAGTGGCTGAGAAGTGCAAACCATGTGAAATTTATAGAAGAATGTGTGATGTGTACTGAGAAGCATGTTTTGGTCAAAAAATCTTTACAAATGGACTAAACATGCATTTGCCAATATGAGCTTAAGTCAAAAAGACAGTTCATAGAGTGAAAACACACTGATTCTGAAAAAGAAAAAGTTCTGGAAAAAACAGTTGGTAACCAAGTGATGCTGACAGTCTTCTGGGACATGATAGGACCCATCACTACTGATTTCCTTGAAAAGGACTAACTGTAAACAATGCTTACAACTGTCAACTCCTTAGACAAAATCCATCTTATTTACTGAATGACCCTTGTAGAATCAAGCTGACTTCCTTTGTCCTAAAAGGGTTAGCACGGATGCCTTTATATCAAATGGTTACCTAACTACTTGATGATTTAACTCTTCTGCTGTGGAATTAAATTTCATTGTCATTACCATAATGATGTTAATTATACATCAAAAAATATAATTGATACATCAGGAAAATTATATATATATATATATATATATATATATATACATACACACACTATCAGAAAACACTAAAGGTGTATTCACTTTTCACAGCATAAGGAGAGGTGTTTTTCCAAAACCATTGAGTAAATCCATGTTCCACAGTTAACAGTAATAAAATTTTAAGTGGATATATCCTCTTTCCACATTAAAATGGTTAAGAAAGTTTCTCATACTACATATCCAACAGCTTTTGAATCCTGTTAAAACCAGGCAGCTTTACACAACAAAAATAAAATAGACAATAATGGTAGCATAATATATGCAAACCTATTAGTTAGTCCACATAACAAACTTTTGAATTCTGTAGATATAAAGGTTGCTTAAGATTAATAAACAGTGCATTTAGATTCTATATATATAAAAGGTATATGCAAATTTGGAATTTTTTTTATAAGATACATACTTGTTTTCAAGTATGTTTAGAACAACAAAGTTATTGGATGTTGTGATGAAAAAAACAATTAACAGCAATGCAACATAAATTTAAAACATGAATATTCACAAATCCAACAAAGAAATTGTGAAGTAGAAAAAGAACTGTTTTTACAAAGGAAATTGTCTTTCACAATTTTTTTTATTCACTGAACCTGTAAGACTGATATTTCAGATTGAATGCTGTTTTACTGTAAGTACAATATTTTGGGTTAAGAGAGATCATGTCAGATGCTAAAAAATATCACAACCATTTCTGGTAATGGAATGATGAAATAGCTTTAAAGAAAATGTCTTCAATTTGGACTAAATTTAGAACATGTTTTGTGCTTGTGATAATGAATTCTGTAAGCCCAAATACAGGGTATCTGAGAGCCAAAGAGTTATAAGGAATATATTTTTCACTTATATAAATTAATAAATAGATGAATATTCAAAACATGCCATAAGGGGCTTTCACTATTGCCAGGGTTCTCTAGTAATCCCTATTTCAGGTAAAGCATACAAATAACAGCATGATTGTAGCAACACTAACATGCATTTCTTTAAACAGAAGACCCACATTATTTATTTCTTTAAGGTTTGTTGAAAAGGTGGAATTATCGTATGAAGTTATGTTTTGCATTGAGTCTTGACCATCTCTGGTGCTGTTCACATCCTTTTCAATCCTTTTTTATCTGCCTGATCCACAGGTCTATGGCTACCTGTCTGCCCTCATGGTTTACAACCTTCTCTGTTAATCTGCTACTCTGCTTGCCAGCAACAAAATCTTCAAGTGTATAATCCTGGTTCACACACATCACAAACTGACATGATGTTGCACATCCTGATAATAATCTTAACATTTCAAAATTACTTTTAATTATAAGCATTCCTTTTTGCATAACCAGCATGTCAATCAAGTAACAGTGACATACTTTTCTTTGCTATAAACACATTAACAAAAGCAGCTGATGTCCTCATTATACAAAAAAAGTACCTATGCACATCAATGTTTACACATAAAACAAGTCCTAAAATAAAGGTTGTTTCAAGAGAATAAAAATGTAATATTTATATATTAAAATAAAATATTGGAAATACTAATTTATCAGAAGATGAAAAAAATTTCTACAGTTAAAAGGTTCTAAAACAGTAACAGCTTATTATAAGACAAATGTCCATATGAAATTTTAAAATTAATTTGAATTAAAAACTTTTCAAAAAAAAAAAAAAAAAAAAAATACACACTTGACTTTTCGTTCTTCCATTTGTGGTGGTTTCGTTCTTTTTGATTTGTCTCCCATCCTCGTTCCATCAATTTTGCCCACAAGGGACATAACCTCTCCAGTAGCTTCATCTCTAGCTCTACGGTCAATGAGTGACCTATCAGCTTGGAGTACAAGATTGGAATTCTGAAAAGAAAAAGTAATAATTTGCAGAAAGTGGACATTTTCTGTGAATTTTTAAATTCAAAAATTAATTTTAGGGAGAAGTAAGCTTTAGCTGCACTTTGTCATGAATAAAATACAACCCAAATTGATGTATAGACAAGTATATCATGTCCTTTTAAATCTACCATAATCCAAAAGTAACTGGTTTTCTTTGAATTGATTATTTCATAACATCTTAATTTTTAGCATTTTCCTGTTACGAACCAGCTTTCACTGGGACTGCGAAGACAGGCACATAACAAGAATAATAAAAATAAATATATAAAATTGCGAGAATGTCCCAAGGTTCGATAAAAAAAAGGGTGAACTATGGGATGGGAATTTCTCCAATCGAAGACTCTCGGTAAATCACAGCAGAATAAGTGACAAGCACTCACAAAACCAACACAACACAATTTGAAGATTTAACAACAAAATTTATTATAACATTAACAACTTAATTAGGGAAAAATAAGAATTTAAAAAAAGGCTTTAAGAACAAAAGGGGAGGGAAAACTAACGTTACTATGTATATATGAAGTCCGAGACGAATCTCAACTCAAGCAGATTTGCAAGGTAGACACATAGAGGCAAAAGAAATATGAAACTCACTGAGGGTTTAGGATTTGTTAAATATCTTTTTTTCTTTCGTTCTTTTTCTCTTTCGTTCTCTTTTTTTTTTCTTTCTTTTTTTTTGAAGAAGCTTGCCACAAGGTTTCTGCTGTCTTTTTCTTAGTCACATTTCGGGTGTATTGAAACAGAGCTCTTGGATGAGTGTGGACACCTCGAAGTCAAAACCGCTACTACTATAGTCACTTTGCCAGTCAAAAACCGCTACTACTATAGTCACTTTGCCAGACAAAAACCAGAAGGGTCTTTCCTTGACACTTAGAGCTGAACACATGGTTGATAAGGTCACCCAAAGTTCACTCCAAGAGTTCAAGGCTAGCTGAGATGAGTAAATAGTGGAAAGGGGTTGACTTGCAATTCCATTTCTTGTCGTCGTCTTTTTTTTTTTTCTCTTCCTCCTTTAGCCTCGTGAGCCACCAAGCAAATCATGTGTGATTAGAAAAGGTTCCTTTGGTGCCTCTCTTTCCCAATTTTATTCTTCGTCTCGGAATAATACGGGCGAATGAAACGCACCTTGTAATGTACATAAAAAATATATTTCTTCTATTTTCTACCCCACGTAACATTCCTTGAACTGATTATTTCATATAACATCTTTATTTTTAAATTCAACAACTGTTGGTTGGTTTGGTTTGGTTTCTTTGTTTAATGGCATATCAACTCTTTTTAGGTTATTTAATGCCAAAGCCATTCTCCTAGAAGAACAGTAGTGGTACTATTTAACCCATAGCTGGGAGGATAAGGGGGCTCATACCTTTCCCAAGGGTATTTGCCCGAAATTGAATGTAATAACATGACTGGAGTACAAACTCGTGTACTACGATTCCACAGTCCATCATTTTAACCATTACACCACGAGGACATCCCCACAACTGTTGGATCCTATCATGGTTGAATAATGGAACAAATTTTTGCCTTATTTTTTTGGAGGATAACAAGACAATTTGTCAAAACATTAGGCAATGCAAAAAATAGATTCATGCCTTTCCCAAGGTCATTAATATGAAGTGAACATATACATTTTCAGTTGGAATAATTTATCAATTCTGAGCTTATCTTTTTTTCCAATACCCACCTTTATAAAAAGAGATATCAAAATAGGTGTCTATAATGTCACAATTATTAGCAAAATTGTGGTGAATAGTGTTTGACTTTTAATGAAAAACCAATAGCTTATATATTTAAACATTTCAATCATTTTATATAATAACATTAAGATTTTTTCGGTTGTGAATATTAAAAGCATGAAAACCTGCCTTAAAATATCGAGATCACAATTTCAAATCACATTTTTACTTTGTTACAAAGTTTAATGTTATTGTGTTAATTTTAGTGCAGGTTAAAAGCCTAATGCGAGTAACCCAAAGCCAATCTTTTTTAGATCTTATTTTTCCGATGATTATTGCATTGGAAAAATAAGGTCTGAAATAGTTTGGGTTCAGGTTATCCTCACTGTGCTTTTAACCTGGACTATTTTCCATATACTATGAATTGTTTGAACTAGAATCAACATCTTGGTTGTTTCAATAACTATATTTTGACCAGTTTATTCTCTTACCTTGGTACATGATAAAATTATGTCAACTTTTCAAGTATGGACAAAGTTTCATTAATGCAAATAATTCTAACTGTATTTGCAAAAGAAAAGAATTATCAAAAGATTCTGTTCAAAGTCTTTTTGAGGATTATGAGGTGGCATATAAGCTTGAAAAAGCCAAAAAAGCAAACTGGGTGAAATTATGAAAATACTAATCTGAAAACCATATCTGATGGCAACATAAGATTCCAATATTCTTAATATTCCAATAATATAGAGCTGAGCTATGCTAAGTCTACATCATCTGGATAAGCCTTAACATACTAGATATCTCAACTTTTCTATATGAGACCAGAGATATTTTTAGCCTTCGGTTGGGAGATTCTCTTTGCATTCACTTATCTTTCTATTTGAATCAATACTTTAAATACAGTAAAGAAGGTTGATAACAAGGTGATCCAAGTAGAAGGAGAGATTTATTGAGAAGCAATGAACAATCATCAGGACTCTGAGGGACAATATTAGTAATGTTAAATTGACAATGGATGTTTAAAAATACAAAAACCTAGGAAAAATTTGTATAACAAGAAAAGGTTGGTCATTTAATTAGTGAATCAGCATTTGTTTGTTTTTTTAAATTACGTCATTTGACTCATTAGGAATATTGTATAGAATTGATGTTCATTTGTTTATCAAGAAATATTTCAAATCGAAAAAGAAAAAGGATAATATTATGATATATGTGGAATATATTAACTAAAGATGGACAATATTGTAGCTATTTGAAATGGATTTGCTCAAGTACAAAGAAATATTTTAAATATGGACTGCAGCCATTAAGTGAGTTTGAACTCCAGTCAAGCCATTAATCACTTTCAAACAAATATAGTAGGGAAAGATATGAACCTCCTTATTTATCCCTCCAACACAGCTATGAGTTAAATAGTATCACTGCTGTTCTTCTACAAGGATAGCATCGACAGTAGATAATCCACAAAGCTTGATATGCCATTAAAGAAACCAAACCAAACCTTAATCAAATAAACTGTTGATATTTTGTTATGTCATGCATACTGCAAATTTTATGCGTTTTATTTTTCAGCAGACATTGTGTGTGTGTGTGTGTGTGCGTGTGTGTGTTACCTAAAAGTATATGAGCCTTTCATTTGTTTCTTCATGTTTTTTTATGTCAAAGGCAAAAATAACAGAAAATGAAATGCACACGACATAATATAGTTTTACTGATCTTCCTACAAACTGCCAATTAAGTAGTACACATGAATGGGAAGAGATTGATCAAACAGCTTGGGGGAACTAAGTGAGAAATCAACTTCAATAAGTTTCAATTGTTGATTTGATTTCTGTGGGAATTATGAAAATTGAAGTAAAAGTCAAGAAATGATTTCCTTATACTTAATAAAATCATTTTCAAAACAGCACTAACTCTATCATTTTATTTCTAAAAGTTTCTGAGACTCTTATTAAAGGCAAACATTAAGTCTCCAAAACCAGTTAAATAAATTAAATGTAAAAATAAAAAGATGAAAGTTCGTGGAAAATTATTCAGAAAATGATGGTTGCCTTCAAGGGGGAGAATTGTGGTTTAAAAGAATCTTCAAGTATATATATAGAGAGATAAATTTGAAAAAAAAATGACATTACGTAATTAATGTCTAACAATCAAAAATATGGTGTTTTGTAGCCTTTCGTCAACAATTCATGTTTATAATGTTTACAATTTTTGAGTTAAGTAATACAAGAAAATGTACTACAAGTTGTAGCGACCAGAAGATCATAAGTAGACACTAAAATGAAAGAAAGGATAATCCAGATATAGTTTGACGCAATAAGTATGTTTAAACAACAGAGAAGTATTATATATATATATATTAGGAAAAAACTAAATAATACAATATTTTGAAGACCATGTCTTCTACTAGTATTTACTTTTTAAATAATGTCCTATCGAAAGTAGTCTGTGATCAGTATCCGATTTATTAATTTCCCAGGAGACTCTAAGAACAATTTAGTAAGGAAATAAAAAGATTTTAAATTAAAGTTTTTTAGCACTCAATATGAGACTGAGAAAAAATACCCGTCATCAAAAAAGAAGAAACATGGCTGGTTTATACCGGAGACACGTGCACGCTTGATTTTAGATAAATTGTATAAATATGAACAAGGCAAGAATAAAAATAATGAATACTTACCGCTTTGTATTCATATTGAAGTGATCTAGCCGCAGCATCCGCCATGTCGGCTAAATTATTTGTTGTCCACTTATTCTGTTAACAACAAAACAACGCAATCTACTTTCGTCGACATAAATGGCGGCATCAGTAAGCGGATGTGAGTCGCTTACAACGCTGTGAAAAAAAAAACAAATTTACTTCTAATAAAAAAAAGTTAAAGGAATTTTTATTAAGACATAAATTTCAATAAATAATTAGTAAATAAACAGTTGCTTAATTCTAGAATCTATATCCTGTGTTTTACTTTTTTCTTGTTTAATATCATTTATGTAAATCGTAAACGGCTGCTTAAGGCGTACAGTTAGTTACTTATGAGTATTATTTTGCCTTTGATTCTTCAGTGGGTCGATAGAATTTTCTTTCTCTCTCTCTCTCTCTCTCTCTCTCTATATATATATATATATATATATATATATATATATATTAATCAGCTGGATGTAACACAATCTTAACCTTGTGTCACATCCTGCTCGTGCAAAAGGATGAGTAAATATAAATATTAATCAGCTTTCAAAGAGAGTGTGAAAGTGTTTTACGAATGATTATATTGTTACGGTGAATATTTATTAAAGTATGCATTTGGTCAGTGAATGAAACTAATTAAGTTAAAAGTTAGGATAGTGATGACCAGCTTCCCCCCCCCCCGCTCCACAATTTTTGTGGCTCGAGCCAAATTTAATTCTAATCAACATTTAATAGAAGCAAAATCAAATAAGTGTTTCAGCATCCAAAGAGATAAATTAAAATTGATCAATAAAAAAAAGTTTATTGAATTATTTCTCAGTTTTTACAACAAAATATTGAACAACCAGGAAGTTATTCATTAAACTGGATAGGATTTACACTCCTATATTTTTTAAATGGCCATCTATGACCATGTGGTGCAAAAAATTCTAGAAAATAGGATTTATAATTCTCTTGTTCCTGAAACAAAAGGTGGTGACGTCAGTAAATTAATTTGTTTCAGGAACCTATTGGACAGAAAAATCACATGCCTTTTGCCTCCAACTACGTCCACACATTTGATTTTGTCCTGCAAAAGATAAATTGTGTGTTTGGAGCTGGTCACGTGACATGGTTACATATATATACTCTATACTTTCAATAGCTCACTCACTCTCTCATTCTTTGCTTTACCAGCTAGTGACACATAGCTTAAGACACATGACATGTATGTATAGTCTGTGATGACTTTCCTCTTTCATTCTGCCTAGCTGCCAGACACATTCCAGTCTCATGCATGCACAGAGCCTCAGACATTTCATCTGATTAAGACAAACAGCCAATGTGGAGAAACACATGGCCCTCAAAAATACATCCTCATGTATATTAGTACTCCCCATGAAATACTAAGTCAACTTACATATATAGTCATACAGGACACTTTTTAATATTTTAGTATCTCACATACACTTAAATGATAACACATAAACATAAGTAAGGATTCTGACGTTCTTACCTGTAGTAGTAATGCCACGAACAATCTTACCTCGAAGAAACAGAAGGTGTGCTCTCTCTGTTACCGGCACGCGGAAACCAGAAGAAGAAAAGGACACAAGAGGTGTAACTTGTTTTATGGGGGAGAATGAGATAAGCCTAGGTGAAGTGACGAGATTTGATGAACATAAAAGAGACTAAGTTTGAAGTGAAAAAGGGCAGCATTTTGCTGATGTATGATTGGTGAACAGCCATCAGTTCATTTTGCAAGTTAAGTGAGTTGACTAGCGCCCAATAGGTTGATTCCTCTTCAACTAGACTTCTGAAACCAACTAGATTACCCTACGTTCCAAACAAAATACTCATTCACCCTAATATTTGTCTTAGTTATACACACACACACACACACACACACACAAATATTGAACAAACAATATTCGAACATCCATACTGTTTTGTAATATTTCCTTTTTTTTTACAGGTTGATGTATACATTTGTTCTGTTTATATTGCCTTGTTGTGAATATTATTTGTTTATGTCATTTATATTGTTTGCATTTTAACAACACACTACCACAATTGCAATACAATATTGTCAATTAAAAAATTAAATTCCATTAACTGACTAACAGTTTATAAACCAAAATGGACGCATTATCAAAGTAATTGAACAATCTAATTGCTTAACACAAAATATTATATTGACTACTCAGAATTTCATGTAATTAAACTATTTTGAAAATCTCCACATTGGGCAAAACAAAGTTGCAATTTCTAGGGATTAAAAAAGAAATAAATAAAATAAATGACTCCAAAAAGGTAACAGTTTTCCAGAAGGCCTCTTACAGGAAGCAAAACCACTGCATGCCTAAAAAGAGGGGCTTCTTGGTGTCAAAATAGAAATTCTCTCTGTTAGCATTCACCGTTGTCACTGGGCAGACCTCTTTTCTCTTGGCTGCTAGTAGTAAGCTCATGTGCTGATTGGGTTTCAGGGTTTAGTAGCCAACTGTGTCTCCTGTTAGTAATCACTTCTGCTAAACACACTTATCTGAACACATAGCAAACTTCAAACTTATAACTCACTGAAAGTGACTCTAATGTATATCAACACCTTGTCTGAGAAACACAGCTACTTCTACTGGTTCAGGAAAACATTTCATCATAGAAGAGTTATGAGCCCCAAAATAAAGTTTGAGTTTAAAAGTATTGTAGAAATTTTGTTAAGGAACTGGTGATCCTGTTTTACTGAATATCAGCAGCTCCTTAGGGTCACATGGCGTCAACTATAAAAAAAAAGCTGTGACTGGAGATTCTCCCTCATTTTGCCACTCCCACCGCTGCTAGCAACAGGTCCTTTCGTAGCAGCCCATGACAGCAAATGTATTTGGTAACTTCCACCAGCCAGGGCCCAAGAGCGACGAACACACGTGCTGAGTTAAAAGGAACAGGACACGCAGCTAAGTTCCAGCAGGCATTTTATCTGCAAACCTTCACGCAACATTACTAACCCAACCTTACCAAACCTTACCTTACCTTAAACCTTTACCTTATAACTTTACCTTATAATAACCTTACAACTAAATCTTACAAACCTTACAAAACCCTACCACCTATCGGAATCTTGAACTCTTTTTTTGAACTCTTACATATTCGTTGTTTGTTCTATTTGGTGTAAAACCCTGTTTATTGTTGTTGTTGTTGTTGTATATAAATTTTGTTGCACTAAAAGTCGTTCGTCTCCTTTCTTCAAAAGCTGTCACCAAATCCCTACTGCTGTTGAAGTACGGTTTATTCTTTTACAAAACATAGGAATAAACCAGGCTTTTCGGGGCTTATAAAAGTCCCCACAGTATTCTTGTCTTTTTCTTTCTGTCTTCACTTCTCTTAAAGAAGAAAAAGAAGTCAGATATGAAACTCAGAATCATCCCAACAGAACCCAACAATTTATCAATGACTTACACCATGAATAATGACAACTTCTTGTTCTTCATAAATTCTAATATCATTGGTCTAGAGATTATATATATATATATATATTATTTTATATATATATATATATATATAAGTGATGCTCTGAAGGTCAAGTTTTCTTTTTATTTCCATTAAAACTATAACAGATAGATGATGCACAAAAACACCTTTGGATAATGCAAGTCTTCCACTACAGAACACTATTTTCCTACCTAGTTGCCAACATTGTATGCTGTGTTCATACTGTCATATACTTCTTTTCTTTTCTTTTCTTTTTTTTTTGTACTGCTGCATATTCACATATTTGGCTTCAATGCTGTAGAGTTAGGTAATAAATAACACCTAATAAGATCAATTTTGATTGTATAATGTTCCAATAGAAATATGTTTCTACCAATAGCTATAAAAGACCAAAAGTCTGACTTTTGGTCAGACTGAGCCAACTAGATTACTTTAAAAACTGCTAATGAAACTTTCCACAGTAGATTATGACAGAGACCATGGTGACATAAAAGACAATGAAAGATGACTGTCAGCAACTAGTCTAATGAAAGGTATTAATCTACCAATATATCAATGTAGCTAACAGGTCAACATAATTTCACTGCCACACACAAAAACACTGGCAGACACACCTTCGCTCATAGAAAAGTCAGGTATGGCTGACCATATATGGAAAGAAAAAGGAAACCATCTACCCTAGTTGGATAATATAGGCGATAAGGAAGAACACTGGAAAAGAAGACGTCTAAAAGAAGAAGCCCATATGTTGGTCTATGTTGTCCTCTTGAGTAGACCAAGCATAGAAATCAACACAATCTGAGAACTAATAATTGGAAAGGCCAAATTGAATTGTTTTTAAAGTAAATTATTTCTAAAAATATCAAGAATAACTGATTCCATTGGATTTTACGTTTCTAATTCATCCCATGATGCTTCTTGAGAAACTTCTTGTGATGCTTCTTGGATTGAAAGGCGTGAAAAGCAATGACATCATTATTTGAATAAGATCATCATAGTTCTTGAACATTTTTTTTGAACAACAAACTTTAAAAATGATTTCCCGGGTTGAATCATATCTATGCCTCGGTAAACAAGAGACACCTGAGGAAGGCCAGAGGATACAACAGCCAAAACATTGTGTTTCAATTTACAACAATGAAGATGTGGACAACTGTCTGAAAAATCACACCCAAAATAATACACATCAAGCCTCATCTCAAAAATCAAACAGATGATATATAAGTAAGTAAAGTTGGCAACCTTCGTTGAGGGTGACCCAAAGTCTCCCTTTTCAATAGCTACTACACCGGGATGAAGGAGAGGGCACTACTCCATTCCATGGATTGCTCCACTTTACCCTTGATCCTTACCTTATAGTGCTCAATGCTAAGCAAGGCAGCATCAAATACCATTTTTTGAGTCTTTGATATGACTCAACCTAGGATTGAATCCTGGTCTCTCGGACTATTGGAGAACACTGTACTCATTAGTATTTCAGATATAAGTATTTATGTAAAAGCTATTTAAAAGAACAAAAATGTGTACATAATAATAACAAAATATTATTGCTAAAAAAAAATGAAAAAAATTAGATAAATATGAAAAGGAAAATATATTCTATCTAACTTTATTTTCCAGGCTTTTTTGCTAGGCTGTCTGACATTCAGATTTTTTTTTTCAGAGAAAAAAAATCTGAATATGAGCACAGGTAAAAAATCATATATAATAGTAGTAATCCTAGTCAAGAACATTAAGTTTACAAGTCCCAAAAATTCACTATGAACTGTCCAGCAGGACACATAGTGTAATGGTTATAGGCATTGTTTCTCTAAGGAGACAATCATCTGGAGTTTACTGGTTCAATCCTGACTGCAGATGAGTAACAATACAGAAATACTTAACACTTGTACCTGGTTATGGCTAACAGAATCAGAAATCAATAAAGGACATAGTTTGAAGTTCCGTGGAGGTTCCCGAGTTTGACAAACACCTGAAGAAGGCATGAGGACATATCAGCCAAAATGTTGTGGAAATAACAATGAAGAAAATAGTCTGAAAACCCTTAATGATTGATATGTGTCCTTATTTGGTTTGGTTTGGTTTTATGGCATATTAACCTTTGTAGGTTATTTAACGCCAAATCTATTTTTATGTAAATCATCAGTTCTATTTTAAACAATTCAATTTAGCATGAGTACACAGTATGTCAAAAATATTTCTATTTCAAACTATTCAGTTTATTCAAGCAGTTATATATAACAATTCAGTTTAGTGTAAGTACAATTTCAATGTCAGTTCAATTTCAAATAATTCAGTTAAGCATAAGCACACAGTTTAAATGTAAGTATATTTTAATCATCAAAAACATTTCAATTTTAAGCTATTTAGTTTAATCAAACAATTCAGTTTAGCATAAGTATGCCATTAGTTCTATTTAAACTATACATAGGGCCCTATCAGGTGCTACCACACCAGGCCAGAGTGGACCTGGGAGCAATGGCGATGAAGGGGTACTCCGTATTCCCCAAAGCCCCAGCATTACTGGGACCTCACTATCAGACTGTTTAGTGTCATATCCAGGACACTGATTAGGGAGGTCTTACCTCTCTGCAGAGGTGCAGTCCATGTATTCTATAGCCCCAGCCAACTGGGCAATATACAGTGTTGAATGTCAAACAGTTCTATTTCAGATAATTCATTTCAGCACAAATACACTGTTTAAACATCAAAACTGTTCTATTTCAAGCAATTCAGTTTAGCATTAGTACGCAGTTTAAATGCAAAAATCAGTATAGTGAAAGAAGCACAGTTTAATTCTATTTAACCCATAGATAGGACCCTTATCAGGTGCTTCCACTCCGAGCCAGAGGGAACCTGGGAGCGATGGCAATAAAGGGGTACTCCGCATTCCCCAAAGCTCCAGCATTGTTGGAACCTCACCATCAGATTGTTTAGTGTCATATCCAGGACACTCATTGGGTAGGGTCTTACCCCTCTGCAGAGAAGCAGTCTGTGTATTCTACAGCCCCAGCAGACTGGGCAATCCTTATTCGGTATTTAAAGCTTTAACAAATTGTTGCAGAGCTGAGTAATGACAGCCAAAAGAACAATGAAGGAAACAAAAAGCCGAAATAACAGTATAAGAAATATGACAATTTATTCGTCAAATTTACCAGAATAGATGTAAGTTCGTGGATAGATGTTGTAGTTGTCAGCCAAGCAAACAAACGGATAATGGAATCGACCAAGTTGGTTAAGACCGGGTGGTCTTAGAGTCCTCTTCATGGTTGCCTCCTGGCCATCTGCTTTGACGAGTCTGTAAGAACCAACAGAGATACTTCAACCCGCAGAAGGAGACCTCTAGTGGTCCTTAAAAGGACCTCTATCGCATATCTATGTGATACTAGGGTGAATGCAACCATGAGATGTAGGATTCAGCCTTGGAAGTAAGGCAAATGTGACCACAAGATGTAGGATTCAGCCTTGAGATCCTTGCTCTGAGAGCAAGCTCCTGAGAGCTTCATAAAATAACCTCTGAAATTTTTTACCCCAGAGCTTTGTTTATAAAAAAGGGAAAGTATGTCACTCTTCTGGGCTGCATAGAAATAAAATTCGTCTATTAAAAATAGATGTGAAATTAAAGTCCTTCTTAAGCCTTAGATAGGCTACAGAAGATGATTCACTCTTTTTTAATAGAGTTACTTTTTGACAGACGGGTTTTGTAAATTCTGTTAAATGAAATTTATTCCCTTTTCTTAGCTGTAACGGTCAGTCAGGGTCATATAAGGCTTCATCATTTACGGTTGTAGCCCGATGTACTGTTTTTAGGAAGGTTGAGTAATCCGATCTGTTTACGTTTATGAACAGGTTGTGACAAATGTATTCAGTATATAAAGCTTTAGTGTTAGTTGTTTTTGGGAGTTTGTCCAAGTCCAGTGTCTTAGTTCATAGTTTGATAGGTCCATTTTGATACTTTTTATATTTTGGCATACTGTTAACTGAAACAGCTGCTACTAGTGAAAGGTTAGCCAATGTGGTGCTTTAGAGCTGCCACGTGGCCTTCCACTAGCAACAAGAGAGATTTAGATGTTGTCACTCTGCTGGTCACTGCTGAAAAGAGAATGAGATTTCTTCTTTTGTCAGGATGATCCCTTTTCTTTGCTCATGCATAATCCCCTATTCCTGTCAGAGGCCTCTGGGAGTTGCTGCATATTTTAATAATTATTTTAATTCAATTAAAATTTTTTTTTTTAATTATTTATTCCCTACAGGTATACATTGCAGTTAGTGAGTCCAAGTCCAGCAAGGTCATCTGGCTCTTATTGCACCAGTAAGCATTTTATCAACGTAGTCCAGACCTTCCCCTCTTCTAAATCCCCACTCTAAAAAAGACCTTATGTCAAATCCTGTCAGGTAGGAGGCAGAGATAAATATCAACTTCGTTGGATGACAAGAGAACAGGTTCTATTTGACTTTGTTGAAGGTAAAGAAGAGAATGAGGTTGGTTGAGATCTCCTTGGAAAAAATACCTTAATATCTTGAGAGTGGGAGAGAGAAAGACAGCAAAAAAAAATCCCAAAACAAATTAATACTTAGAAAAAACACAAGAAAAATAAGAGGCATGAAACTCCTTCGTCTCAGGGAGATGTGATATGTAGAGTGCCTAACTGGCATAGCTAAGGCATATAAACTAAATGAGCACTCCAATTGTAGGGGAGGAGTAGAAAAAATAAGCAAGATTTGAGAGAATGGCAACCCAAAACACATGAAACAACTCTTTGTAATGATTTATTCATTTAAAGGTACTAATAACAGTTTCTAGTTTGGGTATTTAATTGTTTACAATAAGAACAAGACCTGACATATTGTCAATATTTGATGTGGAGGAACCACACATATTTATATGTGGGTAGTGGCAAAAATCACTTGGTCTTATAGCTTATTGCTACAGGTTCAGTTCAAACCTATTGTGTAGTGGTTTCCAAAGTAGTTTCCAAAGTGGTTTCCATGGAACATCAGGTTTATGCTAGGTAAAAATAAAAATTCAAAAATAGAAAATCTTATAAAAGCAGTTGTCACCATTTAATGTTTTTCTTCTCAAAATTGAATGCATTATATCTATCTCTGCAAGTGAAACAAGTGAAGAAAAAATTCAACCAGCAGATGAAATCTAGAATTAATCAACTTTTAATAATTGTTCACAGTTACAAATTCATAACTAAAAAATAAAAACAGCTGCTTTTCATTTCAGTTTTTCATTTATCATGTTTTATATGAATTTTTTTTTTTTTCAAATAATTTTTGCTTCATTTCATGTCTTACCAAAATCAAAATGCAAATTTCAAAAAAATCTTATAAGGGTTCTGTTACAAAATGGTAAGCACTGCATTAGTGTAATGAAGCTGCTCATTAAAAATGAAAAAGACTTATCCTATTTCTTTATTAATACATATCAAGGTCTACATTGCCTAGTTGGCAAGGGCTGTAGAATATACCAACTGCACCTCTGCAGAGGGGTAAGACCCCTCCCACCCACAAGTGACCTGGTATAGACACTAAACAATCTGATGGTGAGGGTCCAGTGATGCTGGTGCTTTGGGGAATGTGGAGTACTCCTTCATCGCCATTGCTCCCAGGTCTACTCTGGCTCGGAATGGTAGCACCTGAGAGGGCCCTATTTGTGAGTTAAATAGAACTAACTGCATACTTATGCTAAACTGAATTGTTTGAATTAGAACTGTTTGACTAAATTGAATAGCTTGAAATAGAAATGTTTTTGACAATTAAACTGTGTACTTACATTTCAACTGCGCACTTATGCTAAACTGCATTGTTTGAAATGGAACTGTTTTTGATATTGAAACTGTATTTACACTAAATTGTTTAATAAAGAACTGTTTTGACATTTAACTGTGTGTAAAGAAAATCTGTACTTATACTAAACTGAATTAGAACTGTTTGTATAAACTGAATAGCTTGAAATAGAAATGTTTTTGACAATTATCAGGCTAAACTGAAATGTTTAAAATAGAACTGATAATTTGTATAAAAATGGATGTGACATTGAATAACCAACAAAGGTTGATATGCCATAAAAACCTACCAACCAACCAACCAACCAATCAAGGTCTACAGTACACTGACTCTTTGAATTTGTTAATTCCAACCTACAAACAAAATTTTTAAAACTTAACTTTGACTTTTAGAATTGCTTATTCCAGAAATATGCACTTAATGTATAGCTATTTATCTCTCACATTATTATATTAAAAGAAATTTGAAATAATTTTGTGAATTAGTTTTCAGTTTTATAATTTTTTAAAAAATCAATTAATACTATTTCACTGGTTAAAACTGTTTACACATCTGAAAACATTTACAGGGGGAATAAGAAAGTATTTTCACATGGAAAATTTACTCTATATTTATACATCCATTGTTTGTTTGTTTGTTCTTATTTTTTGTGATTAAGCTACTTTCATAATTAAAAAAAAAAAAAGATGTGGTATAGATTAAGATAAGATTGTGAGGATTATTGATATGTGGAATTTTGATAATGATAAAAAATAAGAAAAAACTCTTTTCATGATTTTAGAGAAGTCCTTTTTTTAATTAAGATCTTGAATTGATATGCAATTTTTTAATTTAGCACATTAACAAGCAGTTTTTATTTTTTGATATTGATATTTGTACAACAATGAAATTGCAATTCATAGTTGGGTCAAGTAAGATAGACAAGTAATCTTCACTACAAAAAAGAATCAATGAGGAAATGTTAGCTTTCCGGAAATTACGTAAGAGGAAAACCCTACCCATAATTCCACTTCCTGTGCCCTTCTCTATTAGAGGATTACAACTGCTCCACGATATTTGTGGCGCGGTTAATGATGTCCAAACGTCGGATTGATGTTGGTGATTCCTCCTCTTCATCTTCTTTTTCAAAGAGGGGAAGGTAAACCTAATTTTTCTTTTTAGTGCTGTTTTTAAGATAATAGACTTTTTATTTTTCTGTTAGGAAGAGCTGAAACACTATAAAAAGAAATCGACATTATCTTCCGCTGTTCAACGACAAAGATGGCTGAATTAAAGCATTACCATCGGTCATGAAGTCGGGGAACAGTTTGGTGGATTCCTGACGAAGGAATTCTGACGGGGATGAATAGTAATTACTCTTTTGTTGTTTATGAAAAGTTATTTTGATTATGACAGATTAGATACAAACGTATATTGCTCGCCAAAAGTCAGTATCACGTGCTGGCCAAATCGATCTTGTATTTTAGCAGTCCCCCATTTTATGATCATTTTTAATCATTCACTCTCCCCTCCATTTTTTTTTTTTTTTTATCTTTACTTAAAGATTTTTTAAAAAAGTATTTACTTTTTCTTCTTCTTCTTCTTATTAAATTATTCGATTGATATTACAAGTTAACTAAGAATTCCAAGTTAAAAAAAGTTATATCCCCCGTTTTTTTTTATTTTTAAATTTTTTTTATATATATGTCTATAAAGTGGAAAAAAACGATTTTTTTTTTTTTTAACATCTGAGATTTAGTCAGTTTTCTTCCTTCTTTTGTTGCCTTCTTGTTTTCAAATATATACTTCTTTTTCTTATTTAATTTAATTTTTTTAAACATTTTTTCTAGCTTCATTTTAAAAGGACTTTATTTAGTTAGATGTTTTGTGATTTGCTGATCTTCCATTATTATATTACTTATCACTACCTCGAAAATAAAAGTAAACGAAATTTTATTTTTTCACGTATATTTACTAAAGCTCTAAAATAAATATTATTTTATTTATTTATTTTTTTCTTATATATTAAAATTTTTCTTTACTAGATTTTTTTAATCTCAGAAAGTTTATCTTATTATTGATAACTCATAAGTTTTACTCGCCCTTTGTAAACAGTTAAAATAATTTCGATTGTATTACAAAATAATGTCACTTATTCTAATAACTTCTTTTGACTAATCATTAAGGAATCTTCTTAAAACCATCTTTTTCTTTTTGAAATTAGTTGTATAATCTTAATTAAATTTTTTTTCCTTTTCTTCCCCTGTCAATTTAGTAATCTCCCTCTTTTTTATTTATATTTGGTACCACGTGTCTTTCAGTTGTAACTTACTAGTGAACTAATAAGTAGATTCTTATATTTAAAATCAGAATAGTGCCCTCCTTTTTTTTTTTCTTTTTTATATAAATAGTAAGCGGATACACACCAATTCCCTTTTATCAAAACGTGGATGAATTCTTTCCTGTTAACTTTTTTCTTTTTTTATCATTCGTTCAACGTTTCTGTTCTCATCATCGTTCTGTATACTTATATATCCAGCGCTTGAATCAGTAACAACCAATAATTCAAACACTTTTCTTTCACAAGAAACATTGGTTTAAAATGAGCTAAAAAGATTTAAGTGGTTAAATGTCGGTATTGCCGATTTTATTTTTTACAGAAATCGTGTCTAGGTCACCGGCGAAACATAGGATTTTTTTTCCTTTTGATAGAGAATTTCATTAAATGTTTCGATTCTTATTTATGAAATAATTCATTAATAAGGTCCCCCCCCGCCTTTTCTTTCTTTCTCAAAATGAAATGTGAATTAAGATTTATTTTTAAATTTTTGTTTGAACTTATTAAAGTATCTTTATTAATCAAGAAATTTGACGTTTAACAATTCCAATTAACTTTATTTATTTTTTTTTTTTAAGTAGAAAAGTGGGTGCTTGTCTAGGATAATGTTAATGTACCATATATTTTTCAATCCAGATAAAAGTAGGTTTATCATTGTTTCGAATTTTGCACTGAATAGTTACATGTAAAAAAAACCAAAAAAAAAAAACCTATTTCTTTCCCTTACAGAGCAATGTAGATTTATATCCAATTTGCCGCTATATAATTTTTTGTTACATAGGTGTTTTCAAAATAACATGACTGAAACTTGCTCTTGTTTTCGGAAGAAATGCTGGAAATTTTTTTTGTGCCATTCTGGACATACCAAAGATTTTCATGTTGCTAGCTTTTACGGAAGTTCGTTGAGAAATAAAAGTTTTTGGTCATGAGAATCTGTTTTAATAGGCGAGGATGATTTTAGGAATCTAATATTTTGCACTGAAGGTGAACCATGGCGACCCTTTGGCGAATACTGCCTCTAAAAAAATTTATACATTACTCTCGATTAAGCACCAAATAATCCGATTATGAAAAAAAATATTTTTGAAAACTGACGAAGGAAGATTAAATTCGCCATGTAAAATGCATTCCAACCGGTGCTTATTGAAAACACCAACTCCCTACACATCTACAGTATTTACCATGGGGTTGCCACGGTTCGCCTTAGCCTTTTCGCTTAACATTTTCTATCTCTACTTTTTTACCTGTTAACATAGGTTCAAATTTAGAGTTGGGCCATATGAGTGATGTTAATTTATCTTGACGGACATGATCAGCTTAATCCATTATGATGCTTCAATAAAGTTGACGCTAGTGGTTTTTCCAGCTTGTGATTAGTGTCTGTTAAAAGATCTGTATTTACATAGTCCAAGCTTTGTTTTTGGCTTTTCATCATAGTACAATCACTGCTTTGTTGACATAAATGTATATAGTATTTAAAAAGTCTAACACTTGTGTACGCAAATGCCGTGAAATTCTCTTTAAATATGGCTATTGTTTACTCAGTTTATAAGGCTTGAATAAACATTTCAATCGGTTGCAATATGTCAGTACTTAATATTTTATTGATACTTAGGATGAAAACTTATTTAGGGAGAACAATAGAATATGCTCATTTTGTATGAATTTTATATCTGCAGTGTGTTCATATTTATCTTACAAGTTTGTTTTTTGTTGGGAGTGGCTGATTTTCATTTGAATTCCTTTTCTCAATACTTTTTCTTTGAGTTTGATTCATTTTCTTTCTTCTCATTGGAAGGCCTGTGAGAATTTTTTTAAGGCCATTAAAGGATATTGTTAATAAGGTACTTTGCTAGGTTTGTATAAGGGATAGATCAAAGATGAATAATTTAAGACAAAAATGCACCTATGTGTTGTTGATATTTCTTGTTATTGAAACACTGAAGAATGCCCTACAAAATCAATATTTGTCATAATGTTACAAAACAAGCACTTTAAATGAAACCAAGGCAGTACGGGGGTGGGGGCACAATAACAATAAATGTGACTTAATTTTAAATTCATTTTAAAATGTCTCTTTTAATGTCTGCATCATATAATTAATATGTATAATTATGCACTTCATATTTTAATATATGATGAGAATACATTATAATTGCATGTGATTTTATTGAAGCAGTATTTTGCATTATTTTCAGTTTTAGTATATTTGGTAAATAAGTGTCCTATTTTAGCATGGAAGTACAGTTGTTTATGGTATTAGATTTTCTCTAGCTATCTGATCAAATAAATAACAGGCTAATTTAGCATTTGTATGAACTTTGTATTTTTTGTTTTAATCCTACATTTGACTTTTTTCAGCAGAGATGAGGAACGGCATCGAGACCGGGATAATGAGAAAGAAGAAAAGAAACCAGAGAAAAAAATGTCTATTTTTGAACAGTTCAATATCCCCAAACCACAGATACAGTTAAATCCTTTCACAGGTAAGACCCTATTCTCTACCTTGGACCCTCTTTTTTTTCTTCTTTTTTTTTAATATATATATATATATATATATATATATATATATATATATATATATATCCTAAACTTTCTCCTTTTTGGTAAATCAAAAATTCCTGATAGGTATGGTTTTATTAGCACTATTTATTTATCAAGAAGAAACTGAGTTATTACTTGTATCCATTTATTGCCAGTTGATTCTGTGTAATCAAATTTTTTAGGGTGGCTGTTTAAATTCTCAATATGATAGTGTAGTTTAAGATAATATGGTAGTTACTTGCAGTCAGTAGCTTTCAACAGCAAGGTTAGGTTTGAATTCATTCCCCCTCCTTTTTTTTTTCTTTGTAAACACATTTTTACAGCAGGCAGCTTAATTTGCATATGCATTGTTTAATATTTTGACACAAACATGCAATCATTTATACATTTACCATCAATAACTCTAAGCTTGATTTCAGCTTAATAAACATAAACAATTTAATTGTTAAATTATGAAAGAATTTTGGATATTTTAGTATCTTTAAAATTGTATAAAGTTCAGTCTTGAGATTGAGTTCTCATGAGGACATTTAGTAAACACATCAGTAGCATCTTAATCTGAGGAAATATATTTAAACTGTACTGCATGCTTTTGTACTTCAGACTTCATGGAATGTTACCATGTATTGATGTTTCTGATCATTGATGTTGAACAGGATTTTTTGCAAGGTTAAAACACTGATTATCACAATATAGTTACACTCTTGAATAAATCAGGATTCCTCATATCTCTTAGAGTTGCATTAAGAACTTGGGTTTTTGTGTTACTACTGCTGAAACAATGTATTTGACTTTAAAAGTGGCTAAGGCAATAGTTTGCAGCTTATTACTTTCCCCATGATGTTAAGGAGCTATCAGATTACTATTTAAAACCATAGCCAGTTATACTTCAATAGTTTAGAATTACTCCAGTCTGCATTGAATAACAAAAGAAAAACAATTCAACTGACTGTTTAAAAAAAAAAAAAAAAATCCTTTTCTGGATAATATAAGATGTATTGTCTAAATCAAATGGGCAATGATTGGTCTTGCTAAGTATTGTTAAAATGCATTACTTTCTGTAACAAATCGGTTCTAGTTGGTTTCCACCTTTTTAAATCAAACTTCTGTTTATCTGTAAATTTTGTCTGCCAAGTAAGAATCTTTTCTAATCACTTTATATCTAGTTCATAAGAAGTGGATCAAACTTTCAAATCCAACTACCTTAAAACCTAAAACATTCACAAAAGACAAAAGCGATTTAACCCTCTAGCATTAAATGACCTACAGAGGTTGATATGCTGTTAAACAAAACTCAAATCCAACTTGCCAAATTTTATGAGTTTTTCAATATATTTAGATTGATTCATTCTTATCAGGTCACTGTGGTATTGAAATTATGACGAAATATCGTAAATATTTGGAGGACTGTGTGATGTGGTATGCTACAGAGAGAAGGAAGGTGAGGTCAATACCCTTATCCTTCTGTATTTGAATCAACAGGCACTAAGACTGACCGTTAAAATGGTATATGAAAGGAGGTCAGCTACCTGCACTCTGTGACCTGTAGTCTGTTGAACAAAGAAAGGAATCCAGGTCACTTGAGTAGTGTGACCTGACAGGATAGTGGGAGAAGGAAAAGTCGAATGATTGGCTCACAGACCCTTGGCGCCAAAATGCCATTTTCCATTAAAGAAATTTGGAAAAGAATCTTCAGTTTGGGACAGAAATCAGTGTTAGAAAGACATGCTGAAATTCAGCCAACTCCGGGGGAAAGTCACCCATAAAAAGAGTAGAACAGTTTGGAAAAAGCCTGTGACAGACAGATTGATGAGGTCAACCAGCTCTGGGAAGGTCACTTGCCCGTAAAAAGAGAGAAAGAAATCCGAACATTGAAATTCGTCAAAGATAAGTATAACTTGAACCGTTTTCCTTCTACAATTCCTAAATATTGGAAAGTTATGTATTCAAAAAAAAAAGAAAGAAACTGAAAAGATTCTGTTTCATCAATAGTTAAATTAATGAATGAACTTTGTTACATGCTTCAGTCTGGTGACTTAGTCACTTTTACTCGAGCAAGAGAAAAGGAAAGAAAGAAAAAAGTGAAAGAAAAGGACTGTTGTGACATTTGTTTGATACTTCCTGTTGGCTTAATATTGCCGGTATTTTAAAAGAGAGAAAAGAAAAAGGAACTGTTTCTTAAATCTTATCATTATTTGTTTGATTGTTGCCTATTAAAATTTTGTTATATTTTAAATGCACCCTTGTGTTGAAATCTTTTGGTTGTGTTATTTCCTCTATTGATTTGTCTTCTTTTGCACATATGTTTCAGCGTCATATCGCTTTCATTAATTCTTGCTAAAGTGTCTTATTGCCACCTTAAAACAGTACAAGGGAATTTGACTACAGTTAATATTTTCTAAACTTGAAGTCTGTTTTTCTGCTATCTGTGGGAGTAGGAAGACAAAGGCCTTGGTGGTGTATGTGAAAGTGAATTGGTACCCCCTTACCAGCGTCTGAGATCAGTCTAGCCCCAGATTAATCTCCACATTATTTGCTGGTTTACCATTTGTCTGAAATAGGAGTCAAGTGCTAGACTGCCTGCGACGTCACATTCGTTTAAAATGGACTCTCAGTCTGGAATAATTATTTATGCAATGCCACAACAGTGACATCATTCAAAATTTTAAAGCTATTGATAAACTTAAAACTTATATAATCCCCTATCCCCTCACATTTGAAAAATAAATAAGGTATTCTGAACTGGTTCTTTACTCATTATTTCATGAGTGTAAACTTACCAAGTAATATCAACCCAGACACTAATTATTGTTTTATCTTTTCTGTTGTGTATATAAATACAGGGGTTTGTATGTGATTGAACAAAGCCTTGATGAATCAAGTATTGAAGTTTTGTCCACTTTATTTCAGCCAATATAGTGATTTTTAGTTGGCAAAACAATTATTCAGTTTATTTTTGCCATGAATTATAAAACCTTCCAGCTGTTTCACATAGTTTTTAATTGATTTGGAGCATCAAAAAATTTGGACAAATGAACTATACTGGACAGCTATTTGTATTAAGTCTCTGATGGCTTTTACATGTACTGACAGTGACAAAATAATAATTGAATTCTGCATTAAATAACCCTCAGGTTGATGTGCTGGAAAACCAAACAAATCTCTTCCTTTAATGCACTTTTTTTTTTTTTTTTTTTTTTCACCTTTTTGTACAAAATTTTATAAAACTCCTTTTCCTCTATTAGAAAATAGAGGAAAAGGAGTTTCAACATTTTTGAGATACAATTAAAGTCACATTGCTTACATTATAATAGCCTAAAATTTTCTCATTCTTTCAAATTACAGGTCACTTTTTGTAATGAAATTATATTAATAAAAGTGGCCTTTTTAATATTAAATTTTTTACTATTTATTATCAATTTGGCAAAGATCTGTCCAATTTCAATAAAAGCATCCTATCTCTGGCTGTTTGCACAGAAAAGATATTTTGTTTAAATAATGGGATATAAAGAGCATCTTAAAGGATAAAATTTAATTTGTTTCTTCTAATTCTACCAAATTTTTCAGTATTTAATAGAATGCTTTTATTTCAAAGTTGAATTTTCCTTTTATTTAATAATTTTATTATAAAATATGTATAAACATCTGTTAATTCAGAAGACTGCTGTTTTGATTTAATTTCATTGGTAAGAAACCCCTAGTTTGTTTTGTTTTTGTATGGCATTTATTTCTGCTGTGTCATTGTGTAATGTTGAAACTTTTTCATCAGACAGTTATTTTAGTAGATTGTTTTAAATGGTTAAAAAAACAAAACAAAAACCATAAACATTGATTTAAACTATTTTGTTTAGTGAAAGTTTTTTTTTTTTTTCTGTATATTAGGTGTTTATCTGTCTGCCATAACAAAAAATATTTTTAAATCTCAATTGATAGTGAATTTCCTAGAAGCATGTAATGGTGAGATAGCTCTTTGCCCTGGAATGAGGTTTGAATATGTTGAAATAAATGTAAATACAAATAAGCTTTTCTGTAAACTAATTTTTGGAACTTTCTTCTACATCTGTGAAAGAATGAATTTGCTTTCTTTCTCTGCCCCTGATAGGTTGATAAGTTGACTAGTCTCTAAAAATATAATAGAACTTTTGGTTGTTCTGGACAATCTGGTTTTCTAGTGACAATGTTTATAAATCTTAATGCAATTTGAAGAATGCTTATTACTTATGTGCTAAACAACATCACAATATCTTTAAAACTTTATAATTTTGATAAGTTTTTGATTATCCTAGATTAAATTATAAAAACTTTAACTGATACTGTATATTTTATATACCAGTTTAACAAATTTTTTTTTTTTTTTTTTTTTTTTTTTTCCTTTTAGGTTTGCCATTCACTCCGCGTTATTATGAACTGCTGAGAAAGAGGAATGCACTTCCTGTTTGGGAATACAAGGAAAAGTTCACAGATATGGTTAACAATAACCAAATTCTAGTTTTAGTTGGTGAAACAGGATCTGGAAAAACAACTCAGGTAAGTTCTGCTTTTATAGACTTTCCTTAATTTTTTTTTTTTAAGTTTGGAATTTGAGCTTGTCTCTGATAATTATTTCTATCATCTTTTTAAATTTTTTAATAGTTGTTTCTTGTACATAAAAATAATTTTCTGATTTTAATAATTCAACTTTGTTAGTAAATCTAGAAATGAATCCCATAAAAGATCAGTTGAAATTGCTTACAATGTGCAAAAAAGAAAAAAATGCAAATATGATCTAATATCAAGTTTTTTCTTTATTTTATTTTTATAGCTTTCTCTCAGTTATAGAAAAGTTTGTTTTTCTTTAACTAGGGAAATTTATGCTCTCTCTCTCTCTCTCATATTTGCACATAAATTTTACGCACTAAATATAATTATACCCTATGATAATATTGAAGTTTGATAGATTCTAATGGGAATTTCTTTTTTATTCAGATTCCTCAGTGGTGCCTTGAATGGGTTCGAGCACGTTACCCTAAAAAAGGTGTTGCATGTACCCAGCCTAGACGAGTCGCAGCTATTTCTGTAGCCCAACGTGTCTCTGAAGAAATGGATGTTTGTCTTGGCCAAGAAGTTGGCTACAGTATCCGATTTGAAGATTGTACATCAGCTAAAACAGTTCTAAAGTAAGTACTTGAATTGGGTTGATACTTTTGATTAAGTAATTGACTATTTCATTATGTGCTAATGCCCTTGGGAAAAGAATCTATTTCTTTTTCTTCTTGAAGTTATGGGTAAATTGTAGGATAGATTGGGCTTTCTAACCTTGGCAAAGGCAAATAGAAGGAAAACTGAATTCAAATCCCTTATAAGAAATTTGTCAGAATGAATTCAGCCAACAATTTGTTGCTGCCCAAATTTTAAGCTAAGTCCAGAATCTCTCTCACTCCCACTTTGCCATTGAAATAAACAGCAATATAAAAAATTTCAAACTGCTCTTGTTTGCTTCCTGGATGAGCCAGTACTGTTCCTTTTTCAAAAGAAGTGGTTGTCTTGTTTTGACTTTGGCAGAACCAGAAGTCCAAAGCAGCAAACTAAAGACCCATACACAAACCCTAAGTTGAAAATGGCAGCAACAAAACAAAGAGCCTTCACATCATTTTAATGTTGTCTCATTTACAACAGTGACAATGCCACGTATCCATGCAACCTTACTCTGGCCCGTGGCAAGGTTCAGGCACTGATTCATTATCTCATCGATTAATAGATGCCAGAAAAAATTTTTTTCAATGTTTTTATTGAAAAAAATTTCTTTTAATCTCAGTAGTGCAAGGTTGTTTTTACTTGATAATTGACTAAGAATGTGTTGAATTTCTGATTGTTAGGTACCATGGATTTTACAAGCAAATTGCGAGTACCTTTTTACTTGGCAGTTAGTTGACAGTATTGTTTACATCATTGACTCAGAAGAATGTCCCAGTTTATTTATTTTTGAAAAGTGACTCTCTTTTTTTTTTTTTTTTTTTTTCCTTTCATTGGTGTGCTCCCATTGGCATTTTGCACCCTGAAGAAAATTGGGAGATGATGATTATGATAATAAAAATTAATGATAAATGAAAAAAGTCTTAATAATATATCAATCCCAGGAACAGACCACACCAGAGACAGATTAAAAAAATTAATAAATCTTGCATGAGAAATTAAAATCTTATGACAGGAAAAAAAAATGGTAAATTGAGAAGGATAAAAGAGGTATAGAAAAAGAAAGTCACTCATCTAAAAATAAACCCTCACTTTTTATTTAAATTAAACACTATTCAAATTTAGATAAAAAGTGAGGGTTGCAACTTGCTGGTTGAATCCAAAGTACCTTATTACATGACACAATTAAACCAACCAATAAAATTTTATGCCTTTTGTCCTTAATGGATTTTTTTTTTCTTCTTGGGTTAATATTGTTACAATGTTTTAATGTGTAGTATTTGAAAAAATCCCTTTGTATTTTGTAAATTTCTCCAGGTACATGACAGATGGTATGTTGCTTCGAGAAGCTATGTCTGATCCCCTTTTGGAAGCATATGGTGTCATTATGCTTGATGAAGCCCATGAACGTACTTTAGCGACAGACATCCTCATGGGTCTTCTTAAAGAAGTTAGCCGACAGAGGGATGATCTCAAGATCATTGTTATGAGTGCTACACTTGATGCAGGCAAATTTCAGGTAACATTTTTTAATTAATTTCATTTTAAGAGGAGTGAGAGGGACAAAATTTAATCTTTAAAAATTGTGTTCTGTAAACAGAATTATTTAGCTTTGTCATACAGAAAATAACTAGTGGTAGTAAGGGATGATATAAGCTGAAACATTGCCTACATATAGTTATGATTGAAATTTTTGGCACCTAGTTTTCTTAATTCTGTGTAGTAAAAAAAAAAATTGAGTAAAGATTACCTGTAAGATATTGCTATTTAGTTATAAAGTTATAAGTATCAAAAATGAATACAATTTCATTTTTAAATAATTGTAAACGAAAAAAAATTGTATGCTCCTAATTAATGATGCCTGAAATTAAGTCAATTGTATATGCTTCTTAAAATATAAACCCCTTTCCCCCATCTTTTTCAATAACTTGTTACTAGATTAGAGCAAACATTCATAGAAATATTTTGCCACTCTTCATATACATAAACTTAGTCATTGCAGATTTGTTGGTTTTCTTGCTGTTAGACTTTTCTCTAATTCCTTCCATAAGTTCTCCATTTGAGTCTGGTCAGAACTCTATGTAGGCCAAAGTAGAGCATTTTCTTATCTAGAAGATTTCTTGACTAATTTGGAAGTGTTTCAAATCTTTATCCATAAATTTACAACTTTGATTTCAGAATGCTAACAAAAACTTAAAGTAAAATGGCACTGTCTAAAATATATTGGGCTTATGGTGTATACAGACAGAAAAGCCCAAATATTGATTGCATATCAATTTTAGTCTGACAAAAACAGTAATGAAGATAAGGATAAGTGAAAACCTTTGAATATTAACAATTTGCATTTATATTCTGTCACTATTAAATCAATGTTAAGTTTAATTTAATCATAAAATGTGATTAAAACAAAGCAAAAAGTAGACAGTTTTCAAACTTTCAAGTTTTTGTGTGTGTGTTTTTTCTCCCTTGTGGTGGTGGGGGTGTAAGTCATTTAGAAATGACATATCCACTGCCTGTTTAACAGCCCCAGTAATCTTGGTTCTAATTTCTAAACTGTATCCAGATGTCTTTACTATTATCCAAATTTATGAATTTCCTACTGCCAAAAGAATGAATAAATATAGCATGATTGATCAACTTTTTTTTTTTTTTTTATTGGTAACAAATATTTTTATTTGATAAACATCATTTCTATATGAAAAAGTATAGTCTTATTGGCTTTTTTTTTTTTTTTTTTTCTCCATACCATTAATTTTGGTCAACATTTTTTTGTCCTCATGTTTAAAATTCTAGAAAGTTCTTGAGTTTGTATTATAAGAACTTGTTTGGAAATATTGAGATGACTCTTTTGATGCTATAAAGCTATGCCATTATGTGTCTTTTAAGGTGCTCTATTTCCTTACTGCTTAACACTTATAAATGCCTTTCCCTAATAAAAAAAAAACTATTGTATTTTAAGTTATTCTCTATCTATTTAAGAAACTAACACGCTGCTAATAAAAGCAGTCATATGAGCTTCAAATGCTGTCCACTTAAAAACAACTAATTTTTTCTTCTATTAGAATTTGCTTTTATGTGTGTAATCATCAGAGCCAATGAATATTTTGATGCTTCATAAATGACCTGTGATATTGTGGGTTTCATTAAAAAGCTATTTTTAAAAATCTTACTGGTATTTCTAACTGGAAATACTGAAACAAATGAAAATTTTCATGCCTTATGGATACATTTGAGTATTTAACCCAAACTGATTCTTACAAATAAGTAAAATATTTGATAGAACTTTTAAAGATATTTTATTCATTCAATAAAATTCGTAAATTTTGTGAAATGCTGTACAAGTACGTCAAGTATTTTTTCATTTGATTAAAGATTTACTTTTGAGTTTGAATGCATTTACAAGATGTGTGTGTGTATAATTTTTTTCTTTTTTTTTATGACACTGAGGATTTATTCGATTTCAGTTATACTTTGACAATGCACCTTTGATGAGTGTTCCTGGTAGGACCCATCCCGTGGAAATCTTCTACACACCAGAGCCAGAACGGGATTATCTTGAAGCTGCAATTCGAACTGTCATTCAGATTCACATGTGTGAAGAAGGGGAAGGAGATATTCTTTTGTTCCTTACTGGCCAGGAGGTAACTAATTCTCTTCATTTTTAAAATGATAAAAATGCTTGTCTTTTTAGCTCTTATGCTTCAGTCACCTCAGTTATAAATTATAATTGTTACAAAAACAGAATGAGAATGTTGACAAGATCTTACAAATCAATTTTGTCAAAAGTGCCGATGGGGGAAACCTCACAAGGGACACTACTTATTCCTGCAGTTTATTCTCATTCCAGCATGAGTTGAAGGAATGAATGAATTTTTCTGGTTATAGATTACAGCTGAATTTTTTTTTTTTTTTTACAGTTAACATAGTATCACAGATCCCAATGTTACTATCTGATTTTTGCCAGTAGATAAATACTGCTCTAACAAAACCTGATCTTATGTATGTAAAAGTAAATTATTGAGAGAAAAGAAATATGAAATGAGAAAGTATTGAAGTTGAAAAGTGAAGCTTAAAAGTCCAGGTTCAAAGCGCAGTAAGAGTAAAACAAAGCTGAATTTTTTTTTCCAATACTGTTTTCATTGGGAATGAGAACTGAAATAAAAGGCATTGATTGGCAAGTATGTTATTTACTAAGAAAAAGTTTGTGTATAATTTGCATCATCTTTTTACCAACATACCACTGCTAAAGTTTTTCACAACTTTTATGGACAATGATATTTATACTTTACTTCATGAGATTCACTTTAATTAAAATTTTCATTGTAACTAAATCTGATCTGTCTATAAGATATTAGTTTGCTTGTATTTTCAAACTCATACTAACGGCCGCTTTTACAATTTAGTCTAAAACGCTTGTCATAAGCCAGTACAACAAACTGAGAAACTTGAATTTACACTAAATGAAATAAAGACAAGACATTACAACTTTTAAAAGACTTCCCCTGGTATCACTACATGTTTTGCAAAAAGGATGCATGCTATGGTTTAATTGAAGCAGACAAGCAACATTTGGTTTAAGGTTCCAATTTACCACCAGATTATCATAATGAGTGTTAAACATTGACTAAAACTACCAAATAATAATTCCACATCTTATAAATTATTCTTGGATTTGTCATTGAATTCATGATTAGTACTTTGCATATTATTTTTATATTTACCTTTTTATCAAATTTGTAGGAAATTGATGTAGCTTGTAAAAGGATCCAACGTGAAATTGACAACCTAGGTCCTGATGTAGGTGATATGAAATGCATTCCACTCTATTCAACATTACCTCCCAATTTGCAACAAAGAATATTTGAACCTCCACCGCCTAAGAAAGCCAATGGAGCCATTGGCAGAAAAGTTGTAGTATCCACCAACATTGCAGAAACTTCTCTTACTATTGATGGGGTTGTATTTGTGATAGATCCAGGATTTGCCAAACAAAAGGTAAATGACCTAACTTTTCAAAATTGTCAAGTCTCTCATTATTTTTTAAAAATATTTTAAAAAATTACTTGTGTTAAATGATTAATTTTACAGTAATTAAAGGATAAATTTTTCGCAAAGAATGTTCTTGCTAAGAATTGAGAACATTAGGATGTCAGTTTAGGTAGGATCCTAGGTCTACTGCATTCACGAAAATAATCATGTTTGATTTTAAGGGTTATCTTTCTCAGGTTGCATCGCCTATTTTATAGCATTAAAAGGGCATTTCTTGTAAGAGGTGACTCATGAGAATACTTTGCTGATGGAACATTTAGCCTATTCCACTTATACCTGGCTCTATAAAAATTCACAAGCATTGAGCTTAAGGCACATTCAGACTTTGTTTTAGGGTGAAGACTTCTTCAAAGCTATCCTATAAATAGATACTATATTAAGCTTTTTATTGTTAGTATATTTGTCATGATTTCTTTCAGTTTGAAATATTTGCCATGTGCTGTATAAAATAAAACTTGACCTAAAACATTGGGCTTATAGGTTAAAGTTAATAACCATTCTTACTTTCATTCAAACAAATGTTAAAATTTCTTTTCCCTTCATTTTAAGAAAATTAATGATTGAATGTTAAATAATAGAGACTGACAAAATAAGCAGTATGAAATAATTTGCATATGATTTCATCTATATTGCTGTTACTTGAGAGGAAAGGCAATGCCATACAATTGATGTTTTAGCATTTAAAAAAATTTTTTTTTTGTATGTTGTAGAAAACTTTTCCCTTTTTTTTTTTTTTTTTTTTTTTTTTTTTTTTTTTTTTTACTATTCTGCATGATGCACATTAGTATTGGAGCGTCTAAACTAAAATTAATGTTCTTTGTTGACAAAAAATCTTTGTATTATGCCTTTCAGGTTTATAACCCTCGTATTAGAGTAGAATCCTTGTTGGTGACAGCCATCAGTAAAGCCAGTGCTCAGCAGAGAGCTGGTCGTGCTGGCAGAACATGTCCTGGTAAATGTTTCCGTCTCTACACAGAGAAAGCCTACAAAAATGAAATGCAGGAGAATACATACCCTGAGATTTTGCGATCCAATCTTGGATCTGTTGTATTACAGCTAAAGAAACTAGGCATTGATGATTTGGTTCATTTTGACTTTATGGATCCACCTGGTAAGTTTTAATGGAGGAGCATTCAACTCATCATTATCATCAGATTATGTGGTGATACTTGAAGCATTTGGCTTACAATGTTTATCTTGATGGCTGGACTGATGATTTTTTTTTTTTTTTTTTTTTTTTTTTATCCTTTTCTTTTAAAAGATAAAAAAACTGAAAACCACTGCTGTTGGCAGTCAGTTTTCGAGCAAAGTCTGGTTGATTTATTTTTTATTTCAAACTTTATTCACATTCTCAGAACATTCTAACATAATAGCTCTGTTCTGTCAGTGTTTGTTCATTAAGTCCTGACCACTGACAATCCCTTTTTGATTTTGTGCTGAGACTTATGTAGAGTAATAGTAAAGCTTATAGACTGATAAAACCTGAAACTTGCTTCCCTGCTTTTGTTACTAACACACACAATCATCAAATCTTACTCTAGAGATGAATTTTCAATTGTACAGAGCTAGGTCTCATGAGTATGGGGAGTGATGTATAATCCTGCATTCTGCCAAAAACTGCTGTGATCAAAAAGTATTGAGAATTTACACTAATGTCATCACTTTATTATGGAACTTGTTTGGCTCTGTGGTTCAGTGATATAGCACTAAAATACCACTGTGCTTATATTTCCTCTTTTCTATCATCACTAATTAAAGTTTTGCCTTATACATAAATATTACCTACAATATATTGTTACATAAACAACTAGTTTTCTGATATTCTGTAAATGTGAATAGATATTAAAATCAACCATACTTTTATAATCAAATATTGTTTACTCAGAAATATTTTCAATTAATCCTAAATCTTGTTTTTACTAGGTTTTTTTTTGGTTTGTATGATTTAATTAAAATGACCTTTTTAAGTTAAAATGATATTTAATTTTTTTTTTCCCCTGCACTTTTTATATAAAAATCTTGGCTTTACAGTTTTAAAATGTTAAAAGAAAGCTAAATGTTAGAAACCAAGCAATTTTTTTTTCTCCATTAAGAATATTTTGTCAAAATCTCATAGGTTCCATAAATGATTGTTATAGACTATAAATTTAAAGCAATTTTAAAATATTGCTCTTCTGTTTATCAAATTTCCAGCTCCAGAGACATTGATGCGTGCTCTTGAGTTATTGAACTATCTTGCTGCTTTGGATGACGATGGAGAATTGACAGAGCTGGGGTCAATGATGGCAGAATTCCCACTTGACCCTCAGTTGGCTAAGATGGTTATTGCCAGTTGTGACTGCAATTGTTCCAATGAAATCCTTTCCATCACTGCAATGTTGTCAGGTAGTACTGGTTCCACCTTCATCTCAATCTGTTCCCTCTCCCCTTGCAGGTTTCTTCCCTCCACTTTTTTTTTCTTCCCTTTTGTATTTTCTTTTTTTTTTTTCCCCTCTTCCCACCCTCTTAAGTCTTTGCTAAATCCAACATATTGTGTTCCGGTATAGTTTGGTCACTTTTCTTTTCAGTTTAAAACCATTGATGAATGACATACCCTTCTTCGATAAGGGTTTCTATATAAGTTATTGCTTTAAAAGAAGAGGATTATTACTTTCTTCTCCTTGCTTTGATTATATACAAGATAATTTCTTTTTGTCAATGGCAGCTGTCTAAAACTTATGTTAGATTAAAATGTGCACGATTATTTTTCTTTTAAAATAAATGTGCTGTTTATTTTTTTTCTAATTATGTGCAATTTTCAAAAAGAGCTGACATTTGGTAAGCAATTTACTTAACTGTTTTCTGTTAGTTTCATAACATCAATGAGTATAAATATTTACTTCCTTTTAATGCAGGGTATGACTGCAAGAATAATTCTAACGTGACTCTAAATTTTATTTTCCTAAATTATAGCCTGTACTTGGTTATATTGATTTATATTTAATCAAAGTACAAATAACCATTTGAATCGGTTTCTGTGTGGTTTGTGAATGGGAGGTGATGTTTGCCATTGCCTCTTCTAAGTGTGATAAAGACTGAAACCAAGAATGCACAATCTGATCACTATCGTTACATCAAAGAAATATTATTTTATAAAAATCACAAAGGAAAAGGAACTTTCAAACTTCTTAATCCTGTATCAGTGTTCAGAAATTTTTAAGTCTTGTTACAGTTTCTATTTAAAATTTAAACCTTCCCCACCGATGACAGTGTATCTGTATTTTATATAAGATGCTTACTCACTTTCAAAGTGGCATTTATAATGAAATGAGCAGATGTTCTAAATGTTAAGATTAACCACTTTCATTTTTAGATTTGTATGTGAAGGGGGATTAAATTTTCTCTTTGCATATTTTTTCCAGCTAAGATTTTTTTAAAATTTTTATTTATAGTATTCAAAATTGTTTTATGAATGTTTCTGCTGTTGATATTGTAATTAATCTTCCCTATTTCAGTTAGTTTTTTCCGGTTGCATTTCAATAATAGCTTTTTATCATTAAAAATTTGATATTGAAATGATGCAATATGGTAAATTATGATTGTATACCTTTTTAAACTTGATTGTTTTTTTTTATTATTCAAAGAAAATGATCTTTTGTCTCAGTTTTGAGTCACTAGCAATTTTATATGAAAGTTCATCTTCATGTAAATACACAAGTTTAAAGTTTGTTACCTTCTATCATTGTTTTTAATGTAAAATTTAATACTGATACAATGAAAGAATATTACCTGGGCGCTTATGCTTTGCTCGATTCATTTAATGAAATTATTTAAATTACCATTACATTGACTTAAAAAATTTACTTGAAATGTTATGGTTGATTATTACAATGCTAACATTGTGTATGTGGGAGGGGGTGTGAAGTTTTCTATTAAAAAAAAAAAATTATTTTAAAATTTTTGTACCATAGAATTTTTTACTTGTTTTCACGTTCTTTATTCTCCAAATGAATTTATTTTTTATATAGAACTTAATTTATATATACCTTAATTTTAAGCTGTATTTAGGTTCTAAATCTGATAGATGTATTGAGAACACTACAGCTGTGTTACTGCATCTTGTTGTGGAGTTTCTTTGGCTGTGCACCCTCTCAATATTGTCATTTCAATTTTCTTATAAATTCATATTGTTTGAGCAGAGTTTTTTTTCTTTTTAAGAGTTTAAAATATTTATTTCCAACATACTTCATTTTCACATTTCTTTCATTTACTTAGGCATTGACAAAAATCAATATTAACCCTTTGAACCCTGTTTTTATCTTGGACACTTTATCCACAAAATTCACAAAAATTAGAGCTCATTGAAACTTAGTGTAGCAGACATCTTTGTTTGAAACTATCTCCTCATTCCATCAAAAGAAGTGCTGTAAATGATCTATATACTGAGCCTCTTAGTATCTTTGAGCTTGAAATATAGAACTTATGATGTATAGGGAAATGGCACCCAATCTGAAATATCAGACTTACTGGTTCTCAAAGGGTTAATACATTAGCTTGTACTTTACAGAATTAAAAAAATTGGATCCAAAAGTAGAAATTTAAAAAATGATTTAAAGAGAAAAAAACCTGCTTAAACTTGTTTAACTTGTAGCAGCTTATTGCTACACCAATTCTATCCTTCTCCCTTTCTCTCGTAGAATTCTTTTGGCAAGAGCATTCATGTTTTTTTCCTCAAATTGGCCTCTCGCCTACATTGTTTGACCCAGTATTTTACTAATAAAGTCTGGCCAAGCTTTCATTTGTAATTGAGTATTCTTACTAAAAGGCAAATTTAGATGAAGCCACACCCAACACCTAGTCCAACACAGTAGACAGATTTGAGAACATTCAATTGAAGTTTCTTTTAAGACTTGATATTTGTATATGTAAAACTGATACTTCATGTTAGTTTTGCACTTCATAACGGCTGAGTTTACTAAAATATTGGTAAAAGAACCATCCTTTTCAGGAAATGTATAATTAAAAATTATCAGATGGTTAAATTTTAAGTCTAGATAATTTTTAAAAAAATTGAGTGTTCAAAATAAATCTTAACATTTTCTATATACTTGATTTATTTTGAAGCATTCTTTTAAATATTTTATATAAACAAAATTAACATAATATTCATGGTTCTAAATGTTTAGTACTTTATTTGCCAATTATCTTAAATTGTGTATAATTATTGTAGTGTTAATTATGTATATGTCTTTTTAAAAGCATATCCTGCATGTATACAATATTGTGGCAGTATTACTAAATGATATTATTTTGATGTAAATTGTAAAAGTTTTGGCCAAGATTAATGTCCTCTTTGGAAAGAGATTGAAAGAGGTTTCCTTTCCACATGATCTCACAAGTGTTTTCTAATTCCCCCTTCCCTTTCATGAAAAAATTTATGGCCAAGCTCTTATGTGTTGTTAGTATACCTCTCATCCTTACTACTACTACTACTGCTGCTGCTGTTGTCCTAATTGAGCTGGGTGCACTGCCTAATTCTGTGGCTTCCTTTTAGTCGCCCATCATGTTGTCTGAGCACTAATGACGATGGGGATGGGCCATGCTTGGCCCCCACCCAACCCTCCCTGTTTAGTCCCGCAGTGTTTTGTGCGTCCCATGGAGATGAAGAAGGCTGCAGATGAAGCCAAGATGAGATTTGCACACATTGATGGTGACCACCTGACGCTGCTCAATGTCTACCATGCTTTTAAGCAAAGTAAGTACTCAAAAACAGTTTTAAGAGTTAATCTTTACCTTTTGAATTTTTGGTGATTAAACTAAATGAAAACTGGATTGAAAATTTGCTCTAAAATAATGATATAAATTTTATAAGCTATTCATATTGATCAAGTTTACAGTATTTTTATTTGTAAAAGCTGTATACATAAAAATAAAAGGTCGGGGAGGAGGCATAAGAAGCTCATAAATGTTAATGTACTGGTTTCAATTTATAAGGATCTTTGATTATATGGTTTAGTATTCATTTGCCTTCCTTGCTGGCTGAGCTTAAAATACTTGTCTGCAGAGGGGTGTAGTTATTTATTCAACTCCACCACAGGCAGGATGTGACACAAAGGCAAGTTTTAAGCTGAGTAAAGCTGGTTTGAATTTGGTTTTTGTTATTGACTTATTGCCTATTTGCCAATAGCTGGGAGAAAAATTAATGAATTCATGCCCTTTCCCCAAGAGCATTAGTGTGCTGTGAAACATGAACAGCCTCATTCAGGCTTTGAACTTGGGTGGCTGATTCAATTTCTGACAGCCATAAACATTTCTACAGAGGGCTAGGAGTCCAAGACCCCCCCACACACACACCTACACAAAAGGAGTCTCGTAAGTAGGATGCTGACTTGCATTTGGTGGTGAGGCTCTAATTCTGAAGCTCTGGAAAGTGGGGATTACCCCTTCTTTACCATTACTTCCAAGTCTATTCTGACCTGGACTTGTGTACTTGTTAACGTTCCGTCTATGGATCAGTTTGAAAATAGAGTATCTGTTAGGAATATATGGAAGTATATAACCGTGAAAACAAATTTTTAGATAGAATTATTAATGTTTGATAGGAATTCTTAAAATCATTTTACTGTGTGCAAATTATTTGTATTAAGAATAGTTACTTGAATCTATGATTGTTTACTTAAGATTATTAGTTTTTTGAAGTTGTGCAATTGCTTCACAAATTATTATTACATAGGAAATGACTTATTAAATTGGAATAGTTACTTTAAACCATATAATTGTGTATAAATTATTGATATTAGATTGGAATACTTTATACCATTTAACCGTGCTAACAATTATTATTAAAAAATTTTTTAAATTGCAATGTAACATTGAAAATATTGTTACAACTGTAATCAAATAATTACAAATGAATCAAATTACAGTATTAACCCATAAGGTGTTGATATGCAATTAAATAAAATTTATTTAAAATCTTTTATTGTTTGTTCTTAACCACATTTTATTGTGTAGATCATGAGGATCCACAGTGGTGTTATGATAATTTTGTCAACTTCCGCTCTATGAAGAGTGCAGACAATGTTCGACAGCAACTAGCTCGTATCATGGATCGGTTCAATTTGCGTCGTTCAAGTACAGAATTCACTAGCAGAGATTACTACATCAACATCAGGAAGGCCCTTGTGGCTGGCTTCTTCATGCAGGTCAGTGTTTTTTTGTTTTTTTTTGTTTTTTTTGTTTGTTTGTTTGTTTGTTTTTTTTGTTTTTTTTTAAATTTTTTTTTTTTGTTTTTTTTTTTCATTTTATTTTATTTATTTATTTTTTATTTTTTTTTTGTTACTAGTATTTGCACTATTAGTAAATGATGGCACAATGAGTAATCAGATGGCAAATTCTGATAGAAAAGTGAGCAGACCTTTTTAAGTATAGATTTGAATAGTTGATAATAGGTTGGTCCTGGAGACAGTTTTGTTGGAAGCAAGAATTTATAAGCTTCAATCTCTTCATTTTTGTTAGTATTGGTCATGAACTATTTTGATTAGTTGTTACACTGAAAAAGTGTCAGTATTCACTTTTTATTGATTACTATTTTTGGGATGTGAATAAAGTTTTTTTGAATTGTACATCTCAGATTAGTGATCAGATTTGATAAATATTTCATCCCATGGTTTGGTTGTGTATGCCAGAATCCTAAATCCACAATGATGAAAGGTAAGAAAAGGTAATAAAACAGTCTTGAGATAGATACTATTCTAACTTTATATTAATTTCTTAGATAGCAAATGCTCCAAACTATATTATATTCGTGTCTGCTTCCAAATAAAATTGCATTTCTATGAGTTTGTGTTCTAAAACATTACATTAAATGCAAAATAAAAACCTTTGTAAACCTAATAAAATGTAGGTTGTACTAATAATTTCCTCTTTTGTCATCCTGTGTTCTGCTCATCCAAATTTTGTCTATTCTCCATCATAAAGCCATCTGACTCTCTGCATCAGATATGCAGACTAATTGGTAAAACATCCTTTCACCTTCTTCTTGAAATCTCTTTTTCAGGTATTCCAGCCTCGGCATCAATCTCGGCTCACCTTTCTATACCCACCACGGTGAAAAAAGTTGTAGGGTACCAGCTGTTATGTTCTCACCCATTTGATGATTGTATTCTTTTTAAAAAAATATTTTCTATCACATAATTTTGGAATCTTTTGCAACATTTTAATTAAAAATAGCCAACTTGGAGATTTTTCAGCATTTATTATATCTTTTTTAAAACAATGTAAACCCTCTTTACTTAGTAAGAAAATGCTTAACTAAGGTTGGTTAATATTTCTAAGTTGCCATCAATGATTTTTACAAATATGGTTATAGGGTATATTATTTTAAGGAATGAATCTTAATTTAATTAGTAGGCTGTCCAGATTAATTTGACCAAAAGTTAAAGCTTTTAGAACAGCACTTCATTGTACTCTATCTACTACTAGAAATGTTTGCCATCACAAGGTCAGATAAGAACTCTTAAAATCTGGAGTATGAGACTTTTTTTCTTTCATTCTGATTGTATAGTTAATATTTAAAAACTTAACACAATATAAATATAATTTTAGATTATTAATTCTGATCCAATTTTTAAAAATATAAATCATAAGTAAATATCAACAATTTAGTTAGATTTTCAGAATATTTTCTTTTTGTGAGAACATAACTGCTTACTGGTGGGGATTTAGAAAGCCTCACTTTGACCTATTCCAGTTGGGAACTTTTTTTCTTCAGAAGTTGTCAAATATTTTAAAAGAAAAATACAAATTTGATATCATTTTTCTTTGCTCGTTTCATGAAATGTGGAATGGAGTGTAAGCATTTGAATGTGGTGCATGTATTGACTTTGCTTTTGCCTTTGTTCCTCACCAGAACCTTTTTTTTTTTTTTTTTTTTTTTTTTTCTTTCCCCCATTTTGGTTAACTGTTTCTATTCAAAGAGATCTGAAACAACAAAATGTTAGCAGGAACCATTCTTCTGAGCTGCAATGCAAGCTCACAGATTAAAGACAGTTTTACTCAAAAAGAAATGTTTGGTATTACATTGGGAATGTCAGTGTGCCAGAAATTTTTTTATAAAATATATACTTGTGAATATTGAGCTGTGTTCAGCTACTCTAAAAACCTAAGTTGAAAACATCTGTAATTATTCTGGCTCTTATAAAAGCATGTTTCCTGGTTTTGAACACCTCCAAATTATTTTATATTTCAACTTTGGAGCTAATTTCATTGTCTCCTGTTGACCACTTGAAAGTCTGAAACAAAGCCAGAGAAAAGTTAAGCCAAATGTAGTTATTTGAAATGTACCTTTTGTAAAGCTTGTTATGAATCGGTCAAAAGTGGAACATTGTAACAAATTATTTTGATTTGCCTAGTGTTTTCTCTTTTCCTTTCTTACAATATTTTCTGTTCTATCTATGCTGCTTAACTTGGTATCATTGAAACACTAATTAGTGTCATTATTGCTACTCTTCCTTTTAACCTGGTTTGTATCTCCAGTGTCTTAATGTATGCTCCAGATAAAGAGCCCTTCCCAGATCCTATTTTCATAAATGTATCTTTCATTCTATATCTTCAAAACTGTTTGTATAAGTGACAAAAAAGAAAAATGTTGGTATCTATAAAATGGGTACATTTTATATTTATCATCATTGTCATGGTTTTATATATCTTTGTTAAAATCATAATTGGCCAAGTTGAACTTTAACAATTCTTTATACAAATGGTGTAATATTGACTTTGTAAGTCCTGTCACTTAATTATATCCATGTACAAACTCTGAATGTCTTTTCTTTTTTTTTTTTTTTTTTTTTTTAAATAATTGAATAGAATACTTGAAAAAATCTCATTAAGATCTTATACCAAATGACTGGGAGAATTTTTTTTGTGTGTATGCTTTAAATACTTTTATCAAACTGGTTGCTAAGCTTATATTTGACTCTGGCTTTCCCAAATCAGATACCTCTGTCTTTCTTTCCTTGCTGTTTCAAATATTCTTGTATTAGTTCTAGGTTCACATTTCCTTAGACATTGCTTTTTTTTTTTTTTTTTTTTTTTAATTAAAAAAAAACATGTCTTCAAAAGTTGAATTCATCTTTATATGTGTATATATGCTTGTTTTCTTCCTGCAGGTAGCTCATTTGGAACGAACTGGTCACTACTTAACTGTGAAGGATAACCAAGTTGTCCAGCTACATCCTTCAACCTGTCTTGACCACAAGCCAGAGTGGGTCCTTTACAACGAGTTTGTACTTACTACCAAGAATTACATCCGTACAGTTACTGATATCAAACCAGAATGGTAATTATGTCTTGTTTCCAATTTTTAAGCATTTAAGAAAAAATAAAGGCAAAGGATCTTCCAATTTGCATCACAAGTCACCTGTTTCTAAATTCATTGTATTTTTGTTAATGCAATAAATTCTTATAACTGCTATGAATGGCAAGTATTCTGGGTATTATACTAAACAGTGATGAGGCTCCAGTTTTGGAGCTTTGGAGAATACTCTCTGGTCCACTCTTATTTGAAGTGGTAATACTTGTTAGGATCCTATCTGGTAATCAAATAGATTAGTTTAAGACAAATATTTAAAATCATTTTGAAGTATGAGGACTAATGCTTTTTCTTTAGTACAGGAATAATTACTGACACATGTATCATATATAAAAATGGAGCTGGTCCTCTGTTGATCACATCCCTACTTCTCAATATTGTCACTGTTTTTCTCAATAGCAATGTTTCACCTTCAAATTAGAGCATGTATCTCTGCCTCATAGAATTCTGTTGACTATTCTCTGGGCCACTTCATTACTGCAGTTTTCACTTGGCCGTGACTGGCATGTTTGCTTCTTAAACCTTCTTTAATGGGGTTGAAGTGATTTACTTTTTTAGACTTACTCTTGTACGCTAATAAATTGGCTCTTAAAACATTGATGTTGCAACTAGAAACTGTACAGATTTGTATTTGATAGAATGAATGAATTAAAACCATATAAAGGCTTGTAAATTATTATTATTAGATAAGAATGGTCAATTGAAGATATGTAATTGTTAGCAAATGATTGAATAAAAATAGTTACTTAATCATTTCTTGCAAAAAGACTGACTTCAGTATTAACCCTTTTGCAGGCAGATGAAACTACAAAGAAGTCAAAATGTTAACTAACCTAACAAAGGTTGTCTTTACTGTAAAACTAAATGAATCAACATAAAAAGCTATCGACTCTTCATTTTTTTTTCTTATTGACTGTACTAACATTTTCTCTCTACTTCCTTTTTAAATTTTTTATCAATGTCTGCTCACTGTTTATACACAATTGTAATGCATATAATTTGTAAGATAACTGCATTAAAAGGAAATGATATATTTATTATTGATATAACATGTAAATATTTAACTAAAGATTTTTTTTTTTTTTTTTTTTTTTTTGTATTTCAGGTTGATTAAAATTGCTCCCCAGTACTATGATATGGTGAACTTCCCAGAGTGTGAAGCCAAGCGACAGCTGGAACGTATTATTTCTCGCTTGTCCAGCAAACAGCATTCTGAGGGCTTTTGATGCAAGAACTTGACTATTGTGGCAGCTGCAGGACTCTTGACTAATTCTGTCAGCCTCCAACACAATTAGGGTGGCTGCAATAACAGCACCAATGGAGAAGAAAAAATATCCAATGTTTGGATTCTTAGCATCTATGAAGAATATTGTATCGATGCATGGCATGATTACCACCTGAACTTTGCCTTGCTATTGTTAAAGAGGCATTGGTGTGATATTTGCAACTGTGCCTCTTGTTCCAGGCCCTCAAATCATTTTGTGAAATTTCATTGTCAGAATTGGGAAGGGTGGAGAGAAATAAATACTGTCAAAGGAGATTTTACTAAAGAAGATTGGACATAACAAATTGCCCACTTCACTTCTTTCAGTTTTTAGATTCACATCACCATTAAACATTTATAACTGGGCTTTGGCTTTTCTTTATTTTCTAATCTCGCCTTTTTTTATTTTTTTTTTTTTATTTTTTTTTTTTCCTTCCAATTTTCATAAAGGCTTACAGGGGAAATCACTCTTGTTTATATATTTTTAAAATTAAAAGATATGTCTGGCATAAGGTCAGCATAAACAAATGCCTTTTTTTTTTTTTTTTTTTTTTTTTTTTTTTCCTCTCTCAGTTGAGAAAACAATACCCATTTTTTTAAAAATCTTTTTATAATGATAATATACTGAAAACTTATCACATAAACCAAATTTAGATACATTTATTATGTAATTTAATGCATTCTCATTGACACACAGTTTACATAGGTTATTGTAGTTATTTCAGAAAATTAATTCTTGTTGCCCAACAATCTGTAGACTTTGATGTTTCAGTGTAGATTTATATTTAACACTTATTCTTTTATGTTAGAACTGACAAGATTCTATAAAGTTGTTAGCTTTTAATATTTTTCTTAAAAGTTGATTTTTGAATCTTAACTCCTTAAACTTTTATCACAAGGTATCTAATTTCTTAAGTCACAAAAACTTTGTACAAATTTTGCTTCAGAGTGCTGGCATCTTTGTTTAAAGCTGTCCATTAAAAGAAATGCTGTGAATAGTTGTCATACTATCTTACAGATTCAAAAGGTTAATTTTTCTCTGATTGTTTCAGATCAAGACAATGAGAGAATATATGATGCCTACGCAATTTCAAGTGAATTGAAATTATTAACATTAAGTGGATTTTCAAGTTTTTTCAGTTTTAAATTTTCAATGTATGAATGATATGCACTTAGGTATGTGAATTAAATTACCTTTCATAATTTTATCGCATAATAGCATCTTCCTCTATCTCATGCCCTGACACAACACTGTCTTCTATCTTCCAGATGGCAGTCTCTGGTTGAAAGCCAAGTTGACGGTAATTTCCTGCACGGAATGCCTTGTCCTGGTTGAAGGCAACCTAACTGCCATGTGTTTTCTTATCTTGTACAGGATTTCACACTAAGCAACCTCTTGGGCTGAAAATCAGTTGTCTAAGAGTGAAGTGACGGCTACAAAATAAATTTGTTTTCCAGATGAATAACAAGACATAACTAATAACAGTTATAATGCAAAACAAAAGATTACAAGTCAATAAAAGCCTATTCCTTAGTTACTAACATAAAGTAGCTTTTATGGTCCATAAGAGTTAAATTGAAGTATTCAGATTTGAGTTCAGGGAACTTTTCACTGTGATTAGTCTTGCCCCTCTATCAAGGAATTGACTGGCTTTGCCTTCTAGAATACTTGATTGGTTCAGGGTCTAAGTACAGGAGATTTTTTTGGGTGATGTAGTCCACTTCTCCATGTCTGTCTGTCTCTCTCTCTCTCTATATATATATCTTGTGGTCCTTATGATAAAGGAAATTCTTCCAATAGTTGCCTTTCATTGGTTCAATTTCCTTTTTACTCCTATTTTCACCCTTTCCTGAATAAGGAATCTTAGTTCCTCCTTTCTTGTTACTTTACCTGATGATTCTGCTCATGGGTGTCACCACTCATCTATTTAGAGGAAAATATGCTTTAAGATAATTTGTATTATCCCGGCACTGATTGTTTGCATTCCATTAACCTTTTCATTGTTTCTTGAAACATTCTGTCCTTATTATAACAATTCATATGTTCCTATCTTGTCATTATTTTCAAAACTTTTTTTTTTTTTTTTTTTTTTTTTTGACATTGTTCTGACATGATGTACAATATGTTCCTTAATTGCAATGGCAATCCACTCACAACAAATTCTTATCTTAGTGTGTGTGTTTTTTTTTTTTTTTTTTTTTTTTTTTTTTTTTTTCCAGTTTGTAATGATAATTTGCCAAAGTAATCTTGATCATACCTGTTTACTCAAATTTAATTCTATATTATTTTTCTTTAGTTATAATCACATTTGACACCATCTAATTCTTAGGACATATGCAGGATTATCTTATATTCATTTTCCAGGACAGGAGTGGTTACTCTTTGATGCCTAACATGTAAGAGCTTGACTGCAAGGAAATGACTGTTAAATTGAATTATTTGTATAACATAGCTATACTTGGAATTATAACTTATTTTGCATTAAATAACCCACAAGGGCTGATATACTGCAAAACAACCAACCATCGGAGTTAGAACTCCAGTTCTATTCTGTTTACTTTTGGACCTTTATTCTTAGGAAAGGTATGGACCCCATCCCCGCCTTATTTTCCTGGCTATGTGTTAGATAGTACCACTACTGGTTTTCCAATTGGATGTAAATAGTCCATGATGCTTGATAGGCCATTCAAATTAAAGAAACCAAAACGTGAGAGTTTGAACTGGTATCATGGAAGGAATGATGAATAGTATAAAGTTGGAATTTGAACCCACTTCACTGCTTTCATTTTCCATTTTCTTAACCATTAGGCCAGCTCTTTTACTTCATTAATGCTGAAATATATTTTCTAAACAAATTTAAGTGGTAGGGATAACTCAAAACCAAACTTTTTTTTTTTTTTTTTTTTTTTTAAACAGTATCATTGGGGAGTGATAAGTTTTGGTAAATTAGTTTTTCATCATTCCTTAAATTTCTATTGTCTTGTTCCCAATGATACTGGCATTGGAAAAATAAGTTAGTGTGTGTGTGTGCGTGTGTTTTTTTTTCCCCATCCAACTTGAACATGTCATGAAAGTCAAATGGCTACTAGCCCAGTTGGCTGGGGTTATAGGATACACCAACTATTTAAAAAAAATGTTATCAACAAAATGTTTACAAATCATATATTCAATATATATGTATAAACAGAATTTTGCATGAAATAATCTACAATGGTTGATATGCAACCAAACTAATAAAATAGTGACACTTTAGTCAGACAACAGGAGCCACCCTCATTTTAATCAATTCCTTTGTGTTGCATCAGCTTTTTTTCCTCCTCATATAGATATCAAAACATTGAAATTTCCCTAGCAAGATGATTGTTGATAAATTTTGTGAGACAAGATGAAAATAGAGCATATTGAACAATTGACTACAAAAGTTAATGATCTGGCTGAGCATTTAAATCACTCAGATCTTCTTAGGCTTAAAAAAAAAAATCTTCACAGATTGTGCTGTCTAAAATAACTTCTGTCTTCAAAAAGAAAATCCCTGTATAAAGAAAATGTACATATTCTCCATATTAATTTGATTTGAGTATTCTGAATATTTTTCTTTCCTCCATCTGCATTTTTTTCTCTTTTCTTTTTCTTTTTTTTTTTTTTTTAAATTTTTTTTTATGATCATGATTTCCTACAAATAAACTCCTAACAAAACAAAAAAACCCCAAACAAATAACCAACTAATTACCTAAAGTTTATCATTAATTCCTATTTTCTTTTGACTTGATTCGCCATTAAATGACTGATGAGGTTGATATGCTGTAAAACAAAATAAACAATCCCTCTGCATTAGCTGTTTCCTGGTAATCCAGTGTAAATTCTACTTAATTCACATATGGTCAATATTAAAAATTGAGAACACAAAACAAGTGTATATATTGTTAAAAGTATTTAGTCAAATATTTAGAATCTAATTGTGTCAGCATCTTGCCCACATCCAAAATGTTCTGTTGTTGATTCGAATTGGCCGTCTGCACCGCCTACCAAAGCACCGTTTGAATCGAACACTTGGCCCTTCACATCCACAGCCAGTGGGAGGAAGTGCACCATGACACTGACGCCGAGATACTTGCTGACCACCAATACATCTGCTCCAGGGAGTCCACTGGCCCCAGCTATTCGGTTGGCAATTCTCCCACGCACTCAAGTCCATGTTGGGAAGAGAATTGCACGGAACGAGACGATTGCTACAATAAAGCATGAATTGTGAAATGTTTACATAACATTTCACAAGTTTTTCAGTGAAATTTGTTCAGTTGATGTAAAGAATATATCTTAAAGAGAAATTAGTCTAGGTTAAAAGCGTGGTAAGGATAACCCTGAGCCAGACTGGCCTGTTTACCCAAACTTTTCTCGTTCCCCAATGATACCTGCAAAAAATTCGACTCCGGGTTACTCTTACCCCGATTTTTACTTGGACTAAATGTAACATCTATATATAACTAAAATTATCGTACCCTTTTGTAAATGAAACTTAATATAGCAAAAATAGTACGTGTTAGACCAAATTACTAAACATTTCTAGTGACTAAAGCAATGTGTAGTTAAATTTGCAGCTGAATACTTTTGTAGGTTCTTTAATCAAACTAAAGCTTTTTTCTTTTTAATCATGCAAATTCTTGCTATAACGGAGATAACCATAAAGTTAGAATCGTCCACTCCTTCCTAATTAGATTAATATCCTCATGGAACTCCTAATACAGGATCTCAAAGCCAAATCGTCCAGAATTTAAAGATTATTTGATCATAAAAAGTAAAAAAAACAATTAAAATAACATATTACCTCAATAAATTCTCATATTTCGACGTTTTTTCTTTCCATTATCGTGTGTAAAAATGACGGAAATATTTAAATCGATCACATATTGCTAAATATTTTCAGTTTCACGTTTTATCTTTTTACTTACTTAGCGCGTTGTACCAGAAAAGCTTTCCTCTGAATTCGGGAGATATTGGTATTTAGGCATATTATCTTGGAAAGAGTCATTTGTCGGATTTGGTCCAGTTGATCTGTAAAATAAAAATTGCATGTTTTATTGTATATTTCTAGGTAACGGAGACATAGATGTCTGATATCAGTATCATGTTCTTGGTAAAAAATGAAAATTAAATAGCTGTCGAAAACTTGGAGAATAATCATAAACATTCCGAAAATTCAACGTTGTATTCTTGATCTTAAAATAATTCGATTCAATCTTCATAGGGTGAATAATCTGTGAGGAAAAACTTTCCCTCCTGGAAAAAATACACCAAACAAAATAATATCAACCCATTGCAGCAATGCTAGGTAGAGGAAGGGTGTGGCCGATGCCAAATTATAATTGACCGGAAGGTTTTCTATCACGTAAGAAAACCAGTGTTGAATAGGAACAGTCTTAAGCTAACTTGACCAATAGCACCCAACGCTATAGTTTAATTTACCCTCAGCTCGTTAAGCAATACACTGTAAAATTATTATCAAGTTTTGCTGATAGATCGGAGTTTCCTAACTTTCTTGCCATCCACCCTTATCCATCGCTTCTGATATGTACTTTAGTCTGCACCTTTGTTAGTCGACCAACCCTGGTGTGTCCATAAGAGAACGTCGCTTATAAGTTCGTCCTTAATTCACCAGCAGTGTCCAGGGTTTATTTATATTTTACATGCTTTGTGAGATGAGAGTTAAGTGGTCGTACAGTTGCTGTATTGTGGGATGCTGCTCCCAGGACTTTTTCAGAACAGTTCGTAATGTGATAGTGTAGTTTCCCTCGAGCTTTTACTCCATGCGTTTTGTTAGCGACCAAGTGGTCTATCTACACAATAGTACCGGCACATCCACAGCTTGGAAGAAATCCTGTTTTTTTTTATTAAGGAGATCAGATTTCCATTTGATTAATAACCTGTCGATAGCAATCCATACCTTCATTATGCGTAGGTTGACATCGCTTTCAGTAGATGAAATATTGTTGCCGAGGTATGTGAACTGGTGATCTAAGATTGGCCACTTAGAGTGAAGGTTACTCTTTCTTGTTTAAAAGACATGAACTCTGTTTTATTTGCAGTCATGTAGATGCCAATGGCTCCTATTGCTTACTCTAAGCTATGCAGTAGGGATTCGGTTTGGGCTGGTGTATTTTCGAGAAGCGCTAAATCGTCTGTGTCTGTGATAGTTTTTAGAGGCTATATTCTGCTTCTTGTCTTTTTTTTTTAAATTAATTTTTTTTTTTTTTTTTTTTTTTTTTTGTGAAACCATTTTCTTTTAGATCTATTGACGTTCAAAGTACGTAATCTAAGCAGATTATAAATTGATGTGGTGCTTCTTTCAAGACTCCAGCAACAATGTCGAAGTGTCACTATCACGTGAGCAAATCATTACTTTTGTGTTTTTGTAAAGCATCATTATAGTGGTAACAATTTCGTTGGGAAGACTATGTGTTAGTAGTATCTATTCCATCTTTACTTTGTGTATGGACTCAAATGCCTCGGAGAAATCTACGAACTAGTGTTGCCTCGAGATTTTGTTGTATGTACTTTTATTATTCAACAGATAGAATCTATGATGTTGTGGATCGATTTCTTCGAAAGCCATTTTGATTTTTCGACTTCAGGTCAGAAACGATTGAGAAGCAAGGCAAGGCATTATAAACCTTAGCAGCTACAACAGCAATAGTTAGACCACAGCAGTTGTAACAGTAAGGTAAACAGTCAGGTTGAAATAGTTCAGTCAGGAAGCTACTGCTACTCATTTACAAGGGTAGCATCTATTTAGGAAGAAAAAAGAAACGGCTTCAAAAAATTTACCGTGACAAAAAAAAAAAAAAATGCAATATATATGTTCCCAATTGAATCCGCACCTAAAGCCGGCTCTGGTGCAGAAATGTTCACAGATTTGACATGCAAGTGGTTTACAAATCAATATATATAGCTTTCTTCTACTTCTTTATTCCTAAAATGGCGGATTATATCGGGAACGAGAAGTGTATACTAAAGTCGACCGAAAAGTTTATAGGCTGACCAAAATACTCTCATAGGATGTGATCAAATGAAGTTCATTTTTAAACATAGTCCTCGTGGTTCACACTTCTTCCATTGGTGTTGTAGTGCTTGTATCCCAATGGTAAAAAAGTCATCTTCAACAGAGATGACGTCATCATATGAACTATAAAGTCCGCCTTCGTATCCATTTTGGGATGTGGTTTAGATATCTTTAAAAAAAAAAACATTGAGTCCATTATCCAAATTGAGGGCCTGTAGTAATTTACTTAGCGTTTTGCACAGATGTGGCACAAGTCCGTATGAATGGGGCACCCAATGAGACTCGAACTAACTTGTGAACGTTTGCTGGTCTAGCTTGTTAATCATTATGCCATCCGAAGCACCCGAGTTGAGGACTTGTAACAAGTACTGCAGAAATGGATTTGTCAAGTTGTTTTATTGGCGACCGTTTTCCGTCGACATTTTTTTTTCAGAAGAGAAAAGTTCATATTTTATTTCTCGTGGATTGTTCACTTAAGTATGACCGATGAATTGATCGGCCGTTTGGTAAACAGGACCTAAAATGGTAAGAGGTTCAATAGTTTGAACAATTTCTGGTTAAGTAAACTTATAAACGATTTGCATATAAAAGATTACCACTGTCATAAATAAAAAAAGCTTTCTTTTTGTACATGAACTAAAATTAATTTCAACGACCACACAATACTGATCAAGTGACCACCTTCTCTCTTTGATACCCCCATAATATTTTACTGATTCGAGTGGTCATTTTACGACTGTTAATAACAGCTCGGATCCGAAATAATAAGTATTTAGTTTGCTCTCGGCTTACCGAGAGCAAACTAAATACTTATCATTTAACTCACGTCGACATTTTGCTACGAGGAATCCTGGTTAAATGCAGTCCTCGCTCAACTATTTGAACTATGAAGAACCATTGGTTTACAGAAGGTTAAATTAAACCTACACCCCATTCCTTATTTTTTCCATCTCTACGCGACATATGTCTTATTGCTTTGATTTAAATTTTTTAGAATATTAAACTACGAAACTAATTGGAACAAAGAGTATACTCACTTATGGTGAAACCAACAGTTGGGTCATTTCGTTCATACCAAAAACGGTCTGCAATTTTTAAGATACGAAATTGTCGGCCGATAATACAGGCAAACGTCGGCCCGACAACACCATTCCGTATCGGGTTCTCCGACAGACCCCCTGTAAACAAATCTATGTCATCCGGATGACTGCAATAAAACAAGGTGACAATGAAATCATTAAGATGGGGACACATACACACGCATGCATTCAGTGTTACTTTCACTTACGTCACTAACTGGTTTCCGAGGGAGCGTTGTTAAACTGATACAAATAAAGACAATTCTTCCAATTTACTGAATATAATGTTTACGTAAAGTCCTTATTGTTCACATTACTTCTGAAAAAATCTGTGCATAATTAATTTTTTCTCATACTTTATTTTATCTATGTTAGGGAAGATAACTCTCTTCTAAGAAATGATTGACTCTTCACGGAAAAAAGTGTAGTATCTAACAACAAGATGGCTGTTTGACAATACACCATTTGTAAACAGTAAATTGCTTATCCAACACAATCCTGTTGTATCCTGGTCGGTGATGAATAAAAACTAATGTATATATATATATTGACACTATATTATATATATATATATATATATATATATATATGTCAATCTTTATATATATATATATATACACTGGGTGACACAGTATATATATATTGACACAGTATATATATTGACACAATATATACGAGGATCATTAAATAAGTTTCCAGACTTTTTTCATATGGGCACTTTTATTGATCGTACACACATGAAACTCTAGTACCCTTTGAAGTAATCTCCTCCGGCTGCAATGCACGTGTTGTACCGTTCCAACGACTTCTGGAAGGCCCCATGGAAGTCCTCTTGTGTGAGCGTGTCACAGCCTCTTTCATCTCAATTGTCTCATAACGACAGCCTCTGAGCTTAGAGAATAACCAAAAGTCACAGGGAGCAAGGTCTGGACTGTAGGGAGGCTGAGGAACTGTGTTGATGTCCATCTTGGTCAAATAGTCTATAACAAGGATGGAGTTGTGGACTGTTGCATAATCCTGGTGGAAATGTCACTGACCCGATTTGAAGAGTGCTGGCCTCTTCCGACGGAATCTCTCCCTGAACTCCCTTAAAACCTCAATATAATAACCCTAACGCTAACCCTAACCCTTTGGCCAATCAACTCCTCCCACACCTCTCATCATCCCTCACAGACTCCCTGCCTTCCTTGAATCTCTTATGCCACCCAAAAACTGATGATCGAGTCATGCAAGATGGTCGAAAAGCAGTCTGAAGCATTCCATACGTTTCTGTGGCATTTTTTCCCAGTTAAAAACAGAATTTTATTGAATATTGCTCTTCTAAAATGTCCTCACGTCCAGATTGCATTTTTGGAAATTCACCAGCTGTGACAATCAGGGTTTAGTAGGGTGTATTCCAATTGCTGCTGTAGCTGTTCATCTGAACCTGAAATCATAAAATTGGTCAATCATCTCATAAGATGTAAAGCAATAACATACTGAATTTTCAAGTCTACGACAATTTTAGATGTCTGTATAAAAAAAGTCTAGAAACTTATTTAATGCACCACGTATATATATATATATATGTGTGTGTGTGTGTTGTGTGTGTGTGTGTGTACCAATCTTTATATATATACATATATATACTGGGGTGAAACAGTATATATATTTGACACAATATATATTTATATATATATATATATAATCTGTCAATCTTAATATACATATATATGTATATACTACTGGGTGACACAGTATATATATTGACACAATATATATATATATATATATATATATATATATCTTGTCGGTCTTTGTATATATATATATATATCTATTCATCTTTATATATATATATATATTCATATATATATATATATATTTTCACATATATATATATGTCAATCTTTATATATATCTATATATATATACTGGGTGACACAGTAATATATATATATAATATCTGTCAATTTATATATATATATATATATATATATATATATATATAGTGCTTGTTGGGTAATGGTTATCATTGTAAGAAATGGACCTGAGTTCAAAACCTGGACTAGGCTTTTGCATTTCACATAGCTCTAATAATCGAGGAAAAGATACTGCATCCAACTGTTCTCCAAGCTTTGGGTAAATAATAAGATAGACTGGGCTCTTTTTTCTTGGTATGGCAATTGGGCTTGGAGAAGGAAACCTGTAAAATTCTGCTCAAAAATTGACCTTGTGTCGCATCCTGTTGGTGTTGAGGGGTTGGGTAAATATATACAATCCTGGTGAAAATCTTAAGAACAGTTGCAAAAGGGTTAAAAAAAATAAAATACTGTTACTTTAATCGAAATATATTTCCGAAACATTTACATTTAATTAGAAAATGTTTATCAACAAACAAGTGAAAATTGTTAAGCTTTCAATTGATTAATATAAACAAACACTGAAAAAGTATTTTTTGGTTGGTCATAAAAGCATGTAAATAAAAAAAAAACAGAACAAATAAGTCACGACGACAAATTAATATTCAGTATATCCGCCATTTTTGCGAATTACTTCGAAAATTCGCTTTGGTACGCTCATTATTAACTTTTGCGTGTGGATGCTTGGGAAGATCGCCCAGGATGTATAAACTGCAGCACGAACAGCATCCAGTTTCAATGCAATCCATGTTTATAAACATCCTTTGCTATTCATCCACAAACATTCTTGATTGGGTTTAGATCTGGAGAGTACGATGGATAGCTCAAAAGCTGAATGTTGTTTCCCATTAAAAAAAAAAAAACTCTTTCGACCTACGAGCGTAATGGATTGCAGCACTGCCTAACTGGAAAATCCAGTTTTCTCCACTGAGATGAGGGCCTTCGGTGTTTAGCGATGCCTTTCTTCACATGTCAATATAACTAGTAGCTATTTGATGATTTTTACCACCAATAACTCAAGAATTCCATTGTACGAAAGAAACCCCAGACCATAATTGATCCACCTCTACTGTGTCGTATCGAAAGAATTTCTTTTGGGACAACTTTTGCATATCAGAAACGCTGAAAACCGCCTGGGCCATGAAGGTGGAATTTTTTCTCGTCTGAAAATAACACTTTCTTCCATTTATCCACATCCCAGGCTTAATAATCGGAAGCAAATCGTACACGAGAGGTTTTATGGCAAAATGGTGACGTTTCAGCAGCTGTTTCATGTTCCCTTTCTTATTTAGATGCCGTCGAATTGTTCGAGAGCTGCATTCAGCATCTATATTCGCTTTTATCGGATTTGATGTTAGACTTGAATCTCTCTTAACTTCTCGTCTAACGCGTCTGTCTGGAACGACCGCTTGATTTTTTAGAAGCATTTATATCCGGATTTTTAATGAAGTTCTCAATGACAGTTCTGCTGCGGCCAATTTCATTTACAATGGCTCGTTGCGAAAGTGTAGTATACAACCGCTGGGTCTTAAAAACAACGGAGAATACGTATAAATAAAAATGTAATCTTATATTTTTATTCGTCGACGGTGACCATCGATGAATAAAAATATTCCGTCGGGAATTGAGCCAAAATTCTCGACCTTATATAGTTTTAAACCCCCCTCGCGACCCACCCGCAACGTTTGTTTTTTTTATTAATCACGGCTTACACCCACGCAATACTTGTTATTCATTGGTCATAGTTTATACCCACGCAATGCTTGTTCTGCATTGGTCACAGCTTACACCTACGTATTCCTTGTTTCTGGTAATAATGTTGTTGATTTTATCTACGACTGTATGTATCTGTCAACAACATCCGCCGGGTTTATCGCAGTTCAAGGGGATATATTACGAAAGACTCTGTCTTTGAAGTTCTACAATCCTTCCAAGTTCGAACTTTGTTAAAATTTTACCCTTTGCCTCTTTAAAATCTGAAATTTAATGCTGGAAATGAACTAAGTAGATGTCTACACTTTTGAAGCTATGAGCACAGTGACTAGGTCTAAAATTTTTGTCTAGTAAAATTTTTTTCTTACATTGTCTTATCTTTATGACCAACCAAAGAATTCTTTTTCAATGTTTATTTAAATTAATCAATTAAAAACTTAACAATTTCACTTGTTTTTTGATAAACTGCATTCTCAAATTAAATGTAAATGTTTCACAAATATCATCATCATCATCTTGTCGTGCCACCAGCACGGATATCCCTGACCCTCTCTCGCTACTCCTCCCTATCGTTCATCGCTTCTGGCAGGTCCTCAGGGCTACATCCCGTATCTTTACAGAGCTCTTGTATGTAGGTTCGAGCTGGTCGCCTTGCTTTTGCTCGGCCATATGTGGGGGTCCAATGGAGATCACTTATGAGCTTGTCCCTGCTTCTCCAGCAGTGACCTGCATGTCTGATTCGTCTAACTTTGATAATTTTCGTGATGGGAGGTAGGTGGCCGTACAGTTGGTACTTTGTGGGGTGTTGCCTGCAGGATTTGTTCAGTATTGCTCGCAGCATTCTTGTGTAGTTGCCGTTAAGCTTTTTCTCCATCCGTTTAGTTAACGTCCATGTAGTGCATCCATATAGCAGTATCGACACAACCGCTACTCGGAAGAAACTGCGTTTCATTTTATCGGTCAGGTTTGGCTTTCGCAAATATATTTCGATTAAAATAACTATTTTATATTTTTGAACCCTTTTGAATCTGTTCTTAAGATTTTGACCAAGAGTGTATATTAGTATATGTTTTCTTAAAGACAAGGATTTTTTTCACTTTTGTATAACTTTTAATTGTTATGGTATAAAGATGACATTATATTTGCAAGTTTTTATAACTGTTTCTATACACATTTGTATTCCCTATGCGTTCATAACATAACCGAGTATCAGGTAAAATAAATAAAATGTAAGAGGATGAAAAAATCCTTACGCATAGATACTTTTTATTCGTTTGGCAGCTTCGAAACTGTGATCAATAAGTCCACCTGGTCCAATACCAAAATGAGAAGCTGCTGAAAAATCACACCACTGACGCCAAACATTGTAAGGAGGTAGTCCATGGTCCCGTCCCCGTTGGATATTAAAAGATGCTAAGTCAAGGCTGTTGCCAAAAGCGTCTTCAAAAAGGTGATCTGTTAACTGCGGACTCATGAAACGGTCGGAATTTTGGGCTGAGTCAGATAACAAACCACGAAGAAATGCATCAACTGATTCTTTTTTGTTCTGGAAAAAATATCAAATTTAATGGAGGCCAAGAGATGTGATCTTTTTCTATTTTTGCAAAAACTTACAAAACACCTTTAACTTTTCAACACGAAAGGTATAAGTGAAGAATTGATTTTTAAGTTTATACTTCATTTACGCATTTCTCTGTCGGATTACGTCAACAAGATTAATCAATTTCATTCCTCGAGAGTCAAATATGCTAATATACAAGATCTGTTGAGAAAGTAAAGAAACTGATTAGATGTAAACAAAAATTATTACTAAATTACAAATCAGCATTTTATCTCCTTCAAGATTGTTTTCTTGGCAAGCTGCGCAACAAAGAAGACGTTGTTTCCACTTCTAAAAGCAATCCTCGCTGTCTTCAACTGAGACTGCTTTACAGTTCCCAAATGATGATCATGGAGGTGGGTTTTAATTTTAGGGGACAGGAAATAATCATAGACTTAGATCAAGAATATTCTTTTGGGCCAAAAGTCCTCCACAGATAAAGTGTCCAGAAAGTAATGAGAGAGTTTTTTTTATCGAGAAAATAATGAGACTAATGATTTTATTTTTTCAGGTCTGCAACCCTGACTGAAAACCAGCTGATCAACGTTAATTCACCAATCATTGTCACCGTCAAGTATCAATCATATCTGATAAGAACCCTTACTTTTGTTGCACTTTCATCAGTTCTTGAAGTTGAACTGAACGATATTTGTTTCCCTCAGACTATCGGCCCTCCAAAAACACTGGGAACAGAACTTTATCGCCATAAGCCTGTGTTAACTTGTTAAATATTTTTGCCACATTGTCTTGTCATTTGACATAATTTGATTTTGTGTCATTTAGTATTTGTAATAATTTGATATTACTCAGTTAAATGTGAATTCTGAGGGACAAACATGAATTGTATGTTTTCACACGTGTTCCAGATCATGATTAATAAACTGAACCACTGCCTCCACCCTCCACCCCAAATCATCATTCTCTTTACTTCCTAGACAATCCTTGTATGCTGCTTACACAGAACGAAATAAAATGAACGTACCGTGAGAATTTCGTCGGTTTTTCCATACATCGTTTTCAACAATGTAGGCGGACCAAAGGCCGTGCTAAAATCAGACGAACGTTTCGTAAAAAACGACTGCACCATAGAATGACCAAAACGAAATGCTGCAGTTGAAAACCCGTTCCGGATGCTAGGATCAACGGTTGGATCGTACACGTCATGAAAACCCTGAGACGGACCGTCTAGACCAAGGAAGTTAATGAATTGACGGTTGAGAATTGTTGGCAAAAATTCTCGGTAGTTAATATGTTGTATGATAGCCGTGACTATTCGCTTTGTCTCTTGGAATATCTTTTCGTCATCCCAGCCGAGTTCCATGTTATTTAATTGGCGGGCAATTCTATTGTGTTCACGAAGAAATATGGTGTGGATGCTGGCAAGACCCATTTGTTCATTAACACGACGGTCTCCTGCAACAGAGTACAAGATAAATAATTCAAGAGAAGGCCGGAACAAATATAAGTTACAAAGTTGATAGGATCGATACGATTTAAAGAGCTGCTAGATATAAGAACATGAAGAAGATTAATATATATATATATGGTAAAGAATGATTAAAGCGACAATATCTGAATAGTCCTGTAGTAGTTGTAATATTCACACAAGATCTCTGTTTCTTTAATGTTAGTATCACACTAGATCTCAATACACAACTATTACAGGACTCTACAGATATTGACCTGCTTGGCAGGGCTGAGTTCATCGCTTGGTGCCTAAGGCACCACCAAAATGAGGAATGCCGACGGGATCAAGATTTTTTTATGACGGCTGCACATGTCTTGATTTGATCCTGGCCCCAATACTATAAAATGACTTTGTCTCAAATCTGGCCCGGTGAGAAGTTAGATAGATACTAGATTCTTTAGCAATTGCTAAATATGATGTATATCTACGTAAAATCTTACTGAGGATTCGAGTTACACAATAAAAAGGATGCTAAATTGGACTCTTACTTTGTGTCCATCAGTAACTAAACCTAATCTTCTTCATTTTGCTTAACCGTACAGAGTTACAGCAGAAGATTAATGGCCAAAAAACCTCTTCACATGACATTTTTTCTATGAATTTTTTGTTCATCGAAAAACCAAGACCTAACTTGGTCTGGTCTTCTGGCCGGGATTTGGAGAAAATCACGGTGAATTTTATGTATCTCATTGTCTAAGATGGATTCTGGTTTGTGCTTATACCATTTGGTATGATAGTCAATTTTTTTTAGATTTTCCGGTAACCAGAAAAAAAAAAGGCAAGGCACCCATGAAAAAAAACCGTAACTTTCATTTTTGTTAAAAATTTTTCAGATATATGTCAACAGACAAATAAATAAATAAATAATAAGAAAAAAGAAATAAAAAATATATTTTTGCCTCACCCGACAGGCATATATTATAGTCCAGTTTAGCATTATAGATTCATTGTAAAACCATCGGTCAGGAAATATTTTTAATTTGAATATTTCAAAAAATGGTGTGCTGATAGCACTCTAAGGTCTCACATAAGATTTAGTGGCGTTGGCTTTGTCTATGATTTATACGATGACAGATAGAAAAAAAGGCATTTGCTAAATTATAATAATATTGAAGGAATTTTTGATAAAATAAATCATAATATCAATTGTTGAAGTTGTAAAACAAATTTTCATTTATTTAGGAAAGTCAACACAAAGACACACACACACACGCACACACGCACGCACACACACACACACACACACACACACACACACACACACACACACAATGACCCAGAGTAAAACAACTAACGAGCTTTATAGCATATCAAATAACGAAGACAAATTGGGGGAAGAGAACGTGCAACCACAAGGGAGGACACTAAACACACTCTTAGAAAGAGAAGGACAAGAGAAATGGAAAAGAAGAGAGAGAGAGAGAGAGAGAGAGAGAGAGAGAGAGAGAGAGAGAGAGAGAGAGAGAGAGAGCCAACCCCTACAAGGAACTAAAAGAAATAACCACCCTAGCAAAACAGTGACCACTATATGAACCAAACACCACACCGGAAAAATCATTAAAAGTTCTCTGAAGAAAGCAAGGGCCGGAAACACGTGTAAGAACTAAATAAACAATTTTTAAAAGAATATAAATCTCTTTGTGGACCTATTCATTTTAATACACACACACACGCACACACACACACACACACACACACACACACATATATATATATATATATATATATATGTCCATGAATTTCCTGACTCTCCAATTACCGTCGATGAGAACAGGTACTGTAAAATGGTAAATCGCATCTCCAAAGCTACCAAGGCTTTTGGAAAGCTTCGTCATCTTTTGTGGAATGAAAAGGGGGATATTATAAAACACAAAAATTGCTGTTTACAAAGCAGTTGTGATTAACCCACTTTTATATGGACACTCAATCGCACTCACATCAATCAATTTATGTATTTCATAAGCAATGCCTTCGTTCCATCTGCGGATGCACCTTAGAAAAGTAGGTTTCAAAGGCTGACTTTCTTGGAAAAAGATTGGAGGAATCGAGGCCTTTTTATTCTAATCACAGCTGAAATGGTCTGGCCTTGTTATCAGCATCAGTGATGATTGAATTCCTAAGATTCTAATGTACGGACAGCTTGAGGTTGGTAAACGCAAAGTCAGAAGACCCTGGCTAAGGTAGATGGATAAGTTAAAGAGAAACCTAAAATCTCTTGAAAACCTTCACGATAGTTTTGAAAACAGGGCGAAGAACTGTAAATAATGGAGAAAGACATGTCATTTAGCCTTTTCCAGTTTTTTGTAAAAAATGATTTAGCATCTGCGAGAAGTTCGTCATAACACCAAGCTGCGTGCTCTTGTACCAGTTGAACAGTCCAATGACTCTTTCACTTGTAATATGTGTGGACTAGTATGCAGATCAAAGGCAGGATAAGTCTCACATATGAGGCAAAAAACATAAAACTTAGGATCTGTTGTGACCCTCATACGTCAAAATCGACGGGAGAATCCATCATATATATATATAATCAGATGCATGTGTATGTATATATGTATGTATGTATCAAGCCAAAAAGATCTTGTCAAAAAGATTAAAAATTCTTACCGGCTCTGAAACAGTAATTATCAGTCGAGGTCAAAACGCAACTTTGTTGAAGATCCTTTGGAAGAAGATGTGGAGAAGACTCTTTCAATTCACCTTTAAATAAAAGATTAATTAATCCTTGAAAATTCAAATAAAACGAAAAGAAACATTTGTGGTTCTTAACTAGTCTCTTACCGTCTCGCTGATTTCTCCAACATTGAGACTGGCTTTTTTTAAAAATAATAAACCATTCTGTGCCTTTGTAGTTTTGAGCATGGATACAGCTCATAGGTTCAAAGTGCTTTCATGCAGGAAGAAAAAAAAATGGGATCGATAGTAAGAAAGAAATGAAAACAGTGGTCTTTTATTCACATTTGGTTACAGCTTGGGTCGAATCTCAGATTTATGAATCCTAGTAGGATTTTCTCATTCCACTGGAATTTTTTGAACCATTAGAAAAATTAACGTTGGCTCGTGTCACAGATTCATAACATAGATTCGGAGATGTATCACAGAACGAGGGAGGTATTTTAGATTCAGGGGTCGTATCATAGATTCTGTGGGTCGTATCATAGATTCAGAGAGGGTGTCATAAAATAGTGGCGTATCATAGATTCGGGGAGGGGGTCGTGTCATTATTTCAAAGGAAGGTGGTCATAGAGTGGGGTGACGTATCATAGATTCGGGGCATTTTAAAGATTCAGCGAGGTATTATAGATTCGGGGGCATCATGGGGAGTCTTTGTAGTTTTGATCGGCTCCGATGTTCAAAACTAAAAAAAAACTACTTGGGGTATTTTAGATTCGGTGGGGATCATATGCGGGGTTGGGGGCACCATAGAAAGAAGGCCTATCATGATAGATGCTGAGGAGGTAATATCTTAAGATTCGACCGGGACATATTATAGATCAGGGGCGCCTCTGGTGGTGTAATGTTTAGCAAGCTAGACTAGCAAACCTACACGAGTGAGTTCGAGTCTCATTGGGTGCCCCATACATATGGCCTTGTGCCACATCTAAGCAAAAAACTTTGTAAATTACTATTATAGATTGCATTATAGAATTGGTTCTGGCGGGGTTGATATGGGCCCGTAGAATTTTCATACAGATGGGGGCATATCATAGATTAGGGTGGTGTATAAAGATTCGGTGCGCCATATTATCGATAGAATGAGGGTGTATAATAGATTCAGCGGGGGACATTTAGATTCTGGGAGGTGTCATAGATTTCGCCGATTCTATGATACGCCCCCGCCCCCGAATCAATATTACACCCTCGATTCTATAATACATCTCCATATCAGAGAATGGGGGCATTTTATGGATTCGGGAGGGTCATATCATATTTGGAGGTTGTGGGGGTATATTAAAGGTTCAGTGTGTTATAGATTCGGAGGATTGGGGTGGGGTCGTATCATAGATTCGGAGAGGTATCATAGATTCTTAAGGGGCGTAATTATAGATTCATTGACTTTGCTCTCGCCAGATTTCGTTTATTTTTGTGGGGAGATTGTTAGAGTCATTTATCTTCCTTGGCATACAGAACTAAATGTTTCTGCAAATTCTAAGCATTTTAGTAATTCAAGAATTAATTATAAGAGAAATGAAATCGTAATAAACCTTGGACATGACGTCTAAGTTGAGTCTGATCTTCGTCGCTTGTTCCATATACAGCCCCTCCGTCAATAAAAGACGTTATTTGGTTGAGTTGCTCGCGGAATCCTGAGGAAATAAATAAATAAATAAATAAAGAATACAGATTAAATTTAAGGCTGAAGACGTTGGTAATTTTTCTATTGGTCCCAGTGAGCTGAGATTAAATGCCCGAATCCTGATTTTCAAAACAATTAACCACCTCCATTCCAAATTGGAAGTCTGGCGCTAAAACATTCTTCCCATTTCATTGATATGAGAGAGGAAGAGTATTTTGTGATTATATTTGTAGCTGTTTACTGCGATTATCATCAGTTTCGGATGTCCTATATATATGAAGAGTGATAAAAAATCGTGAATGAAGCTTCATTTAAAAAATTTTAAAATTCAAAATAATGTTACATATTTGACCTTTGACCGGCGGTGTAGGTTTGCGGATTTCAAAAACAAGATGAACTTGTGTCTCAGAGTAAACAAAAGAAATGCCACGTAAATTGCATGAGTGAGGTGACAGAACGAAGAGTAATTACGAGGTGCGAGAACGTCTGAAAAATATGTCACGACGGGAGTTTTCAACCTCCAAACAGTGAGCAGTGAGCATATTAGAATAGGCCATTCTGGGCGTTGGCCCCTGGGGCCAGACGGCCCCAGGATGAGAGGCAGAAAAAGTCTCAATATATTGGACTGGCTACTGAAGAAATCGAGTATAATCCCAGAAGAAAATCGGAAAGCCTAACGGTGGCCACTGTAGTGAATTGACCTGTAGTAGCCACGTGGAGGCAGAACGAAGTAACTAAGATGATGAAATGTTTTAAGTCGGTCCTGTGCCAGCCTCGTGGAGGCAAATCGAAGAAGTAAGGCTCTCTGAAGATATGATGTAAATCTTAGCGGTTCCGATTCTCTCTTCACGCGACTAATTTCGCCACGATTTCGTTATAATAAACAAGAGATTATATATGCATGTATAAATATTATCGTCCTTTCTTTCATTTCCTGACATATAACAATAAGACGCGTGCATAGTTGATCTACTTATCTTATAAAGGAATGATATCTAGACGTCTAGACTACTGTCTAGACTTTGTCTAAGCGAGTCAGTGTCAATTTAAAAGAATTTATGATGCTTGTTTCGATAATTTTTGATCCGTAGTTTCTAGGGATTGTACTTGAATAGCAAACGCTATATTTAGCAAATCTTGTTCTCTGCGAGTTTTTCTTGTTTTCAAAACAGGAAATTCATTTCAAGGGTAAAATTTAATAACATGGAAGACAATAACAAAGGACGGTGAAACTTCACATCATATCAAGAAAAATGGTGCTTCCACTAATAGAAAACTCACTGGAATAAGTCTATTGAATGATCATGAGACTATTTTCAAGAAAATTAACATTTCATTTATTGTTAATTTCTCTCTAGATAAATACATTTTAAGTCTAGATACGTTTTAAACAGATATCATAGATAGATAAAGCATTGATTTTCAAGTGTAAATAACATGAAAAAGCAAAAGAGCACAAGACTGAAATTCTACGAAGACAATCATTTCAAAAAACAATTGAATCCGTGGAAAATACTGCATATTCAAATGGTGATGGAATGGTAGATCTACTACTTACCAAAGTTACATTTCGAATTAGGAGCCTGCATTGAACGAACAAAATTTAAGCAAGTCTTTTGGAAATGTCTGTCATCCGGAGGAATTGGAATAGGAAAGCAAGATTCCCTGCAAGAGTAAAATTAAGATTTAATTTTCTCGAAGAAATCCTATAATTCTTAGGAAACAAACAGTAATATTTCCTACCATAACTTATAAACATTAAAAGATGATACCGTTTTAAGATGAGATTAAATCCAATTTTGTCCTGTCGGACGGGGCTGTAGAATACACTGACTATTTCTCTGCAGAGGAGTAAGACTCCCCCCGTGAGTGTTCTGGATATGACACTAAACAATCTGATGGTAAGGTTCCAGTAATGCTGGAGCTTTGGTGAATAAAAAAAGAAAAGAAAATCCATAATTTATGATTGGAATTGTGAACCAGAGAAGGGTTTTTAAGAATTTTTTAAAGGATCTTTTAAAGAATTTTTTTCTGTCCCATGTAGGATCAAATATCAAAATTTTTATAGTCTGATCATTTTATGAAATATATACAATACACACACACACACACTTGCCCAGTCAGCTGAGACTGTAGAATACATCGACTGGTTTTCTGCAGAGAGGTAAGACTCCCCCCACCCACAAATGAGTGCCCTGGATACGACACTATAAAATCTGATTGTGAGGTTCCAGTAATGCTGGAGCTTTGGAGAATGTGGAGTACCCTTTGGTTGCCATCGCTCCCAGGTCTACCCTGAGCTGGAATAGTAGCACCTAATAGTGGTCTATCTATGGGTCAAATAGAACTAAACTCTGTTCTTACGCTGAACTAAATTTTTTGAAATAGAACCGTTTTTGCCATTGAAACTGTGTACTTATGCAAAACTGAATAGTCTGAAATAGAACTGTTTTAACATTTAAATGAATTGTTTTGACATTTAACGGTGTATAAACAAAAAAACTATGCTTATACTACACTGAATTTTTTGAAATTTAATTCGGTGTTAAATAACCCGAAAAGGGTTGATACGCCGTAAAAACAACCAACCAACCCACCAACCAACCAATTTGAATCTAATTAATAGAGAACTAGATACGAATAAATAAGAATGCATAAATAAGTAAATTTTCATGATAGAATAACACGAGAGATCGGGCTGAAAAGAACATATTATGACGTCATATTTGCCGTTGATATTTTTTAGAACAATGGGTTCCAAGCACTGCCACACGGATGGAAGAAATGCGTGAACCGTAAGCAGGACTATGTCGAAAAGCAAATCTCATTGTCCACATTCCATGAAAATATCTTGGTCAGCTAATTAATGTTAATTAGCTGACCCTCGTAATAGTTTAGTGTTATTACCAAACGCATAAACTAAAACAGCAGATACAATTTTTGACACTTACCTATTTCTTAGGTCAAAGGTCAGTTTTTCACGCACATCTAATGGAATGTCATCGACGCAACACGAAATATCAGCATGTTCGAAACCTGTAAAAAAACTCATTTCATTTAGTTGGCAGCAATTTCAATATCAGAGAGGTCGACCGTATGGAGTGTTTTTTTTTTGCGGAAAAATAATATTCGAGATTTTGAATGCTTGGAACTTTATTCGTAAATAGAAAAAAAAACTTTGTTCACCATAGATCTAGATCAACTTGAATTATACGATGAGAGACACAAATGAACTTTAATTTAAAAGTGGTGACAATTCACATAACATTTGTGAAAATCGATGATTTATTCTTGACATTACGTAACCTGACCATAAATTCATCTTTCAAAATTTTTATTGCGTCAATAAACACAGACATAAAACTGATCCTAAGTGGAAGTATTATACTAGTATATCTATCTGTTGTAAGTAAGATTTTTTTCTTTCATAGGGTATATGAGGTATTCACTGGTGCGAAAAACATATGAAGAGTATGATCCATTTTTATTTAGGAAAATGTAATTTTCCTTTCATAAGAACGTAAAAAATATATACTTTGTCAGTACTAGCCGAAATTGTCTGATTGTCAAAACAAAAGGTAAACGAGTTTTGTCAGTGCGTTGACCTAATTTGAATGATAACATCTCTTTCCCACCTGTTGGGGTTAAAAGATCAGATCTTTGATTTTTGTTTTGGTTGAAGTGAACAGAGATACTCCACCCCAAGGCATAGGCTGGTATCCTTAATTAACCAAGCCCCTACATTGTGGTTTGATTGGATAACAAATGAAAATCTGATTCGTGGAAGGGATACTCTTCCTACAGACGTAGATCAACGCATTTGATTTGCTGACTAGTCAAAAAGTAGTAAAAGCAGTTAGCCAATTAGGAATGTTTGTTCCTTGGGAAATCCTTTATAACAAATAGAAGTTTTTAGGTTTGGATGAGAGAAGAGATTGGATGTCTATACCAAAGACTAGAGAATAAGAAAAGAAATCTCTCCAAGAACTAAAGCCTCTCCAGCAGAAGTCTCACTCTATGAAAAATTGAATACGATAAAAAAAATGCACAGCCAAATACCTCAATTGTCTGTCTCTCAAACACAAGAAATGCGATAATTTCTCCCTATAAATATATTATATATATTACTGTTCCACCATTGTGTTTCAATGAATAATTCTTAATTGTTAACAGAGAGTTTTCCTTGTCTTTGAGTTGCTAACACCAAGCAACTTGCTCCAACGAAACACCCCGACCGTCTGAAGAAGTTCCGGATAGATTGAGTTATCTCTCATCTGTGGATCTTTCAAACACAACGTGGACACAGAGGGTGGTGATAAACCAACTACCCGGAAGCGCATGTGGTAATCATGGAATCAAAGCCACGATAAAGCACCATGATAAGCATAGTATCACATAGGGTATTCCATGAATATATCTATTTCACTCGAAGCTGACTATGCATACACATCCATAAAAACAGAAAACTTATCTATCTATCTATCTATCTATCTATCTATCTATCTATCTATCTGCAACGATCAACATACCTGTATCTACAGGAGTGTTGCTTATATCGTGATCAATGAACTGACCCCATTGCATGACCATGTGAGACACTATTTGATGGTCTGTGTTACTTGAATCTGATTCGTGGACTGTGGTACTAACCAGTCGTGCACTGGGTAAAAGGCTTCCAAAAACTCCTTGGTTCCGTGGTTCAGAGACTCCTATATTTCAATGATATAATTGAAAGCAATATGATTAACATGCAAACATGTATCTCTTTGGGTAAAGTTTGTAATAAATTCAATGATATCAGAAAAAAGAGAGTTCGAAAGATCAGATTGATATGTTTCAGTAGGTAAATGAATTTATCACAACATGGTAGAGAAGCATCATAATTTATCTCAGTTTAAATTATCACGTTTCTATTTCTTGCAAAAAGACAAAAAAAACCCCTCAAAAACAAAACAAAACAAAAAAAAAAAACCGCTGTTTTTTTCCAAGCAGCTGTCGTGTCGATACTGCTATATGGATGCACTACATGGACGCTAACTAAACGAATGGAGAAAAAGCTTGACGGCAACTACACAAGAATGCTGCCAGCAATATTGAACAAGACATGGAGGCAGCACCCTACAAAGCATACACATGTATAGACTGTAATTCATGTTTTCTGTTTTTCAACCTCAAATTAAACGTATGAAGTCATATGATGAGACGAAGAGTATAATGATATTCTTCGGCGAAATAAATTTATAATGATAATTTAACCAGGTTTGAGTTTTCTTCTAATTGCATTATATATATATATATATACAACAGGTCGAGAATATTGCATGAACTTGATAAATTTCACGAGAAAAGAAGTGTGCCGGATTGGCCATCTTTATTAAATGTTGATATTCTCCAAGATATGTCTGAACGAATAACTCGTCCACTCAGAGAATCCCATAGAAATCTATCACCGTGTATTGTGTATATACAGTTTTTATAATAGCTTGTATATAAACTGTTCTAAGTTTAAATACAAACGAACAAAAAGATGGTTATATTCTTGTAACAGTCTGTATATGCAAGGGTAAGCTGAGAATTTCATCGCCTGAAAGTTTTATATTATAACGTCATATTTACTGTTGATGACTTTTTTGACCAAAAGTTCCAACCATTGCAACACCAATAGAAGAAGTGTGTAGACCGCATGCGGGACTATGATAAAAAAATAGACGTCATTTTTTCGTGCTTTATGAGAGTATCTTCGTCAGTCAACCCCTGAATAAGGGCTGTTATCTAAAAGTTCGAGGAAGTTAAAATGCAAAATATCTTTCTGAAGCGTTCTTAATTTTTACTGTTGTCATTTCCGAAGATATTTGAATTGCCTGGTGAAACCAGGGAAACGTTGATAATTTTATAGAAGTACAGATTTAATAAATCTTTTTAAATTCTCCGAACTTTTGGATAGGAACCCATCCATGAATAAGTACATTCCTAACAATTTTTTTAAAAATCAAAAGTTAATTTTCTGCTAAGCCAAATACACGAGGATTTTATTCTTTAGGGAAAATTATACAGTGAATGCATATCATAAGGTATTAACCTTAACAGGATTTGAACCCTGTAACTAAAAATTAAATAATAATCCTTCTGAAAAGAAAACTAAAATTGCATAAATATATGTAAAGAGGTGTATTTATTTTTGAACTATTGCATATCCATAGTTGGGTTACAGGGTTTCAATTTCGTAGAATTTGGTAATGAATAATTGTTATTAATATCCGTTTTAGTTGAATAAAGCTCCACGAGAAACAATAAACTCCTGATATTTTTTGTTTTGAAGAAAATTTGTTTTTATAAAAAATTGTCAGGGTGTACTTATTTATGAGCGATACTGAAGTTATTTAGAATTACAATAAAAATACTTTCAAATAAGCGATATCTGGATAACAAATAATATCTTTCAAATGACAGTACAGCAATTTAACTTCTTCCCTGCCGCATTTTTCAATTTTCTGTTGAACATTTTCCAGCAGAAAACGGCTTTTTCAAAAAGTTAACTTAAAACTTTTTAATCCTTATGGAATATTATAATAAACAATGTATTTTTGATGAATTGGTGTTAAAACAATCCAAAGAACATTTTCAGAATAAAATCAATATATTTCCTGCCTTCTTCTACATTACTTTTTCTATATATCTGTATCTGATTCTCTGTCATTAATTCTGAAAATACGTATTTTCCCGGAAGCTTTTCTTTACGAAGTGAATGAAATCTTTTATTTTTTTAGTTTTTATAGCAGTGATATGAATGGAATTCGGCTTGGAAATAACAAGCAACTTATCTTCAAAATTCTTCTGAGGATGGAAAATACGTACTAGCAAAAGGTCCGTTGAAGAAAAGTCCACAGATGGGTTGGGGGTTGGAATTTAACTAGATTCGCGTACGGCAGTGAAAGAGTTAAAAGCGCAACGAATAGAAACGCTGATTAAAAAAATATTTTGTTACCGTCGTCATACCACGGAGAAAGAAAACGTTGAAGTGGAGTTCCAGTTTTTCCCCAAATAGGATTCTGTAGGTTATTGCACGACCCATCGGCTTTCCGGTACTTAGCCCCAGGATCACAACGAGGAATGCGGAACGGGCAAGGAAACTCGGGTTGAGGAATGTCTCTAAGTTGGGACAGAACTCCTAGTTCCTTTTTATTTAGGCCTAAACTGAAAATAGTGGCAAAAAAAAAAACAATCCGTAAAATAAAAATTAGAGTGGCACATTTATTTTGTGAGAAAAACATCGAAAATAGTCCTAGTTTTTACCCTTGAGTGGGTATCAACGTTTCCATTGGTAAGAGAGATTGAAATATACGTAAATCTGTAGTTATTGCCCTAAACTCTGAAAACGAGATCACTGGTACTAGACTAACAAATAAATACCCCTATTTGATAAACTGTAAGCCACGATAACCAAATGTGTACACAGGGGCGTGGGGGTGGATCTTGACCCTTACAATCCCCTGCACACCTCTCCGGTTTCAGCAATCAAATAACGTCGTCCCATGGGCTGGCCTCGTTCGTGAACATTTCTTCTCGCTGGCCGAGCTGTTGGACTTCGACGTCTGACTCGTATCCTCCGCTCTCGTTGTGTTCTTTTTTCCGGAAGCCGAGACAGTCGTTGATCAAATTTACTCCGTCCAGTCAATCGCCGTCCGCAGGTTATATAATAAAAACAAGACCTCAACAAAGAAAAAAAAAAAAGAAGAAGAAGACCGATCAATGTGTGTATTTCCTTAGTTATATATTCTGTTATATTACATCGATTATATTTCTGGCATGTTAAATCGATTATATCTCTGGTATGTAAATTCGATTTTATATTCCTGCTATGTCACATCGATTATATTTCAGGTATGTAATATAGATTCTATATTTTGGTATGTTACTTCGATTATATTTCTGGTATGTTACATAGTTTCTCAACCCTTCCCGTATCTACTTCAGTGACGTGACTATTATAATCTAGCGGCAAGCAAAGTTTTCAATTATCGGGAGTCTGGTACAAGGTTTATCCTCAGGGATTCTCAGGCGTAGTGGATCTGGTGGCTTTTCTCTGCCTTTTTTCTTTTCTTTCATCGTTTATCCATCAGCAAGCTAAGTTATCAGCTATCGGGAGACTCAATCGGAAGATGGCACAAGATCTGGGCTCAGAAAGTCTCAAAATATCGTGGATTCTGCTGGCTTCTCTGTGCCTTTCTCTGCCGGGCGACTTCGAGGAATATGACTCATCGGATAGAAGAATAAAGATTAATTAGAACTAAAGAATATTTCTAACACTACTTGTGTATAAAATAATAATATTTATGACGCCAAACAATCAGAGGGAAATTGGATGACTTTATTGATATTATTTAAATCTCTGTCGTACTATCTGCGTTCTCGTAGCTGAGTTGATGTAGCGGGTTGTAAACTAACTGGTTTCTCTGAAGCAGAAGGGAATATGAGCTCGAATCTTACAGGAATCTTATTCTTGATTCCTCTATAGCGTTTTAACTCATACATCATAACTGTAGTGTCCTGGATATATAAAAGATAAAAGGTCAAAAGTGTCTTGTTTCTGCTTCTTCTAGAGTGAATCGCAGTGAGCTCGCTCTATGACAATATGAGGTATTCACTGGCGCTAAAAACTTATGATGAGTATGATATATATTTTTTTTATTTAGGAAAATCTAATTTTCCTTTTATAACAACATAAAAAAAATTTATATACTTTGTAAGAAATTGAAAAGTCAATTTCAAAGGTCAGTACTAATCGAAATTTTAGATTGTCAAAACAAAAGGTAAACAGGCTTCGGGGTTTGTCAGTGCGTTGAGCCAATTTAAATCAACATTTCTTGCCCACTTGTCGGGGTTAAAAGATGAGATCTTTCTGTTTTGATTAAAGTGAACACAGATGCTCCCTGACAAGGCGTGGACTGGGATCCTTTATTAACCAAGCCCCTATATTGTTTGATCGGATAACCAATCAAAATCTGACACGTGGAAGGAATACTCTTCTCACAGACGTAGATCAACGCATTTGATTGGCTGACTAGTAGTAAACGTATACGAAATGATCTGTGAAAGGTTAGCCAATCGGGAATGTTTTTTTCCCAGGGGAATCCTCAATGATAATCAGATGTTTTTAGGCTTAGATGAGAGAAGAGATCCTATATCTATACCAAATACAAGAAAATAAGAAAAGAAATCTCTCCAAGAACTAAAGCCTCTCCACCAAAAGCTTATCTCTCTGAAAAATTGAATAAGATAGAAAAACTGCAACCACCAAATACCTCAATTTTCTGTCTCTCCATCACAACAAAAGCGACAATTGCTCTATCTCTCTCTATATATTGTATATATTATTGTTCCACCAGTGTGTTTTAAGAAAAAATTGTTTATTGTTAATGGAGAGTTTTCCTTGTTTTCAGTTGCCAACACCCAAGCAACTTGCTACATCGAACCACACTGACTTTCAGAAGAAGTTACGGATAGATTGTGTCATCTCCCATCTGTGGATCTTTCAAGCACAACGTGGGCACAGTGGGGATTGATAAACAAACTTTTTGGAAACACATGTAGCAGTCACGGAACCAAGGTCATAATAAAGTACCGTGTCAAACATAGTACCACACACACAGATACAAAAATCACACCGAAATAAATTACTTTTCACTTGCGTATTTTATATACACCAAAAAGGTAATGCCATTATATTAACTTGTTTTAATTCATTATATGTTTGTATGGTTGTGTATATCAATCGTTTTTTTCTTATTAATTTAAGCATATCATTGTTCGCCATATTATTTTCAGACTCAGTTCAATGTTAAACTTTCTCTTACATTATCAACACGTGTAAATCACAATATTTGTTTAAACAAAACTAAGAATTCACGAAACCTGATTTTGATGCGCATTTTTCGTTGCTGTCGTAATACTAACGACCCGATTGAGTTGCGATTCACTTAAGTTTTTACTTTATTTTTTTCTGGAAAAGAAAAATTTCCAAAAGGAAAAACATTTCCAAAAGAAAAGAAGTTCATTTCTCTTCAAAACTACAGCAGAAAGCATTATTTATACAAAAGTTGAAGACTTGTTAACAAAATCGAATCTTAAACCAAAAATGTTTACCCGATAAATCCCTTACGTGTCACTCACTTAAATTAAAAACATATTTATCTACAAAATTTTTTTTCCATTACTAATTTCCCCTGGTTTCCGTCAGATCTATGATAATATTAACTATAGTCGATCTTGGAACCACTGAATATATTAATATTTCTATATTGATGACAATCGGGATTTTAAATATACCGTGGTTAAATTGACGATATGACTTGAGTTTGTTTTTACTTAGTTTCTTCCCTTGCAAATCATGGTCTCACCTTATCGCTAAACGTTGACATAGGGAATAGTTTCGTTTTAGGGAGTAAAAAAATCATATAATCTTGACCAAATATAATTTAAAACCTTTTCTTGAATCACTCCAACAATTTCTGATTGATTGGCTGAAATCGGAATAAAAATGCCGAAGCCTTAGAGTTTACAGTCAGGTGAACATTTGGTAAATCACAATAAGAATAATGATTGACAGAGCTTCATCTAAAAATAAAAAGTGAAAATATCCATGTCATGTTCATATTCTCTGAAATTTGTTAAAATACACATTAATAATTTTATCTCAATATTTTTGCCTTTAATCCCTTTTTTCTCAAGCATTGCTAGATATCTCTCTTGGTCTGAGTGCCAGTACAAGTTTGCTATTGTATTGTTTTTTTTCGGAGTGATACTATTGATAAGATTCCTATTGTATTGTTCCAATAGCGATGCACTTACCGTTTGGAAAGTTCCTTGGTCGCTGTGACGGCTAAAACTCCGGAATCTTTCAATGCATCTGTTACTGCGGGATTTTTGGATATGAACAGATTGTGCATAAAGATGGCTGTATTTCGACGGGTTGCATCAACACCTGTAACAATAACGTTTATTTGAGTAATTGTAATAACAGTGCGGAGATATGGGGCTAACCTAACAGGTAGCGTAAGAGAAAATGGAATAGACGAACAGGGTTCAAATTTTGGTTCAGGTAGTTTTTGTTGTACCAATACTCTTTGGGAAAGTACACTTGGGTAAAGCATGTGTCCACCTTTTTCAGTAGGTCAGGGATCATTTCCAGCTGTTGGTATCGTGTAACCCACAACAATATATCAAAGGTTACCTGGAGAGGATATTAGGTTCTTCCCATCATTTACTGTTGTCCCATAAAGCGTAAAGAAGGGTGGGTATGGTTCCTCGCTGATCTACTAGAGCATGGGATAATTTGATTTCTAATAAGATTGAAGATGATACAGTTATAATAATAATAATAATAATAATAATAATAATAATAATAATAATAATGCAGAGACACAAGAGGGAAATGAAAGAAGACCACTCCATTTTCACTATTGTACTCAGTCTAGTTTCCTTATTTTGGTTGTTATTATCATCGCACTATTTTAGCCGATATACAGTCCGACTTTCTCTAGGTGTTGTGGCTAAAGTGCTACACTGCGATATCATAGTAAGCGAGTTCGAACTCTAGTCTACTCTTGGGAAAGGTATGAACCTCCTTATTCCCCAGGTATAGTATCACAACTCTTCTTCTATAAGGATAGCTTTGGTATTAAATGACCCACGAAGGTTCATATGTCGTTAAATAAAGAAACCAAACCAATAAGGTGTTTCGTTGTCGGTAACTTTCTGGGTATTTAGACACGAAACCCTTATTCAATTCCCAGGAATTGATTGATCTCATTCGGCTGGACATGCCTAAATGATATATAGTATCTGTTAATTTAACCGGGGAATGTTGATATCTGTTAATTTGACATGAAGATATTACCAATATCTGTCAATTTAACCTGACGATATGAACAATATCCATTAATTTGACCTGGAGAAGTTAACAATATCAGTTAACTTGACCTAGAGAGGTTAACAATATCTGTCAATTTGACCTAGAGATGTTAACAATATCATTCAATTTGACCTAGAGAGGTTAACAATATCTGTCAATTTGATCTAGAGAGGTTAACAATATCTGTCAATTTGACCTGGAGATGTCGTTTGTCAGCCACTGAAACTGAGTTTAGCTGAAGGACATTTACAGTATCATCCATAAATATGTACACCACAAAGAATTTTTTTTCTTTTATAAAAAGCATTGAAGTTCTATTCTGTAACCAAAAATAAAATTTCACATATATAAGAGTTGTGCTTACTTTTTAATTATTGCGTATTTATATTTTTGGTTACAGAATTTCAATTTTAATTAAAAAAAAGTTTTAATCGTATTATGTTCAACTAGAAATGATAATATCCAGGGATCTTCGATTTCGAAGAAAGTGTATTTTTCATAGAAATATTATTACTGGAGTAATTATTTATGGGGGATACTATAGTTAAACCACTGGGAACAATCCCGAAAAGAATAGTAACTTTTTATTAAAAAAAATGAAAGGGTGATAATGTATAATAACATAATCATTGTTATTCAAATGGATAAGGCTCATTCAATCAATAAAGAGAATCTATCTATCTATCTATCTATCTATCTATCTATCTATCTATCTATCTAGTCAAATCAAACAGAATTCTCTAGGCTTGAACAGAGGTCTGTCGTCAAATTTTTGGTAGTTGAGAAGAGCAAACAGTGAAATTCCCGAAGAATATGTGATGTATACGGAGAAACATGTTTCAGTAAAAATATGTCTACAAATGGGCGAAACATGAATTTGTCTTTACGTGCCCGAGTTGAAAAGACAGTCCTCTGGGACATGAACGAACACATCACAACTGATTTTCTTGAAAAAATACAACTGTAAACAGTGCAAAACTAATCTTATTTATTGAATGACACTAGTATATTAGATGATACTTATAAGTAAATGCATATATATATATGATATTTAACTTATCAAAAAAAACAACGCCCCCCCCAAAAAAAACGTACACATATCCGTGAAAATTTCCCCGGGTAATTAGTAAATTCGTGAGGAGTGGCCAAGATAAATCTTTTTCAAAAACAAGATTATTGCTTCACCTGCAACTTAATTAGCCTCGTCCACTTCAAGCGTTCCACCCGCCATTTCTGGAACCTGTTATGAAAGTATAAGAACAGTGCGCGAATCTTGTAGCACATTTATTCAAGTTGATTTCAGTTTTGGGAAAGAAAGGGCCAAATCGTGAGAGCGGCCTAATGAGACGTTTTTGTAGAAATTCCCAATGTTATTGTCTTCTGTTGGTGTGGATGGAGGTCTAACTTTAGAATTTTCTTTGATAGATGTTTTTCCCGATTTGAAATGCAAATTTATTTCAATTACTAACGAACGTGGCGTGATGCAGACTTGTTTAAAACGAAATAAGCAGTGACTACAGCACAGAATTCTCGTCGCGATCATGCAAAAAAATTCATTAGTGCGATCTTTTAAAATTTGGCCTGGTTTGGTTTCTTTCTTTTATGGCATATCACCCTTCTTGGGTTATTTAATGCCAAAACCATGCTTGTAGAAAGACAGTAGTAGTGCTATTTATCTCATAGTTGGCTGGGGGTGGGGGTTTTAATATTTCGGTTTCTTCTTGAACACATCTCGTATATTTTAAAAATAATTTGCATCAATTGATAATTTGATATTTAACTTTGTGACTTATAAGGGGCATCAAATAGTATCTTTAATATACTCTAAAATGATCAAATGATAAGTTTATTAAACATTCCTTTTATCGCTGGCATATGAAATTAAAAAAAAGTAAAGTTGGCAACCGTGGTCGAGGGCGACCAGAAGGCTCCCTTTTAATAGCTACTACACCGTGGTGTAAGGGAGGGCACTACTCCTTTCCCTGAATTGCTCCACTTTACCCTTGATACGTATCTTATATTGCTGAGTGTTAAGCAAGGAGGTATCAAGTACCATTTTTAAAGTCTTTGGTATGACGCGACCTGGGATTGAACCTAGGTCTCCTGACGATTGGCCAACACTCTACCCACTTGGTCAATGAGCCGGTTTCGATGCATTAAAATTTTACCAAAGACAAAAAAACAAAAAACAAAAAACAACCCCCCCCCAAAAAAACCCCTAACAAAAACAGACAAAACCTAGACTCGTCTTTTTCGGGACCTTTCCTTTTATCCAAGGATTTAATGTAAAGTGCTTATTTTGCTCTTAATTTAAAAAAAATATATACCAAAAATAATATTTGGTAGTAAATATGTATAGTTTAAATTCATTAAGTGTTGGGGTTGTAAATTTGATTCACATTATTGGAGTCACATATTTTGTTCTATGATATTTATTTAACGCAATAAAATCTAATAATTGATAAAACGATTTGGTCAAACCCACCAAGATTGAAAAAGAAGCGGTCATCTTGTGTTTTTCTTGCAAGGACTTCGCGGGCACCCTGGTCAGCCAGTCGGACCACATCAGCAGTGATACGTCGTCGAAGGTCATTTTTTTCCTGATCACTTAAGAATATTGAACGTCGTTCACGTGACAGAGCGGTGGCAGTAATTGAACTGTTGGCCCATACCTGTTCTCGCAGAGCCAAAATCTGCTGGAAACAGGCAGTTGTTTGAAGCCAGACTAGGTAATATACCAAATAACTGAAGCACAAAAGCGAAATTTAAAAAAACTCAAAAACGAAAGAAAACAACAAATATTTGCTTATGGATTTGAATTAATTAAAAAGTGTCTTGGAGGTGAATGTAATATACTCGCTAAAAGTATATGATGTTTCGAAAATCTAGATTTTAACAGTGACCAATACCATTAAGGTCTAGATTTTCGAAAGGTTCACTTGATTCTCTGCAAGAAATATTGCCTAATACAATGACGAAGTCATACTTTGTTGAAAGTTATGCCACGAGATTAACCTCAACTCATATGTCAATGATTACAGTGTTGAGTAACTTATATTATCAAGGAAGGCATATGTTGTTATAATGATATACTGGGTGGAAAGATAAAATTGTCACCCTAGAAAAGACGACATGATTCCATTTCCGTTCAATGAAAACCGGTTTTCTTTTTTTTTGTTGCAGACCATCTACTAGTTGGCCAGTTGTGTACAAATCCCAAGAGCGATAGGAGCCTTCTATCATGTCTGAAAGTGACACAATGTTCAACGAGCGAGATCGGAGATGCGCAGCTGTACAACTCATGCTCTCTACCGATCCAAGTTATGACAACAGGACCATTGCCAGCAACCTCAAAATGCAAATCCGGACGGTTCAACGCTTGAGGGCACAGCTCAACGCATCGGACGATCCCTCAGACGGCTACGGTTATGGTCTTTGGTGTGGTTTCAAGTGAGGGCCACATCATGCCACCTCACGTCTTCGAAGTCGGATTGAAAGTTGACACCAAAGTGTACCTGGATGTGCTGAAGAGTGTGGTGATCTCCTGGACTACTTCGTTTGGTCATACGTCGAGAACATCACCAACATGACCTCCCACAGCACCAAAGCCAGCCTGATCGCCGCCATCCGCTGAGTATTCGCCGAGCTCCCGTCAGCGCTTGTGGAAAAGGCATGCTCACAGTTCCGGATCCGTATCGAGGCGGTGATTGAGGCTGAAGGCGGCTACATTGGATAGATGTCAGCTCTACTACATAATCAAGTTACCTGAATTGATTTTTTCAATAAAAGTTTTAAAATAAAGCTGTTGTGTTGTTTTCTTCGGGACGACAATTTTATCGTTCCACCCTGTATTTATAAAAACTAGCTTTTTGGTAGGCTCGATCACTTTGCCCTAGGTAGCAAATCGAATATCTTACAATTGTTCTACGAGGGTGGGTTGAAAAGTTCATTGGCTGAAAAGTTTATATGATGACGTCATATCTTTTGTTGACGAGTTTCTCGACCAATGGGATTCAAGCACTACAACACCGACGGAGGAAATGTGAGGACTGCAAAGAGGACTATGATGAAAAATAAACCTCATTTGGTCCAGTCGATTAGGGCTAAAGAATACACCGACTGCATTTTTTTCAGAGGGTTAAGACTCCCTCAACGATTTTCCTAGATATGACACTAAACAATCTAATGCTGAGGCTCTAGTAATGCTGGAGCTTAGAGGAATACAGAGCACCCCTTTATTGCCATCGCTCCCAGGTCAACTCTGGTCTGGAATGGTAGCTCCTGATAGGGTCCTATCTATGGGTCGAATAGAACTAAACAGTGTACTTATGCTAAACCGAATTGTTTGAAATAGAATTGTTTTTAACATTTATACTGTGAACTTATTTTAAACTGAACTGTTTGAAATAGAACTGTTTTGACATTTAATCTGCGTACTTATGCTAAACTGAATCGTTTAAGATAGAAATTTATTTACATTTAATTGTATGTAAACAAAAAAACTGTACTTATGTTAAACTGAATTGTTTGAAATAGAACTGTTTATATGTATACAAATGGCATTAAATAGCCTACAATGCCATAAAACCAAACTAAACCAAATCAAACCAAACCTTCATCTTCTGTTGTGTTTCTTTGCTACGAATAACAATAATACTTGGAAATAAAACTGATTTTGATTCTTACGAATAATTACACATATCTTACTCGAGAAATTTGTTTATCTTCATAAGCAATCGCAAGTTAAATTTCCTTTTTGCATCAGTATTTCTTTTAGACACATGTGAACACGTTTATTGGCATCTTAGATAAAGAAAATTTTCTGTTCCTCCTCAAATTGACGAATAACATTCTATCTATCATTGAGTAATAATGAAATATTATCAAAATCTAACATAATATTTAATTTCATTTCCACGTTACCAGAAGAACTAAAACAAAATAGCTTGTGTTATAACAAATTATATAATGAAATGATATCAACATCAGAAAAATTCATAACATAATTTCTTGCGTCATAACAAATCATATAATGAGATAATGATATCTATGTTCTCAGAAAAATTCACTGCATAATTGCTTGTGTTATAATTAAATATAAAATGGGGTAATGTTATGATAAATGATATAATAATCTAATGAATTTATTATATAATTACTCGTATTATAATTACAGAATTTTAATTATTCTCTATTCAGGTTGAATCGTGGATAAATATTTATACAGTATCGCTCATAACAATTTTTTTCAAATTTTACAAATATTTATACAGTATCGCCCATAGCAGTTTTTTTTTCAAATTTTACTTTTTAAAAAAGAATAATTCTTTAAATAAGAAGTTAATTTTATTCCAACCTAAAGATATTTGGATTTTATTATCTCTACTGGAACACTCATTAGGCATTATTTTTACCAAACTCTACAGCACTGAAACACTCTAACTAAAAATGCCTTGTTTGCCCAGTCGGCTTGGACTGTAGAATACACCGACTGCATCTCTGCCGAGAGGTAAGAATCCCCGCTCAATGAGTGTCTTGATGTGACGCTAAACAATCTGATGGTTAGGCTCCAGTAATGCTGGTACTTTGGGGAATGCGGAGTACCCCTTCATTGCCATCGCCCCCACGTCCACTCTGACCTGGAGTGGTAGCACTTGATAGGGTCCTATCTACGGGTCAAATAGAACTGTTTGATATTTAAACTGAGGGCAAACAAAGGACTTATGTTAAATTGGATTGTTTGAAATAGAGCTGATTGATCATTTTACTCTGTGTAAACAAATGATGCTATTTAATTGAATTGTTGGTGATACATTGCAGAAACCATTTAACTGTGTGCAAACAAATGATTAATATTGAATGGAATTATAAGTGTGAGATAGCAATGATTGAAACCATTTAACTGTGTAGAAACAATAGCAATACTAGTATGCAAACAAGTTAGTTCTTACTCATTCAAAAATGAAAGTACCGACAAACTAATCTCTTACATATCATCTATATCTAAATATGTGCAGATAAATGACTGATGTTAAATTGTTTCTGTTACATAGCAATACTTGAAACCATTTAACTGCGTGCGAAAAATGATTAATTGTAAATAGAATAATTATTCGTATTAGATAAAAATACTTGAAACTATTTAACTGTGTGTAAAAAAAAATGTGTGTGCGAGGAGCAACGAGAGACGACGGTAGGTGTACGAGTAGGAAGAAGCAACAGCGGCAACAGTGGCGGTGGAGACAGCAACACCTACCACTTCCTCTTCCTTACCCAGACCTATACAGGCAGCAGCCATCTCCGCAAAAAAAAAAAAGCAGTATCGGCGGTGGCAGGGTTCAATACAAACTTTCAAAAAAGGGAGGGAAAATTATGGACCCACACATACGCGAACAAGAGTAAAGCACAGATAGACTACCTCTTTATAAACAGAAAATGGAAAAATAGTGCGATGAATTGCGAGGCATACTCCACTTTCGAGGGCGTGTCCTCCGATCATCGAATAGTCACGGCCAAAATACGTCTAAGCCTACGAAAAAACGCCACACGAACAGTGACAACTAGGCGCTATGACTGGGCCCTACTTAACAACAGAGACATTAGAGACAAATATGCTTTAGAATTAAGAAACAGATTCGAAACACTACAAGAGAAGACAGAAAAAGTTACCCCAAATGACGAATATGAAAACTTTGTTGAAGCACACCTAGAAGCGGCATCAAAGTGTATCCCAACAAAACCTAGAACTAAATATAGAGTCCCTTGGGAAACGTCAGAGGTTAGAGAAAAACGTGCACTCGTGAAATCTGCCTCCAAAAGCTATCGGAAGAACCCAACAAACACAAATGCCCGAAAACTAGAAAAAGCACAATATCAATATGCAGGAATATATCTAAAAGAACAGGCAGAATACATACAAAATCAGATAGATAAGATTAGAGACTCGGTGGAAGATAGACAATCCAGTATAGCCTGGCAAACAATAAACGAAGTAAGTAGAAGGAAGAGCACAGCCAAAGCAAAATTGAAAGCTGCAAGCCAACAAGAAAGAGTAAAACTGTGGGAACAGCATTTCAAGAATCTACTAGGAAGCCCACCGAAAATAACGGATGAACCGATCACCAGAATTATCAGTAAGCAATTAGACATTAAACTAGGGCCTTTCACCAAAGAAGAACTCGACTCGGTTCTTAAAAAAATTAAAAATAGGAAAGCTGCAGGGCTAGACGAGATCCCCCCAGAAGTGTGGAAGACTAGAAAATTCGACGATATACTGCTCCGGCAATGCAACGCTGTCTATAGTCAAAATAGGATAGAAAGATGGATGAAGGGATGCATCCTCCCTTTCCCTAAAAAAGGCGACCTCGGATTAGCCAAGAACTACCGAGGGATAACGCTTACATCCATAGCAGCCAAAATCTACAATGCCCTACTACAAAACCGCATAGAACCCAAAATAGACAACATCCTTAGGAAAAACCAAAATGGCTTCCGGAGAAATAGATCCACAACCTCACAAATATTGACCATCCGTAGAATCCTTGAAGGCGTACGGGCAAAAAACCTTCAGGCGACATTACTATTTGTCGACTTTACCAAGGCCTTCGATTCCATCCACAGAGGGAAAATGGAACTAATCCTACTAGCATGCGGCCTACCAAAAGAAACCGTAGCAGCAATAATGATCCTCTACAAAAACACAAAAGTAAAGGTACGTTCACCAGATGGAGACACGGAATACTTCGACATTGTTGCAGGAGTACTACAAGGAGACACGCTAGCCCCATACCTCTTAATCATCTGTCTAGACTACGTGCTTAGAACTTCGATCGACAAAATCAGAGAAAATGGCTTCGAGCTGACTAAGAAAAGAAGCAAAAGGTACCCCGCAAAAACAATCACAGACGCCGACTACGCTGATGACTTAGCGTTACTGGCGAATACGCCTAATCAAGCAGATACACTACTGCATAGCTTGGAACGAGCCGCAGCAGGCATTGGCCTCCATGTCAATGCGCACAAAACTGAATATATGTGTTACAACCAAACGGGCAACATTACCACTCTAGACGGAGCCTCTCTGAGGCTAGTGGACAAATTCACCTACCTAGGAAGTAGCGTCTCATCAACAGAAAACGACATCGACACACGGCTGACGAAAGCATGGACGGCTATGGATAGGCTCTCAATAATATGGAAATCAGACCTGACCGATGAAATGAAGCGCAGTTTCTTCCAGGCAGCAGTTGTATCGATACTGCTATATGGATGCACTACATGGACACTAACCAAACGGCTGGAGAAGAAACTTGACGGCAACTACACAAGAATGTTGAGAGCAATACTGAACAAGTCCTGGCGACAACACCCCACGAGACGCCAACTGTACGGCCACCTACCTCCCATCACGAAAACTATACAGGTCAGACGAGCCAGACACGCCGGACACTGCTGGAGAAGCAAAGATGAGCTCGTAAGGGACGTACCACTATGGACCCCCACATATGGCCAAGCAAAAGCAGGACGACCAGCCCGAACTTACATACAGCAGCTATGTGAGGACACAGGATGTAACCCAGAAGACCTGCCGGAGGTGATGAACGATAGGGAAAAGTGGCGAGAGATGGTCAAGGATATCCGTGCTGGCGGCACGTCTTGATGATGATGATGAAAAAAAAAATGAACTCAGACTCTTTTAAAAATGTCATCAAGAAAATGTGTTCACGACAAACAGGATTTGGCATTAAATAACTCGCAACAGTCGAAATACCTTATAACATCCATTTTGATTGTATAATATTTCATTAGAAATAATGAAATCCTGGTATAACATTATATCAAAGAATTCTTCAGACATTTATGTATGTATATATGAAGTCACATTGTTCTTTACATATAAGTAGTTTACATTTTTGTGCCATGTTTACAGAGACACACGCAAATTGTTTATCATAATGTCTTTTTTTACTTGGTGCAGTATGAATGTTGATTTGATCAATAAATATTTATAAATGAAAAATTACTTAATAGATGAAGAGATCGTATAAACATATTTTTTAGTTATGGGAATTAGGACTTAAACAAGGAGAATGATATAATTTGGAACATTGACAAAACTTCAAAAAAAAAAAAAAAAAAAAAAGGGAAAAGGAAAAGATTGCGTAAAACTTACGTGGGCGCCATTTTCTGATTTCGTAAGTTGAGGGATGCTTTCCTCTGTCTCTTGTTTTTTCAGTTAGATTTATTTCAACAGGTGTTTCATGAAAGATGCATAAATCAAAAATGATAAATAGAAGTACTATTTAGAAGTTAAAGGTTGTAATCCTTACAAAACTAAGGCTTCTCTTTCCAAGCTGAAACCAGTTGAGATACTATCATCGTCTTGTATCCAACTGAATTGCTGACAGAATTGGGAGTGTTATGATTTTATGACACGGCTTTCTTTTTCATTGCTCAGTTTAGTTTGTTATTTTCTTCTGATCAGGTAGGAGGAAGGACAATGGGCGTCAGCGAACTTTGACAGAACGTTTCAAATTTAAATGACATTATAAGAGAAGTGGATTCGCCAAATTTGTTTTTCGGATGCGATCTAAGCTGAAAATAAACCAAAAACGCCGGTTAAATGATCGAGATACGGAACCTCCTTCAGCCAATAACTTTAGTAGCGTGTTTTTTTTATATGCAGGTTTCACTACTGTACTCTTCAATTATCCCCTAAGTGTCACTAATAAGGACTGTTTACTTTCTCTATCACACACACGCATATATATATATATACACACACACATATATATATATATATATTAAGAGAATGTCAACGTCGTGTAAAGATGGGTTGGTTCAATTATACACACACATGCACGCACACATACATATATTTATTAATTAAGAGAATGTCACCCTGGTGCAAAGATGGGGATGGTTCACACACACACACACACACACACACACACACACACACACACATATATATATATATATATATATATATATATATATATATATATCTAAAGAATGTCAGTGTCGTGCAAAGATGGGCGTAGCTTACATGCACGTATGTTTGCATGCATGTATGAATTGATAAAATGTGAGGGTCATGGTTGTATAAAGATATCGAGGATTTGTAGTTACATTATCGTTCATCAGTGACTACACTTCTAACAATCTTTTCATTAAAGATATTAAGACTAATTATTTCTAGTGGAACATTATGCGAACAAAATGGATTTTGTTAGACATTATCTCCAAACTCTAAAGTCTTGAAACTCTATCAACCAAAAAGGAATATCATGCTGTTCAAAAGTACACGTCTTAGATATATTTATGCAATTTTATTTTTGGTTACAGAATTTCAGTGCTGCAGATTTTGTAAATAAATAATGCCTATTGATATTCGTTTTGGTTGTCTGATGTTCCACTAAAAATTATATATATATTAAATCTGATATATATATATATATATATATATATATATATATATAGAGAGAGAGAGAGAGAGAGTGTGTGTGTTGATGATTGAGTGTGTAATAGAGCAAATTGAAGATTTTTGAACTTGTTTGGCGACTGGGATGGTTCCACACATCCTCCCGTGTGCTAAAAAAAGGAGGATTTCAAATGCTGACTTTAAATGGCGACAAACCTTTTCAATGAGACGACTAATATCTGTTATGTTTTTCCCTTGTGGTCTTGTTAGTTGGTTGGTTGGCATATCAACTCGAGTGCGTTATTTAACGTCAAATTCTGTTATATATATATATATATATATATTTGATTTATTAGCGAATAGTTTATAGGGAGCTTTATTTTTAAATAAATGGTTTGAGATCATTGTTTGTACAATCAAATGGTTTCAAGTATTCCTATCCAACATTAATAACTCTATTTGATATAACCTCTAGATTTGAATAAAATTAACTTTTTACTTAAAAAATATATTGTATCGGTTTACTTATTTATATGTGATACAGTATAAATATCTATAGGTAATGCAACCTGGATATAGAATGATGAAAGTTTTGTTGCTATAACACGAGCAATATTATTTGAGCTCATTTGTATGCACAACTAAATGGTTTCAAGTATTCCTATCTATCACTAATAATTCTACTTATCTAGCATTCCTATGCAATATAAATAATAAATAATTTGCATATGGTTGTATGGTTTAGAATAACTAATAATAATAATATCTAGTAAATGATTGAACAGTTCTATTTTACCTATGGTAGAGACTCTAACTGGTACAACCAATCTGGGTCAGAGTGGACCTGAGAGTAATGGCAAGCAAGAGGTGCCTTAAATTACTCAAAGCTCAAGGACTGAAGGCTCACCATCAGACTGTTAAGTGTCATACCCAGGAAATTCGTTGGCTGGGTGGGGGGCTTACTCCTCTGTAGAGGTGTGGTTGGAATATTCTTCAGGTCCTGCAAACAAGGCAGCCTTGTGGTCTTGTGCCAAATTTTAGAGATCTTGAGGTATCATGTGACTCTCAAAAAGAACAAAAAAGTTATATAAAATAAGATTAATTATTTCTGAGTTGACTGATTTTTAGAAATGTGTGAAATATCTGGGAAGACTTACGAAACATTTTGTAACTTGATAAATTAATCAAAACATTGTAATTCCACGAGCTTTCGAGTACGAATCATTACATATACCGAGGATCATTAAATAAGTTTCCAGACTTTTTTTTCATATGGGCACTTTTATTATTGATAATACACACATGAAACTCTAGTCCCCTTCGAAGTAATCTCCTCCGGCTGCAATGCACTTGTTATACCGTTACAACAACTTCTGGAAGGCCCCATGGAAGTCCTCTTGTGTGAGCGTGTCAATGACCTTCGTCACAGCCTCTTTCATCTCCTCAATTGTCTCATAATGACAGCCTCTGAGCTTAGGGAATAACCAAAAGTAACAGGGAGCAAGGTCTGGACTGAGGAACTGTCTTGATGCCCATCTTGGTCAAATAGTCTGTGACAAGGATGAAGTTGTGGACTGGTGCATTGTCCGGGTGAAATGCCACTGAACCGATTTGAAGAGTGCTGGCCTTTTCCGACGGAATCTCTTCCTGAACTCCCTTAAGACCTCAACATAGTAACCCTAACCGTAACCGTTTAGCCAATCAACTCTGGTGTATTGACTTCCTTACTTCTCCTACATCTAACCAAAAAGCTTAGTTAATTACTATAACTTCCAAGTTGAGTGGAGTGTGTGCACTACCCTCTGGCAGGCGCTGAGCTGGGGCACACTTTGGTCGGCCGCGTTTTATTGGTGCACGGACCCAGTTGAGTGTGTCCTGGTTCCAGTGGCAGTCGGTCGAGGTTCGCCTTGACCGCCATCCTCGAGCCTCAGGGGGTCGTCCCCACAGGCTCTAACCCTCCTTGGAGGGGCTAGGTTCATTGCCGGGCGCCTGAGGCGCCCCTTTTCAGGGGAATGCCGACGGGGCCTGAGGCATTTTTGGGAATGCCTGGCGTGTCTAGGTTACGGCCCAGTGCCCGGACCCATAAAAATGTCTTGTGCTATACTCGTCCGGTTGGTGGGACGGAAGACAAATACCGGTAACCTCCAAGCTGCCTGACAGTACCGGAAGGAAATTTCTAACTGTTGTAAGTAAGTAAGTAAAGTTGGCGAACGTAGTCACAGGTGACCCGAAGGCTCCCCTTTCTATAGCTACAACACTGAGGTATAGAGGTGGACGCTACTCCATTCCCTAGATTGCTCTACTTTACTCTTGATGCGTACCTTATAATGCTGAGTAAGGCGGCATCAAGTACCATTTTTTGAGTCTTTGGTATGACTCGACCTGGGATCTAACCGCGGTCTCCCGGACCATTAGCGAACACTAACCATTATGCCAATGGCCCGGTAACACCTGAAGTCTGTATATTTGTTCTGTTATTGTAATATTGTCTGTCTGTCCTCATTTTGACCCCTAAACACAATTATATATATATATATATATATATATATATATATATATCATTTAAAGTACTCATCTGGGCCGAGTGATAATTCAAGACTTTTTTGTCAATTTTCACCGAACAGTTTCAAATAATAATTGTTAATCACCATCACTATCATCATCCAGGCACACTGACTGCTTGGATTTCCTTGACGCTCTCTCACCATCTGTCCTTATCGGTTATCACACGTGTTAAGTCCTCTAGATGGCATCCATTTTCCGCACAGAGTTTATGAATGTAAGTCTTTGCTGTCTTTGCTGGTCGGCCAACACTAGTGTGTCCATCCGTGAGAGTCCCGTGGAGAAGGTCGATTATGACTTCGTCCTTATTTCCCCAGCATGTCTTGTTCTTGGATTGTTTGTCAGATGGGAGGTAAGTAGCTGTACACCCTACAAAACAACAACATTTTCAATAAAATATAAATTCACTTAACGAAAAAAGAGATTCACCAATTGTATTCTTATATTATGAAAATGTTATCGTTCCGGAGAAAGTTCCACCATATAATGATTATAATAATAATAATTCACAGACAAATAATAGAGAAAATTTCGTTCGGAGAGAAATTCTATATTATTTGTTTGTAAATCCTTGATTAAGAGAAGAATTAAAGTATTGGTGGGATGGTCTGAAAGCATAAATAAATGGGTGGTAGTTGATTTAGAATCCCACATTTGCGAATGTCATGTGACATCATTAAAAAAAAAGAACAGTATAGATTCGGAGACTTGCCGGCTGAAGAATAAAAGGAACAAATCTTCACTGCCTACAATCAGCTGATTGAAGAAAATCGGTTTTTAATAGTTGTCTTTAATTTGAAATGCAAAATGGATTTTATCTCTGGTCGCTCAGAGTGAATTCTCAGCCGAATATTTGTAATTTAAAAGAACAAAATGTGATTAATTTTTTAAACCTTTTATTTCAGCTGAACTATTCAAAAAAAGTTTTTATTTTTTCGTTTTGTGAGGAACTCTGTATTATTTTCTGAATCCTTGATTTAGAGAAAAATTGATATATTTATATAATGGTTTGAAGGCGTAGATAAGGGATAAACAAATTCCATCCACAATGAGGCTGGCAAAATTGGTCGGAAGAAGTTTAATCTCCAATATGAAGGGACTTGTTTTAGTAGTGAATTGACTCCAATAATCTACGGCAATAAATGCCAAAATGTCGATATCGGAATACATATGAATAGCCTAGGGATTAATAGTTGGAGGTAGGTTGTAAAATTTGCTTTATTGTGGAATTTAACTAAATTAAAACTTAACCATTTTGAATTTTTTGTTGTTGTGACCCGCTGAAAGTACTCTTACCGCAAGGGTTCGTGGTCATATCTGTGTCAGGCATGCAGATAAACAACCCCTGGGTCTGGAAGAGTCACAAATATGCTACCCATGAATAAAGACAAATCGAAATATAATTCAACATAGGACGTAAACAACAGGTCTGGGTGTTATGATCAGCAGGTGCTCAATAGTCAACATAGGGGACTTGATGGTATCCTACGAATTTTGGCTATTCTTCTTTCAGGTAAGCAAATGATGAACAAATTAACCACTCAAATCAGTGAACCACAGCGTAGAAAGTGGTCAATGGAAAATAACAAACAAGCACTATACTATTATTTTAGGAGCAACCCTACAAAAAAAAAAAAAGAGAATGATAGAAATTTGGATTGAATTCGCTAGATTAAAGACAACAAACCAAAGGCTCACTGACCAAGTTTGGATAATAATAAAAAATGATTGGTTTTCTGACCTTGAAATACTTTTAATCCACCAACAGATATATAGGCAAACATATTAACAGACCCCTAATAATGTAACTGAGACACTAAATACTGAAAAACCAAAAACTCCAAACTAAAACCAATGACCGGAACACCGCAAACACAATGACGCAAATACTAACTCAAGAAGAAAAAATAAATGTAGAAATCATGAAAAGAATCATGTCTGAAAAGAAAACTACATTGCTTTCTCTCAGGAACCAAGACTGGAAAACAGTCAAGTCGGGAACCAAGAAAGTGAGCGATCTATTGACAAATATCCCAACGAACAACATCACGGAATTAAACGATTAAATCTATGCAAGAGCAAAATTAGTCTGTGAAAAAATCGGCGTTTTGGTGAAGATTACAAACAGAAAGTTAGTACTCGGATGGGAACTCAGATTAGAATTGCTGGTAAGAAAACTACGACAACAAGCAGAAATGCAGAAACCAAACATGAATATATATTCGGACGAAGCGGAAAAAGCACGACAACTAGGACGAAAAATACAACTTGAAGAGACTAATCAGAAAGTACTGTTAAAAGAAGAAAGACCAAAAAGATACCGAGACAGGACCAAACAATACAAACCTAACAGGACATTCTAAAACAAGGCTGGTAGGATTTTCTTTCGTAGGAGGAGAATGGGTGAGAACATACCAGCAACTGGATGCGAAGGAGGCAAAAAGATTTTGGAGCAAAATACGGGAACGAAAAGATCATAAAAAAAAGCCAAATTGATAAACATGGAAAAAAATTGCAAATACTCGAGGAAGACCCAAAGGTGGAAATACACCTCAATGCCCTCAAAACAACACTTAAAAATAGTTGTGAAGTTGGCGACCGTAGTCGAGAGTGACCAAATAGTAACTACACCAGCATTGACCCACTTTACCCTTGATGCGTACCTTATAATTCTGAGAGTTAAGCAAGGAGGAATCAAGTACCATGTTTTTGATATGACTCAACCTGTGATTGAACCCAGGTCTCTCGAGCCAATGACGAAAATACTCAACTAGACGGCATACACGGATTTCGGTTTTTAAATTACCTCTATCCACTTCAGATTGGCTACCAAAATGAATAAATGCATACAAATAACTGAGATACCCCCTCAAAGGAACCGCCCCAAACTACTAACAGGCCTACCAATGATGTGGAAAATACTAACGGCGCAAATGAAGGAGATTTACTACTCATTGATAAGCTGCAGACTCTTCATCGAAGAAAAGAAAGGATGTCACATGGGGACCAGTGGCACTGGAAAACTACTACACACTGACTACACACTACATCCTTATTGAGAGCAAAACGAGACGAAAAAATTTACCTTTGGCGTAGATTGATAACAAAAAGATTTTTGATATGGTACCTCAAAGTTGGATATTACACCGTCTAAAAATGTACAAAATACTCGACGAAGTCAAAAAGATCATCGAGAAAACCATGGAAACATGGAGAGTGGAATTGACAGCAAGAGAAAAAAATTTGAATGACTTAAAGATCTAGAGAGTTATTTTACAAGGAGATGCGCTATCGTCATTACTATTTGTAATAGCGACGATGCCGGTCAATCACATTCTCAAGAAATGTACAGCCGGATACAAACTAAGTAAATCTCAAGAAAAGATCAACCACTTAAAGTACATGGACGACATCAAACTGTTTGCCAAAACCGAAAAAGAATTGGAAACCCTAATACAGGTGGTGAGAATATACAGTCAGGACATTGGGATGGAATTTGACATAGAAAAATATGCAATGCTAGTAAAGAAAAACGAAAAACGATACATAACGGAAGGAATCGAACTACTAAAAATCAGAACGCTCAGAGAAGAGGAACATACCAATACTTGGAAAGATTGGAGGCTGATACCATCAAATAAGTGGATATGAAAGAAAAAAATAAAAAAGAATATCTCGGGAGAACGAAAAAACTTCTCGAAATAGAACTATATTGCAGGAACCTTATAAAAGGGAAGAATATCTGGGCTGTTCGACTAGTAAGATACTCAGAACCAATTTTGAAGTGAACCAGAGAAGAACTTAAACAAATGGACTAGAAAACAATAAAACTAATGACCATAAGGCCTTGCACCCCAGAGATGACGTTGACGTAGTAAGATACTCAGAACCAATTTTGAAGTGAACCAGAGAAGAACTTAAACAAATGGACTAGAAAACAATAAAACTAATGACCATAAGGCCTTGCACCCCAGAGATGACGTTGACGTTGTCAAGAAAAGAAGGGGGACGTGGACTTGCCAGCATTGAAGATAGCGTTGATGCAACGATACAGCGACTCGAAGACTCCATGGGACAACGTGGAGGAAAACTGATGACAGCCACTAGGACTGACGACACAAACAGAAAACAAAAATGGAAAGAAAAATGGACGTTTTAAGTGAATGTATAGCATTCCAGGTGTCCATTTGTCAGTTCATGTCAGACGATTGGACATCTGGACAGACATGGACTGACAAATGGACATTCATCTGGAATGTCAGAGGTACAGAGGAAATTCCAGATATCAGTCCAGATGTTAGACCCGATGTATAACATTCCAGATGTCCAATTGTCAGCTTATCAACTGCAGCTTATCAATCACCTTAATTTGTGCCATTAGTATTTTCCACAACATCAGCAGGCCTGTTATGGGTCTATAGTTGTTTGGGGCGGTTCCTTTGCGGGGGTGGGGTCATTCCAGATGTCTAACATTCTAGATGTCAATTTGTCAGACATGGCATCTGAACTGACAACTGGACATCTGGAATAACAACTGGAATTTTACATGTCATCTGGAATGACAACTGGAATGTTGCATTTGGACATCTGGAATACGGGAATGACATCGAATGATATCTCGGATATAATGGTCGTCTTTAAATAGACGAGAACATGGCATCTGGAACGACATCTGGCATGTCAGACATGGCATCTGGAATGACAGTCCTTGTCAAAGTACCTCTGACATGGACTGAAAAATGGACATCTGGAATGTTATACATCTGGAATGTCAGAGGTACAGAGGAAATTTCAGATATCAGGAATAATATCTGGACTAACATCAGGAATAACATGTTATAACATGTTGTATAACATGTTATTCATCTGGACTAACATCTGGACTAACATATTCCTGATATCTAACTAACATGTTATACAACATGTTATTCCTGATGTTATTCCTTACATCTGGACAACATCAGGAATAACAACTGGACATGTTATACAACATGGACATGTTATGCAACATGTTATTCCTGATGTTAGTCCTGATGTCTCGCATATTTCAAAATATTTCTCGCATATTTAATGCGACAGACATTTTTTCAAAGTCGCATATTTAATGCGAGAAATATTTTAAATATGCGAGACATCTTCATTTTGCTAACCACGTCAGTCCAGATGTCCAGTTGTCAGTCCATGTCTGACCCACTGGGAATTGAGCGAGAAATTGAAATTTGACAACCCAGATGTGGTTAGACTTTGCTATGAAGATGTTTCTGACAACTTGGTCAGAAGATGTTTCTGACAACATTCCAGATGTCTAACATTCCAGATGTCCATTTGTCAGACATTGCATCTGGACTGACAACTGGACATCTGGAATAACAACTGTCATCTGGAATGTTGCATTGTCATCTGGAATGTTGCATTGGACATCTGGAATACGGGAATGGCATTGAAACATTATCTCAGCAACAGATAATACACATCTGGACTGCAGAAGATGACATCTTGGCCATCTGACCATTATTCAATTCTAGGTGAGAGTTTGACATCTGGACTGTCTGGAATGAGGGAGGAAATACTGATGAAATGACATCTAGACTGACATCTGGGCATCTGGTGTTGCATCTGGAATGACATCTAGACATCTGGGACTACCCGGAATTTTTATGTCATCTGGAATTTCTTCTTTCATTCGTTCAGAATCATAAGAATGGATAAGACGCAAAAATAGCAGAAGACAAGAGACGACAGAAAGGTTATATGTGGTGATAGAGACGAAACACAGCAAGCTTACACCGAAGGAGTATAAGAGTCGGCACTACTGGATGAGTAAGCACTGGGAATTGAGCAAGAAATTGAAATTTGACCATACGAATGAATTTTTATATGTACAACCCAGAATATGCCCCGGGGAATGAGATACACAAACTATTGGGATTTGAAGATACAAACCGATCAGATAATCTCGGTCCGAAAACCAGTC